>LNAC01000263.1:298841-848089 GCA_002007465.1 Ailurus styani | reverse complement strand
TTTTTTTTTTTTTTTTTGAGCAGGCCTTTCTTAGCAAACACCATAATAAGGGAGCTGGGGGGGGGTCTCTGAATTCTGAATATGAGGTTCTGTAGAAGATTTATTTTTCAGAGGTGGCCACAGCAATCTCTCCCATCCCATGTGCTCTGCCTACAGTATAACCTTGACATTCATGATTTTAACTGGGGGAGGCTAGTTACCTCCCCTTGAATCTGGACGGGCTCGTGACTATACTAGAAGTGACCCTCTGTGACTCACTTCCATCTGGTTCTGTGGGGATGGTAGCTGTTGGAACCCAGCTGCCACGCTGGCAGGAAGCACAGGCGGCCACCTGGAGTGGCTTCCTGGAGGTATTCTGATTGACAGCCTCCATGGAGTCTCTCACCACCAGAGCACCCTCAGCCCTGTGAGAGTAAAGGAACCTCCTGCTGATCCCTGCTGCCACTGGCCAAGTAACGCCAGCGCACAGTCTTCTAGATGAGGCTCCAGACTTTGTAGAGCAGACAGCAGTAGTCCCTGTTCTGCCCTTTCCCAATTCCCGACACACACAATCTGTGAGCACAATAAAATGCCTGCTGTTTTACACTCTTTAGTCTGGGGTGGTTTCTTTCATAGCAGTAGACAACTGGGCAGGTCCTTAGTGCCTTTGTCGTCAGCTGTGGACACTGGTGGTCTCTTCAGGTGAGAGAGGATGCCTCTCAGGTTCTAGTGCCATTGTACTAAAAAAGTACAAAAACCTGGTGGGATCCCAGAGTTCAAGTCTTTCACCACCAAGATGGCAGGCAGCTAGACTCTTCAGGCAGGCCAACCTGGGCAGAGAAGAGGAAATGCTTCACTTCTGTGCATGCTTGCAGGTAGAAAGCCCGTCACCATCTGTGTACCTGCACCCTCTACCCCCTGGCTCTGGTGCTGCCCTCCAGCACGTGACCCCTCTTCCACAACCCCTCTTCCCGTAACTTTCATTGCAAACAAAATTATTTGCCATCCTTTTGTGAGTCGGCTACGGTGTTTCACCCCGAAAGGTTTGTTCAGGCCATTCCTCCCACGCCTCCAGTCCGTCCGTGTGGAGATGCAACCTCTCCAGCTGGGAAGGGTTCTGTCATAGTTCCTTCTGCCGTTTGTCACCTGGAGATTAAGAACAGCCTCTGGAGATATTCTGCCTGGTTCACACCCTTGCTCAACAACTTACTGGATCATAAGCATCCTCCTTAAATGCCAAAGGTTCAGTTTCCTCATCTGTAAAATGTGGGTGATGGCAATAATGCATATTTCATGCAGAGTGTGAGAACTAAATGAGTTGATTTTTGAAAACCCTTTGTAAAGCATCTGGCTCACAGTAAGCACTAGTTTAAGCATATCCATATGAAACATATATTTGTAATCTAATATAGGAAATTTATAGGATATACATAGGATAGGTATACAGAGCTTTGTATACCTACATAGTTACACATAAGATGTGTATCTCTCATATATATGTATATGGAGAGAGAGTAAATATATATTTATATATTTTAAATATATATGTATTTCCTTAAAGTCCTTGCTACCCTCAATATTATATTAATTGTGTCATTGGCATGTAATTACATGTATTCCTTATCTACTTACCCTACAGACTCCTTGGTGTGAAAGAGCAGGTCTTAGTCATGTTGTTTCATGTAGAACCAGCAGGGTCTGTCTCCTCCACGGCAGGGTGTCTGCCTTACTCAGCTCTGTGACCTCAGAATCCGGCACAGGCTTATACACTGGAAGAACCCTCTAAATGTTGCTTAAATTAGTGAGTGGCTAGGTGATACCTCTGGGATGTGCCAATAGTTTGTGCAGCCTAACATTATGATGTTGAAAAATCAGTGTCTTGTTCCATGAGCTCTCCGATTGTCCATTGTCTCCAATGGCAGAGATCTGAGACATCCTAGTGATCTGATATGTTGGTCTTGGAGAGGGAGCCAAGATTGGAGAAATTGGAGTCAGTTGTTAACCATGAAGGGAAGGCTAAAGAAGCAAGAGCTTTTACTGTGCTGTGACATCATCTCCTATCCATGTATATGGGTGAAAAGGGTTTGCCAGTGGTCCAGGGGATTTAAAAAAGAAAAAGTACCTCAACCCCTCAACCTTCTTCATACATCAAAGAATTAAAGAATATAAACGGCCCCAGGAAATGGCTTGAGTGTTGAGGTAATTTCCTAGATGTGTTGCAAAATTCATTTGTCATCAATTTCAAGGCAAGTGCAGAGAAACTGGAAACATGGCCATGGATGGGGCTAGAAAATGAAGGGGACTCAGACACCTGACTTATCACCCATGGTCTTCATAGGGACTTTGGAAACATGACCTCGTAAGCCGAGGACCGGTTCAGGGTGACTGACAAGGCCCCTGAATGTGGACTATGGTGGGAGGAAATCTCCCCAAGTAGAGTGGAGAGCAGTTGTGGTGGCATGGGGTCATGGGGATTCACATTCATGTAAAATAATTTTAGTACACACTCCAGGCCAGACAGTGCTGAGGACACAAAGGCCAATACAATATCTGTCGCTCAGGAAACTCATAACCTAATGTGAGTGACCAGCGTGTGAGCAGATGTGTGTAGGAGAGGAAAGAGAGGAAGCAGAGAGGAGGATCCAGGGTCTAACCTGCCAACACCAGTTGTCACTGCCAGCGGCGGGAGGGAAGCCTTCACTTAGGACATGACACGTGCTGCCAGGGTGCGCATTCTAAATTGCAAATGTGATCAGATTATTGACTTCTTATGGCACCTTTTTAGAATAATTTTGGTGGACTGCATGTTTGCATCTCCCTAAATTCATATGTTGAAGCCCTAATCCTCAGTGTGATGGTGTTGGAGGTGGGGCCGTCGGGAGGTAATTTGGGTTAGTTGGAGGTCATGGGGGGGCGCCCATGATGGGACTAGTGCCCTTTATAAAAAGAGACTAGAGAGTTGTCTTTCTGGCTCTCTGGCTGTCTGTCTTTCTCTGTCACGTGAGGATACGACAAGAAGGCATGATCTGTAAGCCAGGGAGGGAGTTCTCCCCAGAACTGGACCCTGCTGGCACCCTGATCTCAGACTTCCAGCCCCTCCAAACTGTGAAAAATACATTTTTGTTGTTTTAGCCACCCAGTCTATGGTATTTAACGTAGTAGCCAAAGCTAAGACAACAATTAAAGATAACAGCTAGCATTTGTTTTTTAAGCATTTTTTTAAAATTTGTACTGACATGAGGCCCATAGCTCTGTTTTGCTAATAAGAGATACTTCAGTTGTTTTTGCAAACCATTCAAGGCTCTTAGTGATCCACTTCTGACCTCTGTTCTCCAGTTTCATTTCTGCTACTCCCCTGTGTGAACCTTGAACCCCAGGCATGCTCAAATTCTTCCAGAGAAGGCTCTGTGCTTTGACATCAGTGGTTCTGTCTGCTCTCGCAGTGCCTTTCTGCCCCTTGTCAGCAGGGCCTGTCCTAGGCGTTCTTCAAGGCTCTATGGATTGGCTGCTTCCTCTGGGAAGCTTTCCCTCATTCTCCAGGGCAGAATTCACAGTCCTCCACTGTGCATCTTTGCTTATGCTGCTCTAGTGGCCTGGAACACTCTTCTTTTAGTGGTTATTGGCCTGTGTTTCAAAACACAGCTCCAGAATGACCCCAGATGTGAGTTCTTTGCTGACTCAACTGACGGAACTGGCCATGCCCTCTTTCATGCTCCCACCTGACAGCCTCCTGTTGTTTTACCTGTGACACCAGACGGTGAGCTCCTTGAAGACAGGGGCTGTGATTCTATCTACAAATCTTTAGCCCTTAGTAAATGTTTGCTGAATGCATGAATGAATGCATTTACCACAGCACAGTGTAATTAATTTTCCTGCGTGTCATTGCATACCGCTGTATAACACGAGCCCCTCTAGGGCACGGATTTATTCCTCATATTATTCTGTCTTGCCCCTCTCTACCTTTCCCTCTCTGGCATTGCTACTCACACTGAGGGAGTAGGAGGCAGCGCTTGCTAGATTAGTGAGTCAAGACTCAGAAAATTCATCTGCCTGCATTTGGGTTATTTTTTAATCACAAAGTCAAGTGAAATGACACAATTAAGAAAGTCGAGGGTGGAGTGGAAAGAACACTTTACAAGAAGCCTGAAGCTCTGGGCTTTAGACCCAGAGTCTTTCCCATGACCTTGGCCAATCACTTACTCAATCTGAATCTACTTTTTTGGGAATGACTTGTCAGCTAGACTATTAATATCTAACATACAGGGTGGTTTTGAACAAGACAGTATACATAAAATGCCTGGCACTCGAAGGTGCTCAACCAATGTTAATTTCCTTTTACTCAGTGTCATAACATGGCTTCAGTGTGGTCAGTTCCTTAAAAGCAAAGGTCTGTAGGTCTGTGAGCATAACAGACAGTCTAGGTTATGTCCCTCAGTCAGCTGGACGTCAAATGGTATCCTTGAAACCTGACACTGGACTTTGCCAGAAAGATATTAGCCTACGCCCAACTTACACTATTTTGGGATTTGGTGGCTTTGGAAAGAAGATAACAGCTGACTTATGCAGCTAGAGGGGGGCTGTGCACTGGAAGAAAGTGCCAGAAGCTCAAGTCATGCCACTTGGAAAGAACTGAGAACACTCTGAAGTTAGGCATTCAAAGGCTATTATTTTTATGCCAACATAAGAGTTTATTCAGGAAGTTGCAAGAAAAAAAAAACCAAATCTCATTGCCGTGAACTCTAAGGGAAGTGGAAAATTCTCTCACCCGGTTGTTGATGCATATTCAATAGTCAGAAGATGGAAAGAAAGGTGTATTTGTCAGGGTAGTCTTGGTGATGCTCTAGTTACAGGTAACTTCAACATTTCAGTGACTTAAAAGAGCAAAGATTTATCTTTCGTGACCACTACATGTTGGTTAGGTGTAAGCAGAATTTTGTTGTTCTCACTCCAGAATTGAGGCTGATGGAGCCTCTCCCAGATGGAATGTTTACAGTCATTGTGGCACGGGGTTTGGTCATGGTAAATTACGCTCTGAGTTTTATAGCTTCTGCCTGGTAGTGACATATGTCACATCTACACACCTTTCTTTGGCCAAGCACGTCATATGGTCTTACCAACTTCACAGAGTGAGGAAGAACAATCTTCCCATGAGCCTAGAAATAACAGCAAACCACGGTAGGAGAGAGGGACTAGATTCAAGAGGTATTTGGGTGGTAGATTAATAGGATTTGGAGGTAGCATAAAAGGGGGATGTCTAGGGTGATGCCTTGGTTTCTGGTTTGGAGTAAAGATAGTATAATATAAATATGCCATTGAAAAGGATATTCTCCGTTTGGGACATGTAGCATTTGCTCTGGCTGAAAATGAGGAGGAGAGACATTAGATAAGGAGTTGAATATATGATCTGTAGCCTAAGAGACATTGGCTGGAGATAAACGTTTGGTGGCCATCAGCTCAGCAGTGGTGCTTAAAGCCAAGAGAGAGCGGATGGAGGAAAAACCAACTCAGAAAAATATGACAGCATTAAGTGTTGCTATTTAGAACCTTCATGCAATGATAATGAAAGCGCAAATCGATACAAATCATTTTGAAAAGCAGTTTTTGATTACCCAATAAGGATGTGCAAAGCCTTCCACCCAGCAATGCTGGCCCTCCTTATATATCCTAGACAATTTCAGAGCACATATATGCAAGAAGTTCATAGCAGCATCGTTGTACTCACAAAATATTGGAAACCACCCAAATATCCATCAACAGTAGAATGGCTAAATAAATCGTGGAGTATTCATACAATGGAATGATCCAACAATACCAAATAATGGAACAGAGCCTCAGAAACAACATGGATGGACCTTAAGAACATAATGTTAAGTAGAAAAAGAAAGCTGCAGAAGAGAACATCCAGTATGATTCTTATGTAAAGTTCAAATGTTTGCAAAACTACGCACATGTGGTAAAACTTAAAAAATAAGCCAGGGAACAATAAACATGAAAATCATGATCGTGGTGGTCTCTGTAGGGAAAGGGTAGGGGATTCACCTGGTGAACTTGGATAAGCACTTTTGCCTCCCTTGGCCTCACTTTCCACATCTAAATGATGGGGATGATAAAATTTACCACATACGATTATTCTGAGAATTAAATGATGTATTATCTAGTTCAAGAACTGTTTGGTGCATTTGAAATGATCAAGTAGGCCTTTTGCAAAAGGTGATAGCTACAGTTACCCAGAGGTGCTCAGTCTGGACAGCCTGGGGACTCTGTTTCAGAAACGTTTAGGGTATAGAGCAGTTTTGAGACGTATGGATGATAGATAATCTTGAAATGAACAGAATGGGTTGTGGCACAGCAGGGAGAGACCATATCTTTCCTCCTACTCTTTCTTCCCTCTGAGACTTGTGTCCACATCTGGCTTAGGTCATCAAACAAAATTAATTTGTTGGTTTCACCCTGTTGACATCTGTCTCTGTCAGTGCAGCCCCAGGCAGCTTGGGTGCTAATCAGCACGAATATGAGCCTTCTCCCCATGGAGGCCCAGAAAGTATGCCCAGATCGGAAGGGGATTTGGAGGTGAGGGAAAAGCAATTTTATAGTGTCATCTGGGAATATTTTGGGGGCACTAAGTGGCAAACCTTGGTCAAGGGCTACCTTTGGATTTTATGATAGATGTTGAACATCTCACTTGCAAATAGTAAGAAAACAAAACAGTCCAACTGCTTTGTTTCCTTTCTTGCTTAAAGTAGAAAAGTTGTATAAGAGAATAGCAATGATAATAACTATTGTATTTTTTAAAATATTATATTTAAACACACATGGTCTTTTTCTCTGTATAAATAACTATTCATTATCTCATTTGATACAGCAAATTCTTGGAGTAGAAGGGACAGGTATTACTGCCTGTTTTATAGCCAAGGAAAGAAATATTTAAGTCCACAAAGGTTCCATGATCTGTCCAAGGTCACCAGCTAAGAAGTAGAAGGTGTGGGACTTGAGTTCCAGTGCTCTGATTCCAGATCCTCATTGAATGTACATGGCTGTTTCTTTCTCCCACGTCTTTCGTTCATGGTGTACCCTCCACCTGAAATAATGTAAAGGGAAGGAGTACCTTCCTTCTATCAGAATCCTCTCTAACAGCCATGTGATCCAGTAAAGAAATGGGATACTGAGCTGCTTGTTGCTGGAGAAGGATAAGTGGCAATGTTATATAGATGAGATCCAAGTATTGAGTGGTAGATTGAATTTAGCACTTGCAAATCGTGATTCAGTGTCATTACCCTGAAAGCACTAAAGCTAACAATAATAATCCTTGGACATGGAAGCCAGGCTGGAAAGGCAGAAGTGTGGGATATGGACTCTGAGCCAGGGGACACCCATTAACTCACAGAATCCCAGAGCATCATAACCAAAGGAGACATTGGCCCAGCTCTCTACACCAACAATGAAACTCTCCTCTCAACTGCCTGCTAATTAGGACAGCCCCAGAAATTTGAAAAATAAGAAACTCCATACCTATTCTGGTTCTGAGAACCTTTGAAAAGGTACATCTTGGTGGGTTTTGGAGTGGTCCAGGGCTGGAGTAAGTTCTAGGAAGCACTTTCCCAGATTCCAGCTGGACTGGACCTTTTAGGAATGAAGACAACTGACATAAAGCTTAGGCAGGGAACTTAACAGGACTCTGGCTAAAATGTGTAGAGAGAAATAATTTACTTCAAAAATTAACCAGTGAAAAACATTTAGATATTATCAACAAGTGAGCAGCAGGCAAAACCAACTCCAGTTATTGATTTCTGGAGCAGAGGTAAAGTGGGTGGGGCGTGAAAGGACTGCACTTTGGAGTCAAACAACTTTGAGTGGAAATTCTGGTTCTGTCACCGTCTCTAGGTGACTTGGCAAGTCAGTCACCTGTCTTCTTTCTTGTTTCCTTATCTATAACTTGGGAAATATTCATGTTTCCCTCTCAGAGCAATGAAGTGACAAATGTACCTGTACTCACATGACACATAATAGGTGTTCAAAAAATTCCAAATTCTTTCCCCCTTCCCAAAGAGTAACAGATTGTCTAATCCCTCAAAAGCAAAATGTTAGTATGACATCGAGAATCTCTAAAAATACTAAGTAAGAAAATTTAGGAAATTGTTTACTGCTTTTCTTAGACCAAGTATTTGAGTGGGGACCAAGAGCTAATGTTTACCATCCACCATGTAGTGCAATTTGAAACAAAAATGGGAATCTGCGGGTCATTAATCTGGCTCAAGGGGTCACCATGCCCAAGGCCAAACCAGTTGCTCTTCACAGCTTTTCCCTCTCCTGGGTTTTCCCCTGCACTCTGGGAGCTCCTTCCCCTTCCCCCATCCCCTGTCAACAAGACTGATGAATTCAATATCCCCCTCTCCCCAGCTGAAAGCAGGGAGAGCTGACTCCAATCAGCAGGCCCCCCTAGTCGCCTGACTCAGGCCTCCCCAATCAGAGGCGGGGTCTGCCGAGGACAGACAGACAGGTCTGGAGAGGCTAGTAAGTGAGAACTCCCCGAGTGCCTCCGCCAAGAACCGATTTGACGAGGCTGCCATTCATCCTGTCAGGCCGTGTGTGGGATTCATCAGAACCCAGTCGGTCTCTCCTCCACCCCCTGTCAATGTGCTCTAAAAGGTTTTTCTTTCAACTTGATTGCTCTGAGGGCATTGGTAAATCCACCGGTTTGTGATCCATCAATGCCTGACAGCCTGTTATTCCAGAAGCATTTATACCCTGAACCAGGAGGGAGGGGAGAGGCTTCTTGGTGCCATCATAGGACAGATTTTCACTGGTTTATTGATTCGTCCCACAAATATTTACTCAGCCTGCTGTTTAACTATGGAGATGAACCGGGGAAGAGGATGTTTGCCAGTGGGCCACCCTATAAAGAAATCCCACTCAGTGAAATGGCATCCAGACATTTAGATTGAAGGGCTACAAATATTGACCTATCACTGAATATATGAGTCAGGCATTTTACATACATCATCTGTCTCCGTAATGTCCCTGTATGGCATACTACTATCTTCATTTTATAGATGGGGAAACTGAGGCTCAAGAGGGCTCCAGGACTTACTTAAGCTCCATAGATAGAAAGTATCAGAAATGGTGTCCCATCTGTTCTGGCTCCAAGTCCCAGGGTCTTAATTATTTTTGTTACGTTGCCTGTTCCCACACCTCTTTTTAGTTGTTGGTAGGCTAAAAGGAAAATAAAGCTGTTTATGGAAGCACTTTGAAAAATATAAATCTCTCTGCTAAAAGAGATTAATATTGCATTGGGTGTAACTTTCAGTGGATAATGGAGCATTTGGTTGACGGCCCTCTCCCTCCAAGTTCAAGAGGCCTCTTGGGTTTCAGTCTTGGCTGCTCTGGAGCCCGGGGACTCTGAGCTCTGCCCTTGTGTGCCTCTCCTGGGCTGAGGCTCCCGAGTGTGGCCAGAACCTGGTGGTACTCTGCTCCCCACAGGGAGATGAGGTCAACCCAGATACTGCCCTGAGGTTTTAATCTCAATAACCACTGAAATAGGCCACATTCAACCTGGTAAACCTGTTTATTTCTTACATCGGTTTGAAGTAAGCTTCCTTTCCAACCTCACACTAAAATAAGTAGTAAGGAGGGCTTTTCTGTGTTCAGAGAGATTTCTCTTGTGTTTCTCAGCTATTCAGTGTAGAGTTTGAGTTGTTCAGATCTAGAAACATGGGGATGGAGGATTAAGAGACCACGTGGAGTAGCAGAAAAAGCACTGAGTTGGGATCAGGGTCCCATGTCCTCAGTGATTCACTCACTGTGTGACTTTGGGCCAGGTGCTTAGCTTCTATTTCCATTTTTCTATCTATAAATTGGGCATGATAATACTTTTTTATCTTACAGAGTTCTTGTACAGGTTAAGTGTAATAATTTCATTTATTCATTTTCTCATTCATTCAGTAACTGCCAGGCTGTTGAGATAGAGAGATGAATAAGGCACAGTTAAGTGTCTGTCTGACTCTTGATTTTGGCTCAGGTCGTGATCTCAGGGTGATGAGATCGAGCCCTGTGTTAGGCTCTGTATTGAGTATGGAGCCTGCTGAAGATTTGCTGTCTCCGTCTCCCTTTGCTCCTCTCCCCTCCTCGCATGCTCTCTCTGTTTCTCTAAGAAAAAAATAAATTTGCTTCTTTTATTCAGCATAATTATTTGGAAATTTGCCATTTTATTTCAATCATCCCTTTGGATTGCTGAGTACTAGCCCATTTTAAATATTGACCATAATTTATCCATTTGCCTGCTGATGAGTATTTGCTTTGTTTCCAGTTGTTGGCTATTACAAATAAAGCTGCCAGAAACATTAGTCTTATTAAATTCTTTTTTTTTGGTATGAAAATTATTCTTTTCTCCAATCTTCTATCTCTTCTCAGAACTCAGATATGGCATGTTTTCTACCCCACACACAAATATGTCACTTTATTTCATGGTGCTCCTCTTGTGTAACAGTGATAACGAGGCAAAACACATTTATCTCAAATCAAAATAACTAATAATGAATATACATGTAACCTAAATACCTAGGACAAAATATTCATGTTTCTCTTTGTCTAATTTGCTTTGTTTTGTTTTGTGGGTTTTTTTATTTATTTTACTTTTTAAATGGTCAGCTTTTACTGAGTTTTTTCCCTGGCCTTGTCTACAACATTTTTTTTCCCATCAATCAAATCTTTATTTTTTTCTTCCCATTTACCCACCCCTTGCCCCAGCAACCCTCTGTTTCCTATGATTAAGAATCTCTTATGGTTTTTCTCCCTCTCTGATTTAGTCTTGCTTTATTTTTTTCCTTTCTTCCTCTATGATCCTCTGTTTTGTTTCTGAAACTCCACATATACATGAGATCCCGTGATAGTTGTCTTTCTCTGACTGACTTATTTCACTTAGCATGATACCTTCTAGATCCATCTATGTTGTTGCAAATGGCAATATTTCATTTTTTGATGGCTGAATAGTATTCCATTGTGTATATATACCACATCTTCTTTAACCATTCATCTATTGATGGACATCTGGACTCTTTCCATAGTTTGGCTATTGTGGGCACTGCTGCTATGAACATTGGGCACACGTGCCCCTTCAGATCACTACATTTGAATCTTTAGGGTAAATACACAGTAATGCAATTGCAGGGTCATGGGTAGCTCTATTTTCAACTTTTTGAGGAAGCTCCACACTGTTTTCCAGAGTGGCTGTACCAGCTTGCATTCCCACCAACAGTGTAAGAGGATTCCCCTTTCTCTGCATCCTTGCCAATATCTGTCCTATACTGACTTGTTAATTTTAGCCATTCTGATTGGTGTGAGGTGGTATCTCATTGCGGTTTTGTAGTTCCCTGATGCCACGTGATGTTGACCATTTTTTCATGTGTCTTTTGGCCATTTGTATGACTTTTTTGGAGAAGTATCTGTTCATATCTTCTGCCCATTTCTTGATTGGGTTATTTGTTCTTTGGGTGTTGAGTTTGGTAAGTTCTTTATAGATTTTGGACCCTAGCCCTTTATCTCATAAGCCATTTGCAAATATTTTCTCCTACTCTGGTTGTCTTTTGGTTTTGTCAGCTGTTCCCTTTGTTGTGCAAAAGCTTTTTATCTTGATGAAGTCCCAGTAGTTCACTTTTGCCTTGCCTTTGGAGATGTGTCTAGGAAGAAGTTGCTGTGGCTGAGGTCACAGAGGTTTCTACCTGTGTTCTCCTCTAGGATTTTGCTGGATTCCTGTCTCACATTTAGGTCTTTCATCCATTTTGAATCTATTTTTGTGTATGGTGTAAGGAGATAGTTCAGTTTCATTCTTTTGTATGTGGCTGTCCAATTTTCCCAACACCATTTGTTGAAGAGACTGTCTTTTTTCCATTGGCTCTTCTTTTCTGCTTTGTCAGAAATTAGTTGACCATCGAGTTGAGGTCCATTTCTGGGTTCTCTATTCTGTTCTATTGATCTATGTGTTTTTGTGCCAGTACCATAATGTCTTGATCATGACATCTTTGTAATAGAGCTTGAAGTTTGGAATTGTGATGCCACCTGCTTTGGTTTTCTTTTTCAACATTCCTTTGGCTATTTGGGGCCTTTTCTGGTTCCATATACATTTTAGGATTATTTGTTCCAGCTCTGTGAAAAAAGGTGATGGTATTTTGATAGGGATTGCATTAAATGTGTAGATTGCTCTAGGTAGCATAGACATTTTAACAATAGTTGTTCTTCCACTCCATGAGAATGAAATGTTTTTCCATTTCTTTGTGTCTTCCTCAATTTCTTTCATGAGTGTTCTGTAGTTTTCAGAGTACAGTTCCTTTGCCTCCTTAGTTAAGTTTATTCCTAGTTATCTTGTGGTTTTTGGTACGATTGTAAATGGGATTGACTCCTTAATTTCTCTATCTTCTGTTTCATTGTTAGTGTACAGAAGTGCAACTGATTTCTGTGTATTGAATTTATGTCCAGCCACTTTGCTGAATTCCTGTATGAGTTCTAGCAACTTTGGGGTGGAGTCTTTTGGGTTGTCCATATAGAGTATCATGTCATCTACAAAGAGAATTTGACTTCTTCTTTGCTGATTTGGATGCCTTTTATTTTTTTGTTGTCTGATTGCTGAAGCTAGGACTTCGTGTATTATGTTGAATAGTAGTGGTGATAGTGGACATCCCTGACATGTCCCTGACCTTAGGGGAAAAGCTCTCAGTTTTTCCCCATTGAGAATAATATTCACTGTGGACTTTTCATGTATGGCTTTTATGATATTGAGCGAGGTATGTTCCTTCTATCCCTACAGTGTGAGGAGCTTTATTCAAGAAAGGATGTTGCTGGGCGCCTGGGTGGCTCAGTGGGTTAAAGCCTCTGCTTTCGGCTCAGGTCATGATCTCAGGGTCCTGAGGTCGAGGCCCGCATCAGGCTCCATGCTCAGTGGGGAGCCTGCTTCCCCCCCCCTCTGCCTGCCTCTCTGCCTCCTTGTGATCTCTCTCCCTCTGTGAAATAAATAAATAAAATCTTAAAAAAAAAAAAGAAAGGATGTTGTACTTTTTCAAATGCTTTTTCTGCATCTATTGAGAGGATCATATGGTTCTTTTCTTGTCCTTTCCTTTATTTATGTACTGTATCACATTGATTGATTTACAGATGTTGAACCGCCCTTGCAGCCCACCAATAAATCCCACTCGGTCATGGTGAATAATCCTTTTAATGTATTGTTGGATCCTGTTGGCTAGTATTTGTGAGAATTTTTGTATCATGCTCATCAGGGATATTGGTCTGTAATTCTCCTTTTTGGTGGGGTCTTTGTCTGGTTTTGAGATCAAGGTAATGCTGGCTTTATAGAAAGGGTGGAAATTTTCCTTCATTTCTATATATTTAAATGATTTTAATTTGTTTATTTGACAGAGAGATAAAGAGAGAGCACAAGTAGGCAGAGCAGCAGGCAGAGGGAGAGGGAGAAGCAGCCTCTCCATTGGGCAGGGAGCCCAACATCGGGCTTGATCCTAGAACCCTAGGACATGACCCGAGCCAAAGACATCTGCTTAATCGAATGAGCCACCCATGTGCCCCACATTTCTATTTTTTGAAACAGCTTCAGAAGAATAGCTATTAATTCTTCTTTAAATGTTTGGTAGAATTCCCTGAGAAGCCATCCAGCCCTGAACTCTTGTTTTTTGGGAGATTTTTGATGACCGTTCGTTTCAATTTCCTTGCTGGTTATGGGTCTGTTCAGGTTTTCTGTTTCTTCCTGGTTCAGTTTTGGTGTTTGTACATCTCTAGGGATGCATCCATTTCTTTGAGATTGCCGAATTGTTGGCATAGAGTTGCTCATAATATGTTTTTACAGTTGTTTGTATTTCTTCAGTGTTGATTATGATCTTTCCTCTTTCATTCATGATTTTGTTTATTTGGGTCCTTTCTCTTTTCTTTTTGATAAGTCTGGCCAGGAGTTTATCAATCTTATTCTTTCAGAGAACCAGCTCCTAGTTTTGTGGATCTGTTCTACTGTTCTTTTGATTTCTATTTCATTGATTTCTTCTCTAATCTTTATTATTTCTCTTTTCCTGCTTGGTTTAGGCTTACTTTCTTTTCTTTCTCCAGCTCCTTTAGGTGTACGATTAGGTTGTGTATTGAGACTCTTCTTGTTTCTTGAGAAAGGCTTGTATTGCTGTATACTTCCTTCTTAGGACAGCCCTTGCTGTGTCCCAAAGGTTTTGAATAGTTGTGTTTTCATTTTCCTTTGTTTTCATGAATTTTTAAAAATTCTTCTTTAATTTCCTGGTTGACCCATTCATTTTTTAGTAGGATGCTCTTTAACCTCCATGTATTTGAGTTCTTCCCAAATTTCCTCTTGTGATTGAGTTCCAGCTTCGAAGCATTGTGGTCTGAAAACATGCAGGGAATGATCCCAATCTTTTGGTACCAGTTGAGACCAGATTTGTGACCCAGAATGTGATCTATTCTGGAGAACGCTCCCTGTGCACTTGAGAAGAATGTGTATTCTTTTGCTCTGGGATGGCATGTTCTGAATATATCTGTGAAGTCCATCTGGAAAGTGTGTCTTTGAAAGCCCATGTTTCCTTATTGATCTTCTGCTTATATGATCTGTCCATTACAGTGAGTGGGTGTTAACATCTCCTACTATTATTGTATTATTGTTGATGTGTTCTTTAATTTTATTATTAATTGGCTTATATAATTGGCTGCTCCCATGTTAGGGGCATACATATTTATAATTGTTAGATCTCTTATTGGATAGTCCCTTTAATTATGCTATAGTGTCCTTCCTCATCTCTTATTACAGTCTTTGGTTTAAAATCTAATTTCTCTGATATAAGAATTGCCACCCCAGCTTTCTCTTGGTGTCCAGAATGGATTTAACAGCCATCTAGCTGACTTCCTGGGACCAGATGAGACTAAGGTCTCCTACTCCTCCACCATCTTGGACTCTCCTCAGCCTTATTAAATTCTTAAAAGTAAAATGGTTGGGTGTTTAACCTTTTTAAAAGCTTCCAAACTGTTTTCCAAAGTGATTGCAATATTTTACATCTCCACCAGCAATCTGTGAGTGCTCCACTTGCCCCACATCCTCCACAACACTTGATTTATCAGTCTTTTAGAATTTTGACATTCTAATAGGTGAGTAGTGTGTCTTATTGTGGTTTTAATTTGCATTTCTGTAATGATTAATGATATTGAGTGTCTGTTCCTGTGTTTATTTGCTCTTCATCCATCTTTCCAGGTAAAGTGTTTGTTCAAATCTTACATCTATTTTTTTTATTTGTTTGTTTGTTTATTTATTATGTTCAGTTAGCACCTGTATAGTAAATAATTTGTTTTTGATGTAGTGTCCAATGATTCATTAGTTAAGTGTAATACCCAATACTCATCACAGCATGTGTCCTTCTCAATACCCATCACCTTGTTACCCCCTCACCGCACCCTCCTCCCCTCTGAAACCCCCAGATTGTTTCTCGATGTCCATAGTTTCTCATGGTTCAGCTCCCTCTCTGATTTCTCCCTCTTTGGATTTCCCTCCCTTCCTCTATGGCCCTCCATGCTATTTTTAAAATTGGGGTTTTTTTTATTATTATTGGGTTTTGAGAATTCTTTATACATTCTAGGTACAAGTCCTTTTGCAAATACGTGATTTAAAAATATATATTCTCCCAGTGTGTGGTTTTCCTTTCAGTCTCTAAATAGTGTTCTCCCAAAGCTTACTGATGGTCTGTTCATTGTTTTTCTGTTTTTATTTTTTTCTGTTTGATTTTGGATAGTCTTCCTGTTCTGTCTTTTGCAATGTTGACCCTGCCTTTAATACCCTCAATTCACTTCATTTCAGACATGGTAATTCAGTTTAGGTCTTTTCTACAACTTTCATGTCTCTACGTGTTCAGTCTTTTCCTCTGGCATCTTGAACACATGGAATACAATTACAATCACTGTTTTAATGTCCCTGTCTACTAATTTTATCTTGTAGGTTAGTGTCAGTTGGTTGATTCTTTTCCTCATACAAAGTCAGTTCCCCCCTTTCCCTTGGGTGGTTCTCTATCAGGCGTTCTCTGCTGCATAGTTACGGGGACCATCTGCAGATCTCAGGAATCCTCTCTCTCTGTGGGTCTCCTTCCCACACAATTCCCTGCTAACTTTGCTCCCCTTGGTCTTCCCAGACTTCCAGCTTTGTCTCTGCAAATCAGGGAGTCCACATACCTCCACCAGGATCCCTATCAGTGCTGTGGCCCAGAAACTCACTCAGGCTGTAAACGAGAACAATTATAAGATTTCCCCCACTTGTATCCTATCTCTCAGAAATCATGATCCTTCCTTGCCTAAAGGTCCAGTGTCTTGAGAACCATTTTTGTTTGTTTGTTTGTTTGTTTTTAGTTGTTTTAGGTGGGAAGGTAAATCTGGTCTGTTACATAGTCTTGGCCAGAAGTTGACATTAACAGAGTTTCTTTAGTCATAGAGCACCCTTTCAGTGTCTTGTCAAAACTCTCATTATTAGACATTAGACATGAAGACCTGCCCATATATTATCTACAGTACATAATTTGGGGTTTAAGTGTTGTGATGTGCCATATTTGGTGTTGGGGACATGAATGCTGTTGAGGCAGAAGCTAGGTTGGAAAGGGAATTGAATGCCTTGCAGGGAGCAGGGCCTATCCCATGACTGGTGGGGGAGGGACTAAAGAATCATTGTAAGTTTAGGAATGGTGTAGTCAGGCTGGAAAACCTAATTAGTATTCACATATCCCTTTTTCCCATAGTTGGGTTATATTCACCTCCACCCCTAGCAGCAAGCTGACAGAGGGTGAGGTGGAGCTTGGTGAGCTCTGGACCATAGTCTGCCCCTATCTGTGCGACTCTGGACACATCAGTTCCTCCCTTGTGGGCCTCAGTTTCCTCAGCTGTAAATGAGACTCTGAATACCTGTATCCACATGCACTGGCTGCAGTGAGGATTTGATGATACGGCATATGTCTGACTGTGGACTGCGAGTGTCCAGCACAGTGCCTGGCACATAGCCCTTGGTGAAGATGAACAATTACTAGTCAAGAAAGCTGAGGCTCAAGGAGGCTGTTTGGATGTGGTAACAGAGCAAGCAAGAAGTACTAAGCCTCCACTTCAGCTCTCTGATAGCTTGCCATGTCTCTGATCCTTTAAAGCAAGATTTAATCCAAAAGATGTAGTAATGATTGGTTGAGGTGAATGCTGACAGGGCCACAAAGATATACATGCAGTGGTAGCGGAGGATCCCCTGCCCTCGGACATTCCCTGACCCAGCAGTTCCAGCCCAGCCTGACGTGACTTTCTGAGCAATGCATGTAGGAAGCCATTGGATTTCTGCCACGCAGAGGGTTACATTTAACCAACTAGAATGACGAGTCACAGCTAGACTGTGGTGTGCAATGGTTTGTGGTCATATGTCTTAATATGATGTTTGGGGCAAAATTAAACTGTAAGAGGCTCCATCACAAAATGAAAGCTTTTATCTGTGTATGTTTTCCCATGGTGCCAGCCCTTCATACAGGCTGTTCTCACGGCCCAAGGTGCAGTGTCCTATTTAGCCAATGTTTCCTGCATGTCTGATTGCAGAGAAGGCACAGTGCCTTCAATTCTCAAAGACTATTAAATCTTTCTGGGCTCTCCCAGACAGATGGTATATTCTTTCTTTTTAGATGCCTCTGCATTTCGCAAATACTGCCATTTTCATAATTGTCTTCTTTCCTTTTCTCTCTCTGTCTGTGTCTCCCACTAGACTGCAAATCCTCTGTATCAGCAGAACTACACTTTGTTTACTGTGGCACCCATGGAACCTAGGGCAGTGCCTGGAACTGCCCGTGTTCAACACATATTTTTGGATAAATGAACGAATGCATGGACAATGGGAATATAAGATGAAGTGATGTACACGAAGAGACTTGCACATAGTAGGACCCTTCTTTTTTCATTTCTCTGCCTTGTATTAACCTGAACTCTTAAGGGCACATGTGATCTTGCTTATCTCTCTATATTTACCCTTATTTATTGTCACAGAACATTCTAGGGGCTCAGCAGATGCTGGCTGAATGAATGAACAAGTAAACCTTATTCCTTAGTTGCTTTCTGTCTTGTATGAAATGGTTGGATTAAATATCATATAACTCAACCAGTATTTCCTGAACCTCTGCCATGTGCCAGGCGGAGGCTGCATCAGTCATGGACGATATTCTTCAAGAAGACTACAGACTAGAATAATTCAGACAGGGACTGCAATGCAAGGTAGAAGGTGAGAGGCCGCAGATTGGAATGTGGCTGAGCCTGATGGAAAGTGCTGGAGACTAAACCCAGGCCTGTCCTGTGGGAGGGGCCTGGTGCTCAGGACTCGCTGCAGCCACAGCCATGAAGAGAAGATCCAGATCTCATCTTCTGCACACCTTGCACCCCGAAGTAACCTTTTTCTCATTCGTTCTCATTCTAGCACTTGATCTAAGTCCTTTTAGAACACTCATTCCTTTTCTGGAGTGTTAATGGTGATGGATATTAATCTTATATGTCAACTTGATCAGGCCACAAGCTGCCCTGACATTTGGCCAGACATTATCCTGGTTGTGTCTGGAATGGTGTTTCTGAATGACATTAACATTTTTGGGTTAGTAAACCGAGTAAAGCAGAGCTCCCTCCCTATAGGGGAAGGCCTTATCCAGTCACTTGAACAAAAAGGAGGAAGCTCCTTTTGCCTGAGGGCTGAGCAGGGACATCAGTCTTTGCCTGTCTTTAGATACAAACTGGAATGTCAGTTCTTCTCAAGCCTCTAGCTTATGGACTAGACTTTTGCCCTCAGCTCTTCTAGTGTTCAGACTCAGACTGCAATGGCACCCTTGGCTTTTCTGGGTCTCTAGCCTGCTGACTACAGGTCTTGGGATTTCTCAGCCTCTATAATTAATTGCATGATAACATTCCTCATTATCAATTATCTATTTGCCTATCATTTATCATCTGTAGTTTATATGTATTGAGAGGGAGAGGGATGTATGTATCTCCCTCTTTCTCTCATCTCTTACTGTTTCTGGTTTTCTGGGGAGCTCTGACTAACACAGAAGGTGAGAAGGAACCTACACTTTCCTGAGCGTATCTGTAACAGGCACTGGGCAGGGTGCTTTATACCCATTAGCTTATTCATTTCACAAAACGTCGCCTGAGGATGCATGTAATTTCCAGCCTTCAGATGGGAGCACTGAGGCTCAGAAAGGGGAATTAACAGTCTCAAGGTCACACAACCAACAAATGACAAAATGGATTTAAACTGTCCTTCCTGGGGCACCTGGGTGGGTGCATTCTCTAAAGCATCGACTCTTGGGTTTGGGCTTAGGTCGGGATCTCACTGTCTTGAGCCCAAGCCCCGCAGCCTCCAGCTCTGTGCTCAGCATGGAGTTTGCTTGAGATGCTCCCTCTCCCTCTGCCCCCTTCCCACCGCACTCTTTCCCTCTCTAAAATAAATCAATAAATCTTTTTTTTAAAAAAAATCTCATNTACGGTGGCCAAGATTTTACTAAGTTCCTTGTTTCGTTTACGCTCTCGCTTTTCTTCCTTTTCCTCAGCTTCCTTCCTCAGTCTTTCCTCTTTTTCCTCCTGCAACTTCCTAAGTCGTTCTTCTTTTTCCTCCTGAGTTTCTCTCTTATTAAAAATCTTTTCTGCCTCTTTTAATAAATCCTGCAAGGTAAAATCTTGTAGATTCTCCAAACGCTGTAGCTTATTCCTAATATCTGGAGCCGACTGCCAAATGAATGCCATGGAGACATTTCCTCTCTGTTCGTTACTATCTGGGTCAAAAGGCGTATACCTACGGTAAGCTTCCTTAAGCCTTTCTAGGAAGGCGGTTGGAGATTCCTCCTTTCCCTGAGTCACCTGCCTGACCTGAGCCAAATTGGTGGGGCGACGCCCCGCATTATGGAGGCCTGCTATGAGTAACTGGCGATAAAGACGTAGGTGGGTCCTACCTGCAGCCGTATTAAAGTCCCAGTCGGGCCGGGTCAAGGGAAAGGTGGCATCGATGACATTAGGGAGTTGGGTGGGTCTTCCGTCCTCGCCTAAAACATTTTTCCGCGCCTCAAGGAAGACTTTCTGCCTTTCTTCAGTGGTGAGGAGGGCCTGGAGGAGTTGCTGACAATCATCCCAAGTGGGCTGATGGGTCACTAGAATAGACTCGATAAGTGCAGTTAGGGCGACTGGGTCCTGGGAGAAAGAAGGATTATGAGACTTCCAGTTGTAAAGATCAGAGGCAGAGAAAGGCCAATACTGGAGACTTCCGGGCTCTCTGCCTTGACGGAGGGGCAGGAGTCGGGATGTCTCTTTCTGCTCCGGTCTCTGACGGCCCCTTACCCGCCCCGCGATAGGAGAGACCGTAGGAGAATCTGTGGGTGGGTCTTCAGGCGACGGCGGAAGGTCGGGGTCTTGGCGGATCTGAGGCTGGTAAGGGGGGGGTTCCTCTGTCAGGAGATCTATCAGGGGAGATTCCTCAGGAGGGAGGACCTGCAATTGCCTGGGGCGTCGCAGAGAGGAGGCGTTATCAGAAGAGGGAGGGTCAGTAGGGACTACAGGATATAGGTTGGAAGAGGTGGGGGGTTTTGAGGGGTCAGTAGGAGTTGGTGGGGGGTGTGGAGCCGGCGCCGGTGGAGCGGTGGGAACTGGGTGAGGAGTAGGGTTTAAGGGAGGGCAAGGGGGAACAAAAGGAGAGACCCACGGAGGGGGCTCTTTGACTAAGCTTTCCCAGACCACGATGTAAGGTGCTTGGTCCGGATGACCTTGAGGTCCCTGATCGAAGATTCGTTCCTTGACCTGTAAGATAATATTAATATTAAAGGTTCCCTCTGCAGGCCACTTAACTTTGAAAGTGGGCCATTCGGAGGTGCAGAGAGTTTGCCATTTCCTTCTTCTGATTTCCACCGATAGGTTGTTGGCTCGGGTTTGTACATCTTTCCAGTGACCTAGAGTGAGGCTTAAAGGAGTTGTTAGCGTTTGCCCCATTTTAGAATCAAAGAAAACAGCAAGGACAACGAGTAGAACACACAAAACAATTAACAAAAAAGTCGCTGCGCGGTTTCGGTATATCACCGAAAGAATGGTTTCCACCGGCCCAGAGGAGCCTCGAGATCTCCCTGCGGTGGACAGATTCCGTCCGGAGGCCGAGGGGCCCTCTGGAACGGACAGACGGATATATCCCTCGGATACCTGTGGGGCCCCGAAAAAACGGGCCCCTCTGATCCCTGGGGCGTCCCCCAGGGTGGCAGGGGAGAAGTCCGAGTTCGTCAACTCCTTCTCAAGCTGCCTACAGAATACAGAGCAACAACGCACGCTGTTGTACAGTCCTATGCTACCGAAGCATAGGCAAAACAGAGGCCTATAAACGAGAACACGAGACAGGAGACAGGAACACAGTTATTAAAGTTTAAATGCTGGCCAGCTTACCTCCCGGTGGGAGTCAGTTAGATCCTTGGGCCGGAGTCCGAAGATCTCGGTGGGACCTCCAAATGAAAGACCTGCGGATCCCCTTACCCAAGAATTTAACACTGCCACTGGATGCAAACAGCAAGAGGTTTATTTCCACGCAGGTACCGGCGGGTGGTCGGCAGCTCCAGCTAACCGAGCACACCGACCGGAGAGAAACAGGGTCTTATATAGGAAGGCACAAACAAGTTTTGGGTGGGGCGCAACTGATTGGTTGACAATTTGAACTTTGAAAAAGGCATACTTGGAGTTTGCTGATTGGTTTTGAGTACCCGCGCGCGCGAAGTGAGAGGCGGGAAGGGGGAACAAGCTGATTGGTTCTGAGGGCCCGCTCGCGCAAGAGAGGGGAACAAGAAGGGGGAAGGTAGGAAAGCCATCATGGCGTCTCTATTATTTCTATAAGCCAAGCAGTGACAGTAAAGCAAAAGAGCAATTAATATGCGACTAATAACCCGATTAATAACCTAATTTATACCTAAAAGCCAGCGGTTTACAGAAAAGCAAAAAAAAAGCGGTTAGTTATCCTATCTACCTTCTAGGGGAAGGGTCTTTCAATAGTAAGCTTTTTTGTGGACAGAAACCCATTCTAATGATTTTTCCTCTGCTTGTCCACCTTTAATTTTGGTGCTTCGTGCAGTATCTGGCACATGCGGTGAGGGTGGGGGTGACCTCAGGGATTGGGGAGTGATCTGTCTGGATTGTGGGACTTCTCTGCAGGGCAGGACTGGAGAGACTGCCGAGCCCTACCCATCCCTCTCTCTCCCCTTGTTTCCAGTGTAGCGCCCTTCCTTCTCCATGCTTCTAGAAGTGTTATATGGCCATATATTCCCTGTGGCGAATCCAGGGCGTCCTCAAGTTTTCCCTGAAAAGTTGAGAATCACACTCCCTAAGAAACACTTGCCTGTGCCACCTGGACCTGGAGCCAGCCGGGCAGCAGGGCAGGGAGGAGAGCAGGGAGGAGAGAGTGTGGGCTGAAGAGGACAGGGAGACCCTGACAGCTTGCTGGGCCCCTGCTGGGTGAACTCAGGCTATAAATAGAAGGAATACTAAGCCGAGTGTGTTTAATATGCACATTGAATTCATTTACTTAATGAAGAATTTTCCTGGAAAAGAGAGCTGAGCTGTCAGAGCTGAACTATTTTTGAGTACAATGTAAAAGAAAAACTCAAGAGAATCATTTGCTATTTGGATTTATGCATCTCAATTGATGCAGGATTTATGCTTTTAAAATAGGTCACAATAAAAAGCAACACTGTAGGGGCAGAAAGAAGATCAGTGTTCATCAGGGGCTAGAGGTCGGGGCAAGGGACTGACTGGAAAGGGGCAGGAAGGAACTTTCTGGGGTGATGGTAGCATTTTATATCTTACTGAGGCAGTGGTTATATGGCTGTTCATCTGAAGTAAATTAATTTTACTGTATGCAAATTATACCTAAACAGCCCTAATTTACCATGTCACAATGCTCCTGTCAAGGGAGAAAGGGAAGGAGTGGAGAATGAAGGTTTTCAAGCAAAGGGCGCCTGGGTGGCTCAGTGGGTTAAAGCCGCTGCCTTCGGCTCAGGTCATGATCTCAGGGTCCTGGGATCCAGGCCCACGTTGGGCTCTCTGCTCAGCGGGGAGCCTGCTTCCTCCTCTCTCTGCCTGCCTCTCTGCCTACTTGTAATCTCTCTCTCTCTGTGTCAAATGAATAAATAAAATCTTTAAAAAAAAAAAAAGAAAGTTTTCAAGCATGGACTTTGGGTGGAGTTCTCTGTAGCTTCTTTAGATAACTTATCTCATTGTAAAACCAAGGAGAGTTAGAGATGATTATTTCCCTTTTGCAGATGAAACAGCTAAGATTGGGAGAACCTAAGTTAATTGCCCCAGGTCACACATAAGCTCCTACTAGACCTTCCTGAGGACGTTTCAGAATTCCATAGTGACCTTCTTCCACCTCCCCGGATGTTGGGAGAGATGGAGCCGAAAAGTCTGGGAGTAGACAGAACTGAGTTTGTGTGCCTTACATTAAATGCTTCAGACAGCTCTATGCTCTTTTCCCAAAATGTTCCTCCATTCTGTATTCTTTGGCTGTTTCTGGCTGCATCTGGGAAAAGGTCTTAATAAGGTGCTAATGGTCTTTAACAGCTTTATTTAGTACCCTTGGACCTCCCTTTTTATCAAGTGTGGTTGACTTTGGGCAGACATTGAAATCTGAAGGGGGTGGGGTGCGCCCCATAGAGCCTGCCATCGTTCCTGGACCCCGTTCCCGTGACTGACATCATTAATCTATCATGATGCTCTATGAACTCTGACTTGTGCTTGCAATCCTTCATGACACGGTCTTCTGAGCAGTAATTACTAACCCATTTGTGTTGGCCTTCAAAATCAAAAGGCTAGTGGCCATTATACCTGTGTTTGCAAGGCCTAACGTAGGTGCATTTATAAATTGAGGATGAAATCTTTTCCTTTCATCTCCTCAAACTTGGAACCCAGAGAAAAGTGGTGTGTGGATCTAGTGGCAAAAGTAGAAAAAGCATGGATTAGACAATTAGAGGTGGATTTGGACATCAACTCTGTACAACTTCCTCCCATCCCTCCCCCAACACTCATTGTCTTCATTTTTGAGACAGGGATAATAGTAATAGCTATCCAAAGATGTCATGGTAAAGTTGAAATCCTATGAGATCACTCATAGGAAACAGAACTCACCATGTCCTCAGCTCTGTGCTAAGGACTATCAAATGCATTACCTTGTTCAACCCTTACAGCAAATTTAGGCTTAAGAAACTTTTCAATCTGCATTAGATAGATAATAATCCATTTATTGAGATCACACATTAAGACTGAGGTTGTGAAATGAACTCAGGTCTATCTCTGGAACTCATATTGTCCATCAGAAGCTACACTGCGTCTCTTTCCTGGCATGGGGCAGGCAGTCTTTGGGGTGCCACATCCCTTATTGCAGGGCCAAGTTGACTGGCGAGAACTCGACAGGAGCTGGCTCATACATCAGACTGGTACAGGCACCGAAGTGAGGAAGATGGCATTGGCATCAGGGAATTCTGGGAGTGGTGGAATGTACCAGTACCATTTTCAGGATCCTGCTAGTCCATACGGGGTCTTTGTACAAATTAGAAAAGAAGTGCCTTGTCTGGGCTGAATAATTATGAAAGTCACTTCCTCTGGGAAGGCACAGTTCAATCAGAGGGAAAGTTTAGAGTATTTGGATAAAAAGAATGGGGTTCCTTCCTCTGGGTGGAGGAATTAGTACCAGGTGGCATCTCAGCAGACACTCAGTCTCTTGACTGGTGTCTTTGTGCAGTACACAACCTGCACAACAATATAAAGTGACTGTGTCTTGACAGTAGGGAAGGGCAGTCTTAGAGACTTGGAAGTAGGTGAAAGGTGAATGTCCCAATAGGTAATTTTGTCAGGCAGGTCACATTGTTGGCCTGAATCAGAATTGGAATCCAGCTCTGAATAATTCCAAAGCCAGACTACTGATGATAAGAATTACTGGGGTGGGGGTGGGGGCCTCTTAGTAAAAACACAGATTATCAGCCCTTTCCCTTGAATAATCTGACTTAGTAAATCTGGGATGGCAAATTCTTATGCTGGGAAAAGTTTAGGAACTACTACTCGATCCCATGCTCCTCACATCGTATTGCAACTGTTTCTCTTAGCAGTCATGGTAACCGTTTGGCCTGCTGGCCTCTCTCTTGAGGGCAGGGCCATGTGTGCATCCATAGCACGTTGAGCAAGGGCTGGCACAGACAACGAATAAAAGTCAATCAATAGAGAAACCGTGCATCAACTGAGTGGCTTCATAGTCCAGAGAATTCTGGCTTACTCATCATGCTATTCATTACTCTCTGCCAAAGTAACTTCACCTCTGTGTCTATATTCCATCCCTGCTTCCTCCCTCCTTCCTACTCCCCTACCACCATCATTTCTCACCCTAATCCTGCAGGACAGGATCTGTTATTCTGGGAGACCCTTTCAGACTTATCTAGAGCAGGGCCACACCTGCTTCTGGGCCTGGGTGCTGCTTCTAACCCATTGTGAGTGGTTGCACATCTTTAGTTCTCATTTCCTCCTGGGTAAAAAGGAGTGGTTTTACAGTATGATTTCTGAAGTCTTTTCTAACCATGACATGCCAGAATCCTCTGCTTGGAATCTAAAATTTCTGGTAAGTTCTGTAAGATGAGTAGGCTTTATCTGAGGCCTTTGGATTGGCATCATAGAGCTTGCTGGCTATAGCCCAGGTGATGAGCAGCGGTAGTCTGGGACTTTCCTGAGATCTGCTTTGCTGGTGGGTAGGCTTTCAGTCACGGTCATGCTCCAGCAGATTCTGGCCACCCCCAGGGGCAACTCAGTAAATACTGGCTGCCGATGGGTATGTTGGACAGGAAGCCAACTGGATGTGCGAGGGGCCCTGGAAAACATGGCCGTTCAAAGGCAGGCGGCTGTGCTGAGTGGGGTTCCAAGTGCACTTACTCTCCTAGGCTTTGAATAGCGAGCTCCATCGGAAAATCACAAGTGTCTGCTTCCAAGGGAATGGCTTCTAGTAATAATAATAATAAAAAGGGGCTTTGAAGGCTTCTTGGAACTCAGCTTCTATAAAATAGTGTTTTGAGAAATTGAGTTGCAAGCCAAGCAGAAACATGGATTGAAATTCTCCCTTCACATACTTGTTCTTTTAAAACATTGTATTTTTAAATATGAATAATGTGTACATATGGTTAAGGAATCCAAACAGTACAGAAAAGTACAAAATACAAAACAGAAATCTCCCTTCTTCCCCATCTCCTCATCTCCCATCCCACAAGGTAACTTATTTCCTTTTTGTGCATGCCATTACTCTGTGAGTTTATAAAAATTAAAAAAAAATATTGTGGTAAAATGCCCATAATGTAAAAATTGCCATTTTAACCATTTACAGTGTACAGCTCAGTGGCATTAAGTACACTCACAGGGTTGTGCAGCCATCACCCCCTTGCGTTTCTACAAAATTTTTCATCTTTCCAAATGAAACTCTGTCCCCCTTAAACAGCCCCCCCTCATCGTGTCTACCTCCGCCTCCTGTGACAGTCCTTTACTTCCTGACTCCATGCATTCGTGTCCTTTAGGTAGGGGGAGTCATGCAGTGTTTGTTCTTTTGTGAGTGGCTCATTTCCTTACCATAAAGAAGTCCTTTTTGTCTGTTTTTCATTTCAGGCTGGTCACTGCTGTGACTCTAATTCATATGCTTGTATGCTTGTATGTTATTTAATCTCTCAGGCTTAAATAGTATTTATTGATTCCTGCAATGAAAGATTTTGGTCCTTGCTGCACTTTCAGAATCCTTTCTCACTCTCAATCTCTTGCACTATTATTTTCAGTTCTTTAGGTTATTTTTAATATTTCAAGTAAGTGGCCCTTTCCGCTAAACCCTAGACTCTTACATCCAACTCCCTGCTTGGTATCTCCACCTGGATATCTAATAGACATCTCAGACTTGGAATGTCCCCAGGGAAATCGATGGTCTTGGGCCCCACCCTCCCTGCCCCTCCAACCTGCTTCCTTCCAGTCTCCCTGCCACTCAGTAAATGCCAGCATTATCTTTGTAGTGGTTCAGTCTCCAAATATTATAATCACCCCCTTTTCCTCATTCCTTTTTTTTTTTTTTTTTAAAGATTTTATTTATTCATTTGACACAGAGAGAGAGATTACAAGTAGGCAGAGAGGCAGGCAGAGAGAGAGAGGAGAGAGGAGGAAGCAGGCTCCCTGCTGAGCAGAGAGCCTGATGTGGGCCTCGATCCCAGGACCCTGGGATCATGACCTGAGCCGAAGGCAGCGGCTTTAACCCACTGAGCCACCCAGGCGCCCTCCTCATTCCTTTTTGACAGTATATATAATTTTACATACAAACTGGTGGTTGTCAGAGGGGAGGGGGTCGGGGTGGATGGGTGAACTAGGTGAAGGGGATGAAGAGGTGCAAACTTCCAGTTAAAAAAAGGTAACTTAGGAGGATGAAAAGTGCAGCATAGGGAATATAGTCCATAATACATAATACAGTGAAAACTCTGTATGGTGACAGTAACTGCAGTTATCTTGGTGAGCATCTTGTAACATATATAATTGTATATAATTGTCAAATCCCTATTTTGAATACCTGAAACTCATTTAATATTGGATGTCAACTTCTGGATTAGTTCCACTGTTTCTTGCATTGTATTTATTTCTCTTTCTTAGCTTTGTTTTTCATTTTACTAGAGTATATTCCCAGTAATTGTTTTCAGAAGAAGAGTGTGGGAGGTAACTCTACAGTTTCCTGTTGCTGCTGTAACATATCACTACAAATGTTGTGGCATGTTGATTATCTTAACACTTTTGTAGGTTAGATGTCTGACCTAGGTCTCACTAGGCTAAAATCAAAATATGGGCAGAGCTCGATTCCTTTCTGGAGACACTCAGAGAAAACCTGTTTCCTTACCTTTTCTGGATTCTAGAGGTCTCTTGCATCCTCTGACTCCTGGCCCCGTTCCTCTGTCTTCAAAGCCAGCAATGTGACATCCATCTGACCATCCTTGTGTGGTCACATCTCCTTCTGACTGCAAAGGAAAAGATGTCCCACTTTTAATGATCCATGGCAGGGTCCTTAATTTGTTCATGTCTACAATTCCATGTAAGGTAACATACTCATAGGTTTCTGGAATTAGGATGTGATACCTTTGGGGGAAGTCATTCTTTGACTATTACATAATCTTTTGGAGTCCCCCCAAATCCTGGAAATTCTTAAATTAGCTTCACATTGCTTATAAAGTTCTAGATTCCAAAGCATGTTCCCTCATAACTTCAGAGACACTCTTCCATGTCACCTGGTTCAAGAATTGTTGACACAAAATCCGAGTGCAGTCTGATCCTTTGTCCTTCACAGGCACATTAACTGCCAAGTCCCCTGGCATCTTTTAGGATTGTCTTGCTGAAATTTTACCAGATCATGACCGAGAGTGGGTTTTCATTTTGTTTGTTTTGTTTACACCTGTCATGCTTCACACTGAAATGATCCTTTCAACCTCTGAAGATGTGAATCTCTGTTTAAAGACAAGGAATATGGTTTTTTCCCCCTGTTTTTTCTTTGTTATCTTCATTACCCCATGGCTTTCACTAATGTCTCCATATCTGAAACTCCTATTTTTAAGGCACTCTGAGCCTTCTGGACTTGTTTTCCATTTAGTCTAACTTGCAATTTTCTTGTATTACCTTCCTCCTCATCTTCAGATACCTGTGCCATGGGATCTCCTTGACTTCATCTCTCAGAGGACTCATTTGCTCTCTAGCCATGATCAACTTATCATCTGGCCCCACTGCTGAATTTTTTTCATGTCGATGAACATAGTTCACATTTCCAAGGACCCTTTATTGACTCTTTCTCATGGCGACAGTAACTTGGGTTTCTACTGAAATGTATCTTGAAAGTTCTCTTCTACTTCTTCCTTATTTCTGTTGTATCCAGGGTCCACTGCCTGCATTTTTTCAGACTTGGGATTTCTCTTTATTATCAGTTTTCCTCAAATGTTGACCCAGTTGGCTTACTTTTATTTGTGACTCTCTTGCCTCACAGCATAGGCAGCTGACTGACATGATTTGCCTTAGTGATCCAGGTCCACTTGTCCAAAAGGCCTTTCCTCCGGGTGAGAGGGCTGACAGAGAGCTCTGTGTAGATGAGCAGGTCCTCTTGGATGGCAGGGAGTAGAGCAGTTTGCTTGAGTTCCCACAGTTTCCAAAGTGAAAAGGAGTGCACTGTTTGGTTGGGGCACTGCAGCGCACTTTCTTCCTGGGTGGAGTGTCTTTCTTCTTTTTCTTCAGCTGAAGATAGGCTTGTGTATTTGCCCTGAACTCTTCTCTGCCCCCATCCCCAGCCCTCATGCAGACTCTGGGCCCTCCCCAGGCTAGCCTTCATTCCTTCATGATGGCCGTCCTGTAGCCCTTTCTGGCTCCCCAGGCCTGCTCACTCCTCTCCCAAGGCTTTTCCAGGGCTCTACCAGGTTACACTGGGTCACACACTCACTGCAGTCTTCTGTCTATGTCTCTTACTGACCTCTTGTGCTCTAGCTTATGCCTCAATGATTCCATTTGCTTTCTACCCTTCAGAGATTTGTGTGTGGATTGCACCCACTTTTTTCCTGTTTGTTCATCAGTACTTCCAGGGATTTATGTATTCTATTTTGTACATCTTTGTTAGCTGTTCAACGGGGTCTTGTCTGGGAGCATGTCTAATCTGCCATCTTGAACCACACACCTGAAATTCTAAAAGTCCAAATGCAATTCAAATGTAAAGGAAATAGCTTATGTCTTCTCCTCTTAGAAGTATTTCTCTCCCCTCTCGCCCAACCCAGATTGTTCAGGGCCTCTCCTTGGGACTTTACTTAGAGTACCTTGTGTTTCCTTCTATCACGTCACATCATATTATTTGCCTCTGTATATTGGCTGTGCCTCCAGGCTGTAGGGTCTTCGAATACAGGGTACATGCTCATCTCTATGCACATGGTAGGCAGTAATATTTAGAAACTGTGAGTGCATTCACACCCACTCTATGAACATGGGAATCCAGGGTGCTGCAATATGGCTTTAGCTTTCAAGGAATTCAAAGCATAGTGGGGACAATAGACACGTGCACTGATAATTCTGAGACAATATAAACAGACTGGATGCCAAGTGTATGGGACCACAAGCAAGAAAGCAGATCACTGTGCTTGGGGATGGAGTGAAGTCAGGAAGGGCCTTCAAGAGGAGATTGTATTTATGTTAGTTTTGAAGAGTACACAGGGGCTCTCAGATAGTTCCAGGTATATTAATGCATCCCAGCAATAAAACAGCAGTTCAGAGTTAATTATGGCTGGGGTACAAAGTATAAGGTGGTGCAGCAGCAGAGGAGGAATCTGTAGAGATGGACATAGAACAGAACATGCCCAGTGTCAGCAGCGAAGGTGGGCATTTTGTACTTGATCTTGAGGGGAGCTACTGGGGGCTCTTAAGCAAGGAGTAATACGGTCATATTGACATATTGTAAAGATATTGACTGCAATAGAGAAGATGGACAAGCAGAGTCCTGAAGATTTGGGACATAATTGCAATAGTCTAAATGAGAAGTGATGAGATTTTGACCAAGGGAGCAAAACCTAGGATAAAGTTGAAGAGATGGGTTTGGGGAATGGCAGAGGGACAGAACTGTGGGTTTTGGTGACTATTTGATGTGAAGGACTGATGAGAAGGGAAGAGGCAAGCTTCTGGAGGCCCTTCTGGTGGTGGGGCTCTAGGATCCAGTGATCTCAGGAAAGGACATGAACGCTTTTGTTTTTTGGTGAATCTCAAGTGAAAGGCAAAGAGGCCGTGGCAGCTGTGATTTATGAGATTCAACCAGGCTCTTTCAGTCCTTTCTGAAACTGCACATTTCAGCTGAAATGAGGGAAAGGCGTGTCTGCAGTTCTGGCTTTGACAGCCAGGCTCCCCATTTCCTTCCCAGGAAACCGACTGGGAGTGGGATGTCCTGGTGAGGTACATGAGATCAGCTTCTTGTCAAGTTTGGATTAATTTTTGAAATAGGATTAGTATCCAACTGAAATGGATGTCAACTGCTTGGAATGGATCTTTGGATCTGAGTGATTTTGATATGAACCAAATGTGATTGCCTAGTAAAGTTTTTGTTTATGCGGAACCATCTTGATATCTCAATCCCGCTCCAAATTTAACTCTCAGGAACCCTCCAGAGAAAGGAATACATGTCCCTCGTTTTGCCTTTGTGCATTTCTACCTCTTTTTTCCTTCCCTCTCCTCTCCTCTCCTCTCTCTTCCCCTCCCCTCTCCTCCTCTCCTCTCCCTTCCCCTCCTTTCTTTCTTTCTTTCTTTCTTTCTTTCTTTCTTTCTTTCTTTCTTTCTTTCTTTCTTTCTTTCTTTCTTTTTCTTTCTCTTTCTTTCTTTCTTTCTTTCTTTCTTTCTTTCTTTCTTTCTTTCTTTCTTTCTTTCTTTCACATACTCTTTAGCTCTTCCTAATCATGACAACACAACTCAAAAGCATTTGGGAAAACTGGGGGAATAGATCTTACCATATACGAGCACTTTCTTGGTATTAAGCATGCCCACTAATGATACTGCATGGACCTGCACAACCACATTAAACATAAGAATCATGATCCCCATTTGACAGCTGTAGAAATTAGGCCTTAAAGGGGTCTTCAAGTTAGTAAATGGCAGAGGGGATTCAACTACAGGGTCATCTGATGCATGAAGTACCTACCAGGGCCCAGCATTATACCTGCATTACTCCATTTAATCCTCACAGCCATGGAAAAGTGTAGAGACTTAGAGAGGCCTAATAAAAAGAGGCTTAGCAAGATTAAATAACCTCTCCAAGGTCACTCACCAGGGAGACCTGAGATTTTGTTTTCCTTCTTTATTTGTAGGCCAAAGGTACGCATTATATGTCTAAGAGGTGTTAAGTGGCATAGGGGCAATATTATATGTCATCGCAGGAAAACTCCCCATGATGCAATTCAGATAAAGAGTGAACCTCTTTTGAAAGCTCTGTTTTCTTGGCGGCCATTCCCAAAGCCTTTAGTGATGGGGAAGGTGGAAGGGGAGTAACTCGTTCCAGGCCCTGGATTGGACCATTCCATAGTCCGCACATAATTCTAATACTTCAAACAGCCCTTTGAGGTGGGTGTAATGATTCCAGTTTCCTAGATGAAGGAACCGAAGTTCAGAAAGTTTAGGTAAAGTTTAAGTAACTCATAAGTTTTCTACTCAGGTCCAGCTGACCCAAAGCCATAGGTTTTTGGGATAGTGCTCACCTGCATGGAGGGCATTTATTTCAAGAACCACATAAGAAGGAAGAAAGTGATCAGGACACGAGCCCTGCCATTGCTATTTCACTTGGCCCATTAAGTTCGCCTAGGTAGGTGGTGAATAAACACCCTTTGATGAAATTGGCAGATGATGCTAACTCAGGCCCTCCATAAACATGAGTAACCATAAGAGCAGTACAAATGACCCCAGATGAAGAAGGTTAGAAGTGCAGGCAGGAAATAACAAGACAAGATAGATTACCACAAGGGAAATTCTGAATTAAAACACGTGGGCTGGCCAGTGGTACTAACATAAGCACCTTTCAGTAGCTCAGAGCTCTGCAGTTGGAAGGCCAGCAGTGGTTACTGTATCCAGCTCCTTCACCTGCAGATGAGGAAACTCAGACTCAGACAGGAGGTGGAGATTAGCCAAGGCCACAGTCAAATTAATGGCAGTGCTGGGATGAGCCCTAGGTCTCCTGTCTCATAATTGACTTGTCCCTTCATGATGACCCATGGGCTTTGGAGTCAGAGGCACTTAAAGCTCACTCTGCCATTTAGATGCTGTGTGTCTTCATGCATGTCACTTAACCTGCTTGAAATTCCCTTTTCCTATCTGGAACAGCAGTAAAGTGATACATATTCCTTAGGGTTATTTTGGAAAATGAGTGAAATGATTGGTACCTGACATATAGAGGTTCAAGAAAGTTGAAGTTGCTCTTTTATTTGCAACAGAGAAATGCCCCGTGGGCAGTAGCTATGGAACCGGGGTGTGTCGTCTCCATTATGGCCCATGTGAATTGTTGTTGGAGGCTTTTTCAGGAAGATGGGCAGCTGATGCCGTGGGAACAGGTGATGTCATCCAGCTGCATTCAACAGTGTCTTCAAATAAATCCATCAAAAATGTATTACAGGGCGCCTGGGTGGCTCAGTGGGTTAAAGCCGCTGCCTTCGGCTCAGGTCATGATCCCAGGGTCCTGGGATCGAGGCCCACATTGGGCTCTCTGCTCAGCGGGGAGCCTGCTTCCTCCTCTCTCCTCTCTCTCTGCCTGCCTCTCTGCCTACTTGTAATCTCTCTCTCTGTGTCAAATGAATAAATAAAATCTTAAAAAAAAAAAGTATTACAGAGTCCCTATTACATGCAAGGTAGACTTTGTGGTACCTCATGGGATGCAGGACAGTGGGGCAGAACGATGTCCCCAGACCAGAGGTAGCAGAACTGTGGGAGGAGGAGCTGGGGTGTGAAAGAATGCACACAGTCTGTAATCCTCCCTGTACCTACCCATGCTGGACTGCAGTAGGCCGGAGACAGAGGAGGAGAGTATTCATCTTCTATTCATCATCTAAGCTTTGCTTATTACATTGACTCTACTGAGTTGAGACTTTACTTAAGGACTTTATATAACTAGTTTATTTATTATTCTTTTTTAGTAATCCTTACACCCAACATGGGGCTCAAACTCATGACCCCAAAATCAAGAGTCACATGCTCCTCCCACTGAGCCAGCCAGGTGCCCCTTACTTAAGGACTTTAAATGACTACCAAACTTGATTATCTAAGAGTAAATAAGGAAATCAGGGGTCTGCCTCAGCTTTCATCTGGAATATAGGAAGGAGTCCCCCACTGAGCAGGTGAGAGACATAGAAAGTTCCTTTTCTGATTGCAGCTCTTGACTCCCCCATGTGTGCTGGTTACATTTACATATTTGATTTATTGGACTGTACTCAACATTGGTTTGTTTGATTTCCTACTAGATGGTGAGTTCTTTGATGCAATCAGACTGATGGTTGTAAAACTAGTGCCAAGTACACAGTTGTCCTCAGTACGCATCGTGGACGGAGATGCATAGAGGAAAAGTTACATGGGTGGGGAGTAGAGCAGACTTCTTCCCAGATGCTGACCTTTCTGTTGGGTTGTTCAGCTATTGTCCATGCAGCAAGACCCTGCTAAGTGCCTCATATGTCATTCCCCACAGAGTCTTTTCTCTTGGGTCATGAGTGAGTGTGACACCATGCTAACCATCTCACCATCAGGACTCACAATGAACACACTTTTATTTTCTCATCTTGTATCATTATTTGCTTTGTACATTTCTCTCTGAGGATTAGGACAGTGTTGTTCATGTCTCTTAATCCTTAGCACTGGAGCCGGCACCTAAAAGTTGCCCGATAACACCAGAACCAAGGGCTGAACAGAGCAAATCTGAGATCTTTGTGACACTCTAGAGGTCAAATCCATTGAAGCAGGAAGCCAGCCCCATCCAGTACTGCCCTGATATTTCTGGAATGTGGATTATGTGGGGGTGAGATTAGGGGCTGCCGTGACTCAGAAAGAGGGGTCTGGATCCCAGATCCCCCCAGCTACCTGGGAAGCATATGATTTTTTTCTAAGACTTGGTTTTGAGAATAATAATGAGGGCAGTAATACTCATCATAAATGAAACATGTGAAGGTATCTAGTAAAAGGATCTCTAGTTTGGAACCTCATAAATAACAGGTTCTTTCTCCCTTTCTCCATTTATGTACATATTCCATATATATACATAAATTTATAAGTACATAATATAAAAAATTTATGTATTTTAGTACTAATATAGTAAAATATAACATGTACTTATAAATTATATATTTTTATAATTTATAAGTATTTATATATAATTATATATTTTATACAGATATTTGATTATATAATTTATATAAACTATATATCAATTATATACTTATACTTTATAATTACATATATAATTTTTTAGACTCTCTTTCTCTTTTTCCTCCATCCTTGAAATCCAAGCAGCATGTGGGTGCAGGAGTCATAGAAATGCACGATTAAGGATTTGATCATGTTGGAAAAGAGCTGACATCAAATAGCATGATCTGATATTGTGGTGCACAGGACATGGAAATCAGAGGGAGAATATTTGGGTTTGGCTTGGAGCCCTATCTCTGTCATATATCAACTCACAATCTTGGCAAGTAAATGACTTTTCTGAGCTTCTTTGCATTTACCTTTAAAAGAAGTCAGTAAGATGCCTAGACCCTTCTTGAGGGCAAAATCTGTGTCTTACTCATCTCCCTGTTCTTAGCAGCTATCAAAGCAGCCAGGTACAATCATAACACTATACATAATAATAAATAACTCTTTTCTAAACATTTAAATGAATTCACTTAATCCTTACAGCCACAAAAGGAGGTAGGTACTCTTGAATTTTTTTGTAAATCCTTGAGGAATGGAATTTCACTCATGCCTCAGTAAACCAAATCAAAAGCAACAATGTAGCAACACTAATGTGTGACTTCAAGTACCATGAAAATATAATGTAGCATTGGTTCTTCTATTTCTCCACTTTGGTGTAGGGGACATGCTGCTCAGGCTTATCATAATAAAGGGAAGGGATCATTTAAAGAGATTTTACAAACATTGTCCTTTGTGCAATCTCATTTAACCTTTGCATACAGTTCTTTGAGGAAGATACAAGTATCTCATTTTAAAGATTTGAAAACTGAAGCTCAGAATAATTAGGTGCTTAGTGACTTTCTCAGTGGCTGTGCAGCTATTCTGTGGAACAGTTATGATCCAGATCTAGATGGGCTGTCTGCAAAGCCAGGCACTTGAAGAGATGACTAGGTAAGGGGAGAGGGGGAAATGCAGAGGAAGAAAGGAGGTGTCTGATGAGTTTGTAGTGGGTTAAAACAAGGGTTAAAAGCATCAAAAGAAGAACTGAAGCCTTGCACCCTACCCTGTCCAACACCATTCAGATGTTTTTGTGATTCTGACAGTCAGAAGTAGATGTCTCTGAAGTACCTCTGTTCCCAGGGAAAGGCCAACGATAAGCCTGCTGGGAACTGCACAGGATAAGGAGAGTGTTATTTCCAGAGAAACCTGAGAGGCTAAGCGGAGGTCAGGCGTTGAGAGGTTTGTCTATGGGCTCTTTCACATGTGAACACCGTGATCGCTCTGGCTGTTTATTCCTTTTACTTTTTTCCCAAATGTTGGGGAGGCAGCATGGTGCTGGAGGACGTGGGGTTAGAACTTAGGTAGGAGCCCCTGGGATGGGAGTTTGCTCTAACTTGTTTCAGTGTTCTGCCCAAGTACTCCCCTTGGGATCTCAACCAGCAGGAGGGGGCTGGGGCGGCTGATATGGGAAAGCTCTTCCTGTTCTAGAGTCTAGGGTCGGAATTTACTATTTTTTCCTCTGACTTCCCACATCCCAGGGAGGGTGCTTCAGTTCTAACTTGGGGAGAGGACAGGCATGACAGACTACTAATATTTCTAGAGTTTACATTTCATTATGTCACCTCTGTGACGTAATGCCCTCTTTCATGACACTTTTGTAGGTTTCCCAATTTAAGGTACCCACTTGTTCTAAATACATCAGATGCTTATGCTAATTAACTAGGTGATGTGTATGTGTGTGTGTGTGTGTGTGTGTGTGTGTGTGTGTGTGAACAAGGTAGAGTCCCTATGATTCAAGTACCCCTGGAACTAACTGTGAAATCTGGAACAAGTTATTAACCACTCTGGGCTTTGGATTCATGCTCCGATAGAGAGAGTCTGAATAGTGCCTACCTGTTTGGGTTATTCTGCGTGGTGAGTGGCGGGCCACAGTGAGCACTCCTTGATAGAAGTTATTTCTATGAGTGAGAACCAGCTCTCTCATATTACAAATGAGAAAACGAGCCCTGTGTAAGTTTAAGCAATTTTCTCAAGGTCCTAAGATAAGCACTTGCTGGGAAGAAGGGTGAGAATTTGAGGATATTATGATTGTGTCTCAACCTGGGACCCACAAATGCCTGTGTTGTGCCCTGCTGCTTACTGCCCCTTCCTAACTGTGCTCAGTTTCTGCCCCGCACCTGAGGCCCAGGATTGAAGAAGGAAGCTGAGCACACATGCCCTCAAGGCACAGAACAGCACCCCCCCATGAATAGCCTTGGACCAGACTGATGCATCCTCCAAGGAGCCAGGAGACTGGTGCGCAGAGGGGTGGACGCATGGGCTAAGGGTGGTCTATCCTCAATAGCAGTTATCATTGAACAGCATCTTAGCTGTGTTTAAGGCCATTCCTACACTGTCCCCATCCAAACTCCCCAGCCTCATCTCCATGCTATTTGTATCCAAGCCTCATCTGGATAGTCCGTGTCCTGGGTCCTCTATACACCAGTCTGCTCCAGCAGGAAACAGAGTGGCTTGACATCCTTCTCCCCCTTTTCTAATCTTTCCTGTTGTGACCAACAAAATCCTGACTAAAATTTTCCATCTTATTGTTAATTTAGATTAAGCTTGACCAAAGCATCACAATGTGTTGGTATCATTTGAAACTGTAAAATCTTTCCCAGGGCACACTGAAATTAAATAAGCAGGTGACCACAAAATAAAACCAACAGTGATTCAACCTGCCTATGCAAATCTTTGCTATGGAAACAAACAAGAAAAAAAAAAGTATGGAATGATAAAAATTTCTTGTGGAAATTAGATCTGCATTATACAATATGAGAAATCGGGTTTGGTAGAAATTATAGCCACGAAATAAAGTTCACAATGACACAAGCTTTAATTAATAAAACGGGATAGAGACAACAAACTGACTGATTCAGGGAATCAAATCTATTTAGGATTGGAATGAAAATTTCGTTTTGAAGAACATTAAAATAAAAGTGCAATTAGGGAAATTAAACACAATCTACCTATACTACAATAATTCTGTGTCTGTATCCATAAGTAAGATCCATCCCTGGGGTAGGTGAGGTCAGAATGTCTGAGGACTCAAAAGAACAAAATTAACATCTGAGGGGTCAAAATGAATTCCATGTAGTCTAGCACAGTGGCTTGTGTGACATGTGTGATGATACATTTCTCTAGAAGCTAAGACAGTCCTGGCTGGATGTACTATTTTATATCCTAATGATGTGATCATGCAGCTCGCGATGAATTTACCCTTTGCTACCTGGGATGACCTGCAGTTTCTGAAATGATCACTGTCTTTCTCAGTGCTGTTAGCAACAAGTGAATAGAGTAGAAACACAAAGGGAACATAGGTTTTGCTCTGTGCTTCAGCCCCTGTAGAGCATCTGAAGCCATTTTCCTGGGCTCTGTATACTTTAGGGCCCAGAGTAAGTAGCTTCAACAATTGATGTTAAAAAAATACCTAAATCTTGGGGCACCTGGGTGGCTCAGTCGGTTAAGCATCTGACTTTTGATGGCAGCCTGGGTCATGATCTCAGGGTTGTGGTATCGAGCCCTGTGTCGGGCTCTGTGTTCAGCGTGGGGTCCGCTTGAGATTCTCTCTCTTCCCCCTCCCCTGTGTGTATACGCGCGCTCTCTCTAAAATAAATAAATATATCTTTTTTTTTTAAAAAAGTACCTAAATCTCACTTAAAAAAAGGGGGAAAAGTACCTAAATGATATAAGTTGGCCCATAAAACTTCTTTCTAGAAAACACTTCTTTTGAATGTCCTTTTGTGACTTTAGTCATTTCCTAGTCATTGACTAAGTGGGACACTGGATGGTTTGATATGGTTCCTGCCTCCCAAGAAGGCAAGACACAGTCATTCACACATACATAGCACAATGTGCTCAGTCTAATAATAGACTATCTTATATGCCAGGGTATGGTAATCAGTTTTGCTAGGTAAGTGTCAGAGGAGGTGATACTTAAGTTAAATCGTCAAAGTCCGAGGAATGAATGCTTCCAGTTGGGTGCACAACATGGATAACGTGGTGGGGAAAGTATTTCAGGTGGCGCGGGGTTGGTGGATGGAGAACAGGGTCTGGAGATGAGGGCTCATAGAAATTGGAGTGGTGACCACTGCCTCTTCTTCCCAGATCCGAGAGAGCTCTTAAGTCTTGTCTAGTCCTGAGGTCCAGGCATGGGTGTTCTCCCCAGTTGGATACCCACTGGTCCCCATAGAGCTAAGGGGTGTTTTGAGATGTTGCAGAGCTGTCAGAATAGCCTCTCAGGGTCACTGTGTACTTTGGTTTTGAACTTAAGGCACAGATGGGTGTGGATTACATTCACTCCATGACTATCTAGCAGCTCAAAAGCTGCTGGTAAGAGGCCTGGGGTAGGGAGAGCATGGCCTTAACTCAGACCTCAGGCTAGTGGTCTTCAGTCTGAGGTATATGCCCCCTTGGAGGTGCCTAAAGACTTTTTAAGAAATGTGCAGGCATGGGTGGTTTTAGGGGAATCAGTTTCTAGCACCTCAGCTTCCATGTATGTTCTTTCCTACCATTGATCTACCAACAGCTTTCCTGCTGGCAAATTCTTCTCCCTTTCCCAAAACCCCATTCATCATTCCCCTCCCTCGCCCTCTTTTAAACACCTATCGCTTTATGGTTTCAGGAAATGAAATCAATTTTAAAATTTATGCACATACTTCATAGAAGTACTGGATGATCAATAAAGGACTAGGTTCTAGCATAAAAATCTAATATAGTAGGTTAAAATCCTGTGGGAGAAGTGACCTAGAAACAGGAGTTCAAGGAATTTCTCAAAAAGGAAAAAGAATAATGTACAGTTTCCAACTGTTATAGAAGAGGTTGTTTGTACATTTTTCAAACAGATTGTGGTGGGTTTTAAGTAACCGGTATTTAGACCAAAATAGGGTACATGCAAAAGAGCAATGTAACAATTTTATTTTAAAATGTCAATATTTACAACATGTTGTTTAAAGTTTCGATGAAAAACTTCAGATGTCAACTTAAAGAGTGTGGGGGGCACAGAGCTTTGACAAAACTGTTTGAAGGGTACATGAGGAAAAGTGTGCAGACCTCTGTTCTGTTGAGACTGGCTGGCAGGACATTCCTGGCCTCTGGGCTGGACTCTGTTTTTCGGGCCAGCATCCGTCCCACCCTCAGGAGCAGACCCGGAGGCCAGGACCCAGAGTCCCATTCAGGGTCCCTTCCCCAGCCTCCTGCTTGGGAATTTGTTCTCAGGAGACTTCTCACACAAACGCCTTCATTCTGCACATTTTCTCCCTTTATTATGTTCAGTGGCCCATTAGGAAGAGATTAAAACCCTTTGAATAGGACCGAAACCTTTAGCCACACAGTCTCTAGGTAAGGAAAGCCACCCTTTTGGAAATAAAACTTGAGTGTCCTTGATTATCTCTCTGAAGAGAGAAGAGATGTGTTACCCTGCTTCCTCCTCCTCCAGGTTGGAGGGCAGAGCTGTTGCTCAGGTACCCCTAACAGGCATGAGCCTGCAGAAGCACACAGGCCAGAATTGGGTGGAGAAAGAGAGAGCACTCTTTCATCCTGCTGCCACCCACCACTTGGGAGCTGTGAGACCCTGGGTAAATTCCTCAACCTCTCTGAGTCACAGACTCGTGTCTGTAAGGTGAGATCCTAATGTGATCCTCTTGCGGTTTTTGCAAAGCTTATACGAGATGTTTATGAAAGTGTCTAGTCCAGAGTGTGAAATGCAGGAGGCAGCCCATGTGTAATTATTCTGAGCATGGACTTGTAGGTGTTATTCCTTTTACTGTGGGGAAAAAAGGCAAAAAGGGTGACATCTTTGTGAAGTTGTCATGCTCCTGAGAGAGGCAGACCAGGGGAGCAGGCAGGGAGAGTGGGGCAGCAGGGGGACTCTTACAAGGAAGAGGGGAATGTGGGCTCAATGACAGAATATATGGAGGACCTTGATCTGGTGTTGGGGTTGAGCCTGTAACATATAAGTGAAGAACTGAAGGCCAAGAAGGAGTTGGGTGGTCACAGAAGGAGAAATAACCACTGTGGGCATAGGGAAGATGCCACACAGAGGCCTGGAGGCAGACATCTCGGGCTGGGTTGGGATGGGGGTACCACAGTCAGGCCGGAGAGGGAGGAAGGGGCTGTGTGCCATGCTAAGGGGCTGAGACTTATTCCCTTTTCTTAAGGAGGAACCACTGCAGGGATGGAGGGTTAGGAGGGTCTGGGGTAGAGAGTAGGGGGTGAGGGGGAAGGGGGTTGGTCTGTGAATGCCCTAGCCTGGTCTGAGGTTTAGAAATCTACTGTAGTGAGGAGCAGATAGCGGGTGTCCATCTGGAGATCAGGGAGACCAGTCCTTCTAGTCCACAAGCCCCTTAGGTACACGGAGAGTGTTTGCTATACCTCTGTAAATTCAGGGCCCAGGACGGTGCCAATGGCAGAGTAAGAATTTGATGGCAAGGTTGTGAATGAACTGGTTAGTGACTCAGCAAAAGAATTTCTCCCAATTTTTTATTAACCAGGGCAAAAATAACTGCTGACTATAGTTGCTCAACAGTGCCCCCTTCACTTGTCCCCTCAGTGCTCTCGGCAGAGTCACGCCTGCAGACGAAGCAGCCTGCAAATCGATTAAGCTGCCCACTAGTTAGCGCAAGAATTGCCCTAAGCATCCCTCACCATGTCCATTTGAACTCTGAACCTTCCATCTCACCACTGTCCTGCTCCCTGTTTATTTGTCCTCATAACTTCCTTGCCGAGCCCTGTTCTGTGTGATGTCTCTCTTTCATTGTGTGATTTACTTGCTTCCAACCTGGTGTTCTCAGAAGGTGCTTTTCTCTTCTCCAGAGGCCCCTCTCACTTGCCAGTCAGCATGCAACAGGAACCCAACAGTCTGGTAAAATGCCAGCCCCCAGGGCAACAACAGATCTCCCTTTTTAGTTCAGCTAGCGTGCTGGCCCTGTCATAGGTACATGGTGATTTCCTGAAGCTTTGTGTGGTTTTGAGAGTTAGGACACTCCTGCCCTATTCCACTTTGGGGAATTTTCTCTAGGACTTGCTTCACAAGGCCAAACCTGGGGGCTTATAATTATACTGCAGGACAGCAGGAAGGCAGTGGAGGAGGGGAAATCAATGAAAAGGATTCTTATCATAAGCCCCTTCTCCAATTTGGGGAAACAGAAATCTCTGCTTGTTTTCTCAATAAGCACTTCATCAGAAGCCTTCTTATCCTGACAGGCTTCACTCTTTCATAAACACAGCAAGAATAACCTCTGGACGCTGGCCTACCATCGTCAAGTATGAAAATGTGAATTCCATGGGTCACTGTTTTTGCAGCCGCCAGATGTGGATGAAAGGGAAAGGGTGTTTTATTGTGTTTTCTCAAGAAACAGAGAAAGGTCTGTCCTGAGATGGGCCTGCTTCCCTCCCACACAACTGGCCACCATGTGGCCAGAGGACAGCTAGCTAATTTGCAAGATTAAGCTTTTCCAAATATTTAGAATTGGTCTATTCTGTCTTCAGCTAATAAAATGGATTTCTGCTCCAAAATGGATTTAGGAAGCAGACACAAGAGCTCCTAAGGGCTTGTTGGCAAGTTACCTGTTAACAGGGTCCATCTGTCAAATGGATGTGCAATGGGTAGGCCCTACATGGATCTCCTGCTTGTCCTCCCAAGGATACCTACATTCATGCAGAAATTCTCCTGAGAACAGATGGAGGCCACGGCCAGCTGATGCTGAGAGATGCCCAGGACGTAAGCTTCTGCCCTTGGTCACACACTCATCCCCTATAAGTGTGTAAGGACAAGCATACATTAAAAAACAAACCTATGCCCCAAATGAGAACTCTATATTAATTGCAAATATCTTTATTCAAGTCAATGTTTCATTCACTAGTATTGAGTGTTTACAGTATGCCAGAGACTTGAGGTACCAGGGAAACAGTCCCTGCCATAAAGGAGCTGGTAGTTTATTTGGGGATGCGGAGTTATAAACATCTATAATGTAAAATACCCTGAAACACAAGGTGTAAAAGGAACTTTGGAGAAGAAGGCCCAGAGTCAAAGGGTACAGGCAGGGAGTTTAAGAGTGGAAGCAGCTCTTGAGTGGAGCTTTAAAGAATATGTAGGAGGTTTCCAATGGGGGAAGTGTGCTCAGGACAAAAGAATAGACCCTTCACAGACGATGCTGTGTTCGGAGAGTGACATGCATTCATGTGGCTGAGTTGTGAAGTAGGAGGAAAGGGAGAGGTGGCCCTGAGGAAGTGAGGAGGAAGGCAAGGGCCCGGTCACCAGGGGCATTAGTCATGATAATACATTTATATTTGGCTTTGTAGGCAATGGGGACACAGTGGGGCTCTGGAGAATGTTGACTAAGAGAGCAAAGTGGTTACGTCATAGTGCAGGAGATGGTTGGGAGGTGAGTGAGACGATACATATTCAGTCCAGATGATCAGCATACTTGCTGATCATTAACTATAATAAAGGGTAATGAGCTTTAATTGGGTGAGATGGGGCTCTTCTCTTTGCCCTTCAGATCTACTCTCCACCCTTCTCCACCATGCTTGGTACTCTAGAATGCTGACCTGTATGGACTCCCCCGGGGTTTAGTTGGGTTCTGCTAATGGAAGCCTGGGTGGAAGATGGGAAAGAGAAAGAATAAAGTCAAGATATTATTCCTAGGGGTTACCTTGGGCTGATTTTGTGCCTTGAGAGAAGTCACAACTCCTCTCCATGTGACGCTTTCCTGCTGAGGTCCAGTAACCTCTCCCTGTCCTCACTCCTTCAGACATAGGGATGTTAAAAGCCTTGCCAGCCCATGGGTACTGTGCTATTTCTTAGAATTTCCCTACATCTTGCCCACAGCTTCCTAAATAATCCCTTTATTAAATACTTCTGAATTATCCAAATATGAGCCAGTCATCTGTTTTGTGCTGGCACTCTGTACCAGGTGGCCCAGCAGTGGAATGGACAGAGCAGTTTGGTTCTGCTTGGAGAGGGAAGGAGGAGCCAAGAAGCCTTCAGAGGAGAGGTGGCATTTGAGCCCTGTCTTGGCCCATGAGCTTGAGTTGCCCAAGCATCAAGAGTGTGAAAGACATTTTGGACTGAAGGAATAGAGTACACAGGTGAACAACAGAATGCAGGAAATGGGTGAAAGTGGGGAGCCAAGGATGGGAGGGTGCCTGGAAAGTGAGGTGAGATGCTGCAGATGAGGGGCAAAGATAAAGTAGGTCAGGGTAGAAGAACTCTGGAATGCCAGCTTAAGAGTTGTCCCCAGGAAAGGGGCAAGAATGGTGGCAGCACTGGGAACTGAATTAGACAAGGAAGATGGAAGGATCTGGGAGCGTTTAGCTCAGAGAAAAGACTTGGGAGCATGATCATTGTCTTCAGATATGTGAAGGATCTGTATAACAGTATGGCAATATGGATTGTGACCTCATATTTTTTGGCCCAGTAATTCTGTGTCTAGGAATTTAGCTGAAGGAAATAATCCAAAACACAGACAAAAATGTTCATTGCTACATTATTTATAATAGTCAAGAATTGGAAACAACCTAAATGCCCAGTAAAAAGAGAGTTGTTAAATAAATTATGGCAGATCTTTACAATATGTTGTTGTTAAAATAAAGTGTATAAAAAATTTAAAGGCATGGGAATATACTTTTAATATCATGTTAAGTAAAAACTAGGACACAAAATATCTATACACATATCTATATCTCAGGGACATAAAAATATCTGGACAAAAGAAAGTTGTGAAATTCTTATCCATGGTTATTGCTGTCAATAAGTTTGTGAGTGAGGGACATTCTCAGGATGTTTCAAAGATCATTTGTAAATAGGACTTGAGAGCTAGTATACTGTGCAGGTGGGTGCATAGCCTCTCAAGTGGAAAATCATGAATGAGATCTCCACCATTATACAGGTTATACTGTTTGTTTACTCCCTCCAGTGCCTCTACCACCACCACCCCCACTTCCATCACCACCACCTCATCCACCTCCACCTCCATCACCACCACCTTCTCCACCTCCACCTCTACCTCTTCCTCCACCACCTCCACCTCTACTACCTCTACCACCACCACACTCACCTCCATCAACACCACCTCCTGTACCTCTTCCTCCACCACCTCCACCTCTACTCCTTCTACGACCATCACCCCACCTCTATCACCACCACCTCCTCCACCTCTTCCTCCACCACCTCCACCCCTACTCCCTCTACCACCACCACCCCACCTCTTTCACCACCACTTCCACTTCCATCACCACCACCTCCTCCACCTCCATTACTACCACCTCCTCCACCTCCTCCACCACCACCTCTTCCACCTCTTCCTCCACCACCTCTCCCTCTACTGCCTCTACCACCACCACCCTCACCTCTATCACCACCACCTCCACCTCTATAACCTCTACTATATCCACCTCTACTCCCTCCACCTCCTCTCCATCTGCTCCCTCCACCTCCACCACCTCCGCCAGCACCTCCACCTGCACCACCTCCATCACCATTATCTCTGCCTCCACTTCTTCCACCACCTTTTCCCCCTTTCTTACCTCCACCACCACCACCAGCGTCTCTACTACTACCACCTCTGTCACCCTCTACTTCTACTCCCTCCACATCCATGACCATCTCCACCACCTCCACTATTTAACTTACTGAGCATATACCAGGTACTAAGCATATAATATATGTTTCTCTATGTGTTTTATCTCTTAATCCTCTTAACCCTGTAAGTTAAGTTTGATTTTTACTCACATTTATCAAACGAGGAAACGAGCTCAGAGAGGTCAACCAACTTATCCAAGATCACACTGCAAGCACATTTCCAAATTGAAATTTGAACCCAGGTTATCTGCCTCCGAACTGTCATGCCATGCTGCAATTCCATTACTTTCATGTAGTCATATCACTGTCTCCAGTCATGTATCATTGGCTGGAAGTTTTTCACAATGATGAGCCACAGTGCTGAACATGGCACATCTTCTTGGTAATGCCTTAAGAGATATTGGCTACATTTAAAGTAGGTGATGCAAGTGAGATAAAGTCCTAAGATGAAAAAAGAGCTCAAAGTAAATGCAGTCGACCTTGGTTAATGAAAGCAAATAACTACTACTAGGAGACCTTCTCACGTATCATGCAATGTTCTGAGTTTTTTACATGTACTAACTAATCTAATTCTTGCAAATACCCTATGAGTTTAGTGCTGTTATAATCTTCATTTTAGATGTGAGGACACAGAGTTTACCTATTGCTTCTGTTCACACAGCTAGACAAGATATATACCAATGAAGGCAAGGCATCTGTAGTCACACCCCTCTGCCTGGAATGTGGGAAGGATTTGCTTTTTCCTCTAGAAAAAGAGAAAGGAGGGGATGTGCAGAGAGGACAGTGCAAGTGAAGAAGCCACTCAGGTAGAGCATGGATCAGCATCTGTTGGTGTGTAGGGAGGCCAAGGAAGGTTTAAGAAGAGGCTCCAGGGCACTTGGATGGCTTAGCTGGTTAAGCAACTGTCTTTGGCTCAGGTCGTGATCCTGGGGTCCTGAGACTGAGTCCTGTATCAGGTGCCCTGCTCAGCAGGGAGTCTGCTTCTCCCTCTGATCCTTCCCCCCTCATGCCCTCTGTCTCTCTCAAATAATAAATAAATAAAATCTTAAAAAAAGAAGAAGAGGCTCCAGCTTCATGGTGAAGTTCTTAAGGTTTTAAATGTAAATGTCTCCCTCTGAAATGTCAGTAAGTAGCTGTGTTCTCAAACTCTATATGGTTTTATAATGATGATGATCATTATTATTATTATTGATAGAAACTGAGGAAAGGCCTGAATTTTATATCAATCTCAATGCTATGTGAAACAGAGTCAGCAACTTTAACATAGGAGCCTAGAATCATATATATATGAGCAAGGGAAGCCCCTAAAATTTGCAGATATCTGGAGGAGGGCTTCAGTTCTTCAAGGGGGACTCCAGCCATTCCTTGGAGATCTCTCCAGGAACAGAGGCCCCAGGGAACACCTGAGTTACCTACTTCAGCAGGATGAAACCTCTTGACAATCCTATCATCTCTTGTTCTGGCCATTTTCTTTCCAAAAAAAGTAAACAGTGTTTAGAGAGAGCATGAAACTTCCCGGTCAATGACAATAAGAGGGAGACCCAGGATTTGAGACCAGGCTGGTCTGATTTCAAGGCCCGTGAACTTAACAGGCCTCCTTATGCTTTCAGCTGTCTTGATTTTTTCTTCTCTGTTGACCCTCTGTGGGAGAGCCTCTATATGGCTTCAATGGTGACGATGCTGAATCTCCAGGTATTGGGATGGCCCAGGGCTTAGTCCACTGGCCAGATTCTTCCACCAATTCAGCAACCAGGGTAGACTTACGCATCTGGCTCCCAGTAGGGCAAGGGAATCTAGACCACCTCCGTGGTGGTGAGCCAATGGCTAATTTAAGGTAGTGAATCGACCCGGAATCTGGTAAATACTATAAAGTAATAGTTTCCAGTCTTAAAAATGCAAAAGTCATATTTTCCCAGTTCTAAACCTGCAAATCTTTATTAAGATCTGCTCAGCCTTGTAACAGAATTCTCATAATTTTAAAGTTTTTTAAAATTAAAAACAAATACATGTTTATTGTAGAACATATATTAACTGAAAATTTCTTTCTTCTTTCCTAAATTGCTTTTTCATTCCTTTGTCCACTTTCTTTGAATTTGGTTATTATTTAAATGTAAAATAAAGTTCTCCTGTAGCCACAAAAAGATATGATTATCCAAATATCTTAGCATCTTGCTTATATAACAAAGATCTTTCTTGGCTCCCCATCTAGAAGGTGGGGAGGAAGTATGTGAGAGCAGTCATGATAGAGAGCAGTGTTTCTCAAATTGTGTTTTCTGGAAAAATAATTCTATAAGACATAAATGGATGTTGTGGGAGAGGGGAGAAGGCTCAAATGACTTGGAAAATGCTGTTAAATTTGCAAAATAATGGGTGCCTGGGTGGCTCAGTGGGTTGAAGCCTCTGCCTTCAGCTCAGATCCTGATCTCAGAGTTCTGGGATCTAGTCCTGCATTGGGCTATTGGNGTTCCCCCCCCCCCCCGCCCACCCGCCTGCCTCTCTGCTTACGTGTGATCTCCCTCTCTCTGTCAAATAAATAAAATCTTTAAAAAAATTGCAAGATAATGGTTTCTAAATTGCAGTTGAACTATGAGATTTTCTGTAGGCTTTGGTTTTAACAGGGATTAAGACTTTTCTAGCAAAAGGGAGAGGAAGACAGAGAACAGATAACAATTAAACACTCAGGACCCAGTGCCCTTTGGTCAACCCTGGTGTGGAGGGAAGAATACAGGACAGCATAGCTAGAAGCCTGTCCTCTTAGTTTGCCTCTGATGTGCTTTATGACGGTGGGCCCATTCCAGCCATCCAACCATTGGTAAAATAAACAAGGATTATGTTTGAGGTGGGGTTGAAGGATGTGTAAGGAGGAGCAGAGAGGGTCCAGGTGGAGATAATTAAATGGGCACAGTACAAGGCACTTTCCTACCCAGAGTGATAGGAAACCAAATAACTCTGCCCCTGTTTTTTTAACAACTGTACCCCGTGAGTAGAAAAGACAACCAGAGTGTTTACTTCCGAGAGATGGACTTCCACCAAGATCTTTTAATTTCTGTTTCAACACCGAGAAACCCACCTGCCTTTTCCTAAGTGTTCCTGCCCACATAGGTAGACCCACATCATAAAAAATTCGTATTTGAAATAAGAAACTTCCCGACTTCCGTCACTTTGACAGCCAGACTTCGGGCTTATGGAGAAATTACAGATGAAATGTCTTTAAAATCCACTGAAGGACTTTTATGATCTGTTACTTGAATGGCAGGTCTAGAATTTTCATACATGGCTTATTTTTACTGATTATATAAAATATCTATGCACACGTATTAGAAAAATATTTGTTTTATGAATTAAAAAAAGAAAAAAAAACCCAGCATGTACCAGAGCCTGATTTAGATTGCTAATTGTAAAGTAAGTTACTCACTCAAAAACAGATCTCGAATTTGCAGCTGATCAACATCTTAATTATCTGTGGTTTTGTGTCTTTAGAGTTGCAGAAATGAGAACGGTAGGTGCTGTGCTATCAAGGAGCTCACAGTTTGTGGGGAGACAGACTAGAACACAGTTGAAGATCTTCATGGTGCCCCCAAAGCGACGCTAGAGTCCACAACAAAAACCCTACAGATCCCAAAGGGAAGAGTGGCGATCTTGCTTAGAAAGATGCAGACAGCTTCACAGATGCGGTATTTGAGCCACCTCATATAGTTGAATAGGATTTTGTCCTCAAAAGGCAGGACATAAAGGCGATAGTACACCAACAAGCCTTCCATAACCGAATCAGTTTTCTACTGCTACTCTCATAAACAGTATTCTGATCTAGTGTCACATATACAACCGCTGATGTTTCCGCTTCTCTGTACCATTTTTGTGTTCCCATTTGTCTAGTTAATCCAGTTACTGTTATATTACATGCCTATGAGAGCAGGGACCGTGTCTTTCTTTTCTGGTTGAATGAATGAACAACATGGGGAAAGACAAAGAAGCAGGAGATAAGGGCATTTTAGGGTAATGTAGAGTAGTTCATCCAGCATGGCTAGAGGAGGATTCAGAGAGGGACAGGAGACTGGAGAAACCTTCAGCAAAAATTTATTACCTCTTAGTGACCAATTTCAAACTAACATAACCAGATGAAAGTGAGTTAGCCAACCAGCTTTTCTAAATAACCAGTTTGATGCTTTCCCAGCCCACCCCCACACCCAATCAATCTGTCCTTTCATGGTTTACCCCAAAGCCAGGTGGTCAGGCCTCAGAGGCTTTTTTTTTTTTTTTTTTTTAAACTCCTTCGGTTCAAAGGCCCCTCTTTCTGCCTACTCATTCAAAGCCAAGAGGAGCTTTGGGATCACACATTCCTTTTCAAGCTCCAAAGTGAAGTTTGATGTCCTGTCTCATAGAATCCTGGAATGTCCAGGGCTGGAAGGGACATTAGTTGGAGAAATTGATGCTCACATTGAGGAGGTGACTTGCCAGGGACCACACAGCCAGGAGGGGAGCAAAGCTGGGGCTGCAGCCCAGATGTGTGTGACTGTGCTCCATCTCGTCATCCTCAACTTTTCTGAAGCCACTTGTCTTTCATTCAGCAAACTTCTGCACTTCCAGGCTTCCTGCCCCAGAAGAGTTTCCTGTTTTACCTCCAAAGCCATCAGCAGCCCTTAGGCCCCTGCCAAACATCTGGCACTTGACAGGGATGTTCCCTGCTTCCCCCTCTCTGCAGGGTGCTGAAGGGGTGGGTCATGAATTATGCCTTGATTCCATCCAGCCAAGCAGAGTGTAAATAAACAGAAGCGTGGAAAGCATGTGTGTAGATGGATGGTGAGCATTATGAATCCCTCTCCGTGCGGCTATCTGCAGGAAAACCGTGGCGGCACATCTCAGGGGGCTGTCTCAGGCTTTACCTCTCCCTTTGGTTGGGGCTCCTTGAGACCTGGCCACTCTCTGTGCCCTCCATTTCTACCCCTGAAAACCGTCTCCTGTGATTCGGAAGTGTGTATACTTCCTGCAAAGTGCTATGTTCTTTCATATGCCGCTTTTTCATTCTTTCTATGTCCCTTGTTGGAAATTCTCCCTCCTGATGTGTGGGCCTTTAAGAAAGGCCAGTTTAAGAGAAACTTCTTCTGTGAAGCATCCTTGATTTCTCCAAAGTTCAGGGCTGCTTCACCTGTTCACATTCTTCACTTTCAACCACTTTATGCTTCCACTATAGCATTCATCTTATCGAATTACACTTGTCCATCTCCCCCCAAGAATATAATAGCTAACATTAATAACTATAGTAAATTAGGCACAGACAGCGTGCTAGGAAATGTGTTTAGAATTTTACTTATGTTACTGTAGTTAATCTTTGGAATAACCTGGTGAATATAGTGCCCTAATTTAGGTTTCACTCAAAATAAACCCCCTATGAGGACTTGGGTACCAGTACAGGGGATCCCAAGAAGAGGGAGTGAGGGCATAGAGCGAGGGAGACAGGGAAAGAGGAGAAGTCAGAATAAGTTTGTGTTTTTGAGGTCACTGTGGTAGACCGGGGGGGTTCACTTCTGTCTCCTAGAAAAGTGAGCAGCTAGAGAATTTGCCCACCAGTTACCATGCCATGTTGATTCAGTGCTATCTTGGGATCTGGGGGTCACTGGTTCTCCTGCATTTCTGGACTGAGCTTACCTACACAGGTCAAGTAGATTATGGCATTATTAGAGGAAGTCCTGGGGCAGAATGCTGAATGATGGGAGACGCTCACTTGAGGTGGAAAGCTGGCAGTGCAAGGTAACACTGAGCTTGCATGGAAATACTCATCACAGGCGCACCTGAGATTAGGGCTGGGTCAACAGGGTGTGATGAAGGTCCCAGAGACATCTGCTTTAGCAAGTAGCCCCATTTTACAGGTGAGGGAACTGAGACCTCTGCCTTTAAAGCTCTAGCTTGCTAGCATGCTAGACTCTGAGTGTCCGGCAGGTGTGGCTCATGCCTCTTTAGTTTCTGCAGCTTCAAGCCTAGCAAGGACTTGGCACTTAATGGGGCTTTAGAAGATGATACCTGAATAAGTAGCGGCATTGGCAGAGTGGTAATTTGGGGATTTGCAGGGTTGATTCTTACTTCAAACATTCATCCAACTTATGATATGCAACTCAGGGAGCTTATGGCCAAGAAGGGAAGGCAGACAGTAAAAAAGTAATTAAAAAAAAAGATCTCATGAGTGTTTTAAAAGTAGAACTCTGTTACAGAAACAGAGAGGGAAGCTCACCTAGCTTATTGGTCAAGAAGGCCTTTTGGAGAAAATGAAGTTTACCCCAGTACCCAAAGAATAAGTAAGTTCTGGGGGATGTGAGTGGGTGGAGGGCAAGCATGTTGAGAATGGCTGGAAACACTGAGTAGTTGAGGAACTAAGAACAGACAATATAGCTATTGGGTGGTGGGGCTATAGAGATGGCTGATTGTAATAACCAAGGCTGGAGAAGTTGGTAGGGCCAGATTATGGAGGACAGTGTTGTAAGCCAAGTTAGGAAAGGCCAAAACCAAAGGTAAAAACCAAAACCAAAACAAAACAAAAGGGATTAGAGGAAAGCAGAATGGGAAATGGGAAGGCCCAGGTAGGGGGGTATGGGGTCATGTCCACTGGAAACACGATGGTAGCATAGCTTAGTGTCATAAGGTGGTGGAAATGAGAAGTGGGTGGATTCTGGAGACATGCCTGAAGTTGAGGGGTTAGGACGTGTTGATTGACTGGAGGGAAGTGAAGAGAAGTTGACCTCAAAGATGAGTTCCAGGATTCTGGGTTGAACAGCCAGAGGGTGGTAGGTGATAGTGTTATTCCTTGAGATAGGGAGCACAGGAGGGCAAGACTGGGGACTAGAAGGTGATGGGATCTGTCTTAATCATGCTGAACTTGAGAAGCCTATGGAATATTTTGGTGAACTGATGACAAGTATACAGGCCTGAGGGTCAAGAGTCAAGACTTAAAGTAAGGCAAATGTGGTGCATGGAGAGCAAAATTTGAGGAGACACTCACTCTCAAGGCCCTGCCCATGCAGGGTCAACACTTGAGAATGAGTATCTCCTTAAATTTTGTACCCTAGGCTCCTTGCCTGGCTCCCTCCTATGCTGGCCCTGTCTGAGCCACAGGAGAGTATTCAGGCTAGAGTTACAAGTTTGGATAATATCAGCATATAGGTGATGGAGTGGACATTTACCATTGTTTAGCTTCCCAGTATTGATTTCTACTTCCTAAGGGCACTTAATTTCATTTGGGGGAATTTGTTTCCTCCATTGTGTGTCTTGATTGGACACTGTGGGAAATAGACGCTTGCCTCCCACAATAGAAATCTGAGAGGGCCCTGAAATCATACCCTGTGAACTTTAGAGGCCATTGTACTCTGCATAAATCCTGATCTAATGACTCTAGATAAACAGTTAAGCAAGATGTTCAAAGAAGAAAACTGAGTGACCCAGCTTATGCAAGTTTGCTAGCTTATCTCTCTGTCTTTGGTATCCTTCTTGCCCTTTTCAGTGCTAATAGAAGAAAATACCATTCTTCTCTAGAGTGTGTTGTGTGAGAATTTGAAGTCTGTATTTGTTGAGGCAATTTATGTTAGCATCAGGGGAGCCCCTGAAGCTGTTTTAGGACTAGAGTTAGGGTGGGGTGAGGGCATAGGGACAGTTATGGGAGGGGACATATGGAGGCTAAGATGCCATTGGAAGCAGATAAGAGACCATGAAAGGAACCAGATCCTTGGCAACATGGTTGGAAACTGCTGGATCAAGCCTTGCCTGAAGCATATTGTGTTAGTGAGAGGGTATGTGTGATGCTACAACAAAGACTCTATAGCACAAGGATTTAGATAAGATAGAAGTTTGTTTCTGTCTCATCTCACAGTCAAGAGGTAAGAGGTCCATGGATGCCAGAATACCTAGCTCTGCCATTCTCAGCATGCGCCTTCCGTCTCTAGGTCTAGAGGGACTGCTCCTCATGACCCATTCCTCAGTTGACTGGGAAGAATGAGAAAGAAGATATGGAGAGCACTTAGTTTCTCCTTTAAACAAGTGACCTGAGAATGTGCTTGCTCATAGATGCAAGACAGGCTAGGAAATGTGGTCTCTGGAGTGTCTGTGGAAGAGATAGCCACAGCCTGTGTGTCACTGGGAGACAGGAGCACTGTGATAAAAGGGAAGAATGGAGGGAGAGATATTAGGAGTATTGATCAGGTTTGCCAAAGCAGTAGTTTCTTTTCCCCTCTCTCAAGGCAACTGGAGTGGGGTTTCCGCTCGCTCTTTGCAATACAGATTTGCCTCAATGAAACAGGATTTGCCTCTGAGCCTTTGTTCTTCCCATCCTACTGCCTCTCATTGACCTTTAAGGAGCATTCCGATGCTGTGCTTATTCGAAAGCATTGAATTTAATTTGTTAAGGGAGGCAGCATGAGGGAAATAACCTGGGATTATACTAGTGCCAGCTACTGTTCTTTGCTATTTATGTATCTTATATCCTTGAATCCTTTCCTTTTCCTTTCTCTCTAGGTTGTGGGTGAGGAAGTGGGGTTGAGAGAGGTTTCTAGGACAGCACATAGATATGGGTTATAGTTGCCATCCAACCCCCGTCCATCTGGTTGGCGACCCCTTCTCCACCCTCCATGCCTGGGGTGTTGAGGTACTTGGTGGTGTAAGAATTAATGGAGCCGTGGGGGGATCAGGGGTGATTGGCAGTGGGGAGGGGTATTGGGTGTGAGGGCAGGGAACAAGAAGGCCACCTGTGGGGTGTGTGTGTATGTGTGTGTGTGTGTGTATGGTGTGTGTTGTGTGCATTGCACATGTGTTGTGTGTATGGTGTGTGTGTGTTGTGTTTTTGTGTTTTGTGGTATGTGTATGGTGTGTGTTGTGTGTGATGTGTATTGTGTGTGTTGCCACAGCTTGGCTTGCTCATCCACAGAGATGGGGAGGTGGTCAGGAGGGAGTCAGGTACTAGAAAGGCTGGTGGGAAATCAGCCCCAACAGCCCTCCCTTTCCCAAGAGCCCCACCTGGTCAACTGCACTCTGGACTCCTCTTTGACAAGGCATTGCTTGTTGATTTGATCTTTATTTGAATGGGATTCTGCAGACCCTGAGCCTTCCTTGCTCTGACAGGCTTGGGGAGGCTGGTTGAAAGAGGGCTGCCTCACCCAGGAGTCTGGAATTGAATATGCAAAGTCACTTTGGGCCCTTCTCTATTGTGAAGGCTGGCTGGGAACTTGCCCTATTACAGAGGAAGTGGGAGCTGGAAGCCCTGGGCAGGGGTAGAAGGAGGGTGGGGAGGCAATTTGTTAGCAAGCTGGATTTCCTGGAAGGAAAGCCCACCCTCTATCCCCAGGCTGAATTAAGCCTGTCCCAGGGCATCTCATTCCTGAGAAGTCTCTGAAGAATTCTATTGTCTGCCCTTCAGGAACAAGGAAACTTTTCCTTAGGGAGCACAATGAGGACACCTAGCAGCCAAGGACACAGGGAGGAAGCGAGGAGTCCTTGAGCTCTCTAGAACCTGCTGGCAAGTATTCAGGGAGTGGTGCTCAACACTTAAACTAGCAGAGCAGCCCCGACCCTGGGAACAGTGGTGAGGTGTAGGGTCAGCTTCGGGATGAGGCTTCCCAGTCCAAGCTCTCTGTAGCCTGCAGCCACCCTGACACCGTAACCCAGTATGCCCTCTTCTCAGCAAGGTGGGACTGCTCACTCTTCCTGGGTAAACATCATACACTTTCCTCATCGCAGGTTCACTTGATTGTCTATAGTCCTTTCCCACCTATATGTGCTTATCCTTCAGGCCTAATCAAATGTCACCTCTTTTGGGAAGTCTTCCTTGATTGCCTCAGGCAGTGGCTTATGCGTAGCTTCTGCAAGCTTGCATACCCGCACACCTGACAAATTGTCTTATATATATTTGTAAAGGAGTAGTCCTGATTTACTTAAATGTTATTATCGAAAAGGGTTTTATGTTAAATAATTAAATGATGTATATGTTCATGGATGAAATTCAAAAGATCTTTTGTTGAACCCTGTGTTTTAGTTTTTTGGTCAGGGTATGGGGTTACCACCTAGCCAAACCTGCATTCAGGCGACAAGTAACATGCTGGGAGTGACATGTCACTTGGGTTTGATCGTGTACTCTTCAGCAAGCTTTCTTTCCTTCTGAGTCTCCTAAAATAAGGGTTTGGTAACTGCTGATGCTCAGGCTAGTTCTCACTGAAAAATCCTATGGTCTAGACCTGAAAAATTCTATGGGTCTAGGTCATATTTAAAATATGACCTCCTAGAAACATTTGCATTTTAAAGGGGTCACTTCACTAGAAGCAAGAAGCCTTGGTGGGAAAGCCTTCACTGGAGGATTAGAAATAGCAGAGTTCCAAAGGCAAAGTTTGCAGAACTTTCTATGGAGCCATATTTATTCAGCTTCCTTTGAATATTGTCTTTCAGCTTGGTGTGAATATACCTACCCTTTATTAAAACACAACCTAGGAAGAGATATGGAGGGAACTTAAATGTGTATTGCTAAGTGAAGGAAGCCACTCTGAAAGGCTGCAGGCCTTGTGACAACTATATGACATTCCGGAAAAGGTAAAATTGTGGAGACAGTAAAAAAGATCAGTGGTTTCCAGAGGATAGGAGGTCAGTAGAGGAACAAATAGGAGCACAGAGGATTTTTAGGCAGTGAAACTATTCTGTATGATAGAGTAATGGGTAGTGCATTAGGTACATTTATCAAAACCTATAGAATGCACAACACAGAGCATGAACTCTATTATAGACTGTGGACTGCAGTTAGTAATATGCCAATATTGTACCAAATATACTGGACTGATGCAAGATACTAATAGTAGGGGAAATTGTATGTGGAGGGGAGGGGTAAGTAGGAACGCTGTACTTTCTGCTCAATTTTTTAATAAACCTAAAACTGCTTAGGAAAGTCTATTAATTAAAAAAATTAATCACACAACTCCATCATAGCTAACATTTATGTAGCACTTACCACATACTAGGTACTCTTCCTTGCACTTTGCATATGTTAACTCTTCATGAAAGTTCTCACATCAAGCTTGTGAATGAAGTACCATTATTCTTATTTTATGGGTGAGGAAACTAAGGCACAGCAAGGTTAGGGGAACTTGCCCAGGGTCACATAGCTGGTAATCGGCAGGGCCCACTTGGACCCCAGGCAGCCTGGCTCCAGAGTTCACACCATGCTGTACTACATGCTTCTGTTCTATATCATATACTGGATGTGTGCTGTATCTGCTCAGGTATCCTTCCTCCAGGAAGCCTTCCAGACTTGCCACATGGACTCTCTTCCTTGCTGTCATCACACTAGGGCTTTCACTCGGCAGACAGACCACATCTAGCGTATGTTTGCTGAGTGTCTTATTAAGTAATTGCCAAAAAAGGGTTCGACCTATGTCTTTTCGAATCTCAGAGAAACTGTGGACTTCCACTAAACCGTCCACAAAAAGGCAGCCAGGGGAGTGATCTTGTCCTCCTGGTCACTGCCACTTCCTTTTCTGATGTCCTGAGGTTTCCCTCTTGATCACCTTATCTCCATCATGGCTTTGTGTCAGTGTCAAGGTCACTGAAGTTTACTCTGTCCACTTTTTTTCTCATTGTTGAAAATAACAGTAGTGTTGGTCTAGCTCCTGTCCTTCAACTCTGCTCTTGCTTTTCATGTTTCCTTGAAACTTCCAAGGCAGAAGATGAGGATTCCATTAGGGGGAAACAGAATTCACTTATGGTGCCCCCATTCTCCTGAAGGTCATATTTCACTCACCAAGATACAGAAAGGGAGTAGAGGAATGTAGTTGCCCCTTGCCATTTCTAAAATGCCCCATCATCAGCATCACTCTGTATAGACCAACTTCATCTCCCCAGTTCACCGTGATTCTTTGTTCACAGGATTCAGACCTAGGAGACACAAGTGGGTGTGGCCTCAGTGCCCCCCTCCCCAACCCCCGGCCCCAACCAGTGGACCCCTGGAAAGTTTTGCCTCCCTCCACTGAGACTCTGAGAGGTGGTTTAGGACTGGGGTCTCACCGAGGACTCTCGGTTGCCATGCGTGAAGCTGCAGAAGGTCTGAAAATTGTGCGCACCCTGGCAAGCTGGAAGGGAGTGGTAAGCCCTTCCCTCCATCAGCCAACCCTGCGTCAGCCAAGGCTGACCTCTTTCACACCTCATTCCCTGCAGCCCAGTTATAGTGCTCTACTTTTGGGTCCCTTATTTCCTGCTTCCCCTTCCCTAGGCTAGCTCTGCCTTCTGCTCAGTCCCAGCTGAAATCTCAATTTCTCCAAAGATGCTTTTCAAATTGCCCTTACAGGTTGGACTGCCTGTTGTATGTACTCACAGGATCCTGGAGATCCCCTAGCTTAATGTTGTAATAAAAGTCATGGTTTGACTTACTAGTTAGTTAATAAGCTGTGTATGGGGAGAGAATGGTTCTGTCTTATTTGCCATTTTATCCCTCACCCCAGTGCCTCGCTTAGGGGATGTGCTCATGAAGTGTTTGTCACATAAATGAAGGACCCTTAAAGCACCAGCGTAAAGAGTGCAAAGAGATGGCCCTAGACCCAAGGTCACCCTCGGCAGGGCAGCAGAAAGAGTCTGTGCATTAGTTACATTCAGCACCACATTGGGGTGTGCTTAATAAATGAAAGAACATTGATTTCACTGTGCTCAGGGGTTGGTCCCTCCCACCCCAAAGTAAGTAAGCCTTCAATACAGCAAAGTGTTTTCCCCCCAAGAATCAGAATGGTTTGTGCTAATATATTTTGGGGGGAGCTTTGGATCATAGATTAAAAAAATGAGACTCTCCCCCTTCCAAACCACTTCCTTGAGGATGCACTGAATCACAGTGAATGGACAATTGAGCTGCCAGCAGGCCCCTTAGAAAGTGGGTTGTCAGAGACTCATATTATGTAGGATTAATATTAGGCATCTCTGTCTCAGCCCCGTGAAAGGCCTCAAGTGTCCTTGGAATTTCAGCGACCTTTCCCCATCAATGACGACATTGTTCTCTGGGCCTGATGGCTTAATTCATAGGAAATGCAACACACTCCTCCTCATCACTGCCCACCACATCTGGGATGGGGGTCCTGGGGCTTGGGAGCACCGAGCTCCGGGCACTGAAAACATTACATTTCCCTTGCATGAAACCTCCCAGGCTTCAGGGGCTCCTGATAGTTGTTTTCTGAATCTCTCCACAATCTTCTCCATGGTCTTAGCTGGGAATTAGGAGGTGGTGGCACGGGTTCTAGGAGCCTAGCAGGTCTTAAACCTGTCATCACTTGATCTCCTTGGATCCAACAGGGTGAAGCAGCTGATCAGAAAAACCACCTAGAACTTCAGCAGTGGTGCAGGATCTAAGCCCAGACAGACCACTTTCATTTAGGGAAGGCCCAGTGGAGCTAATGCATTGTTGACATATTTGTTCCTAAATCCTCCCCACAGCCTTATGAGGTTATTTTACTGCTTCTCTTTTACAGATGAGGGGGCTGTGGCTCAGAGCACACAGTGATTAAAGGCACTGCCAGAACTCAAGTTCAACTGAAAGGCCTGTCTGATTCCAAACATCAGGTGGGTGGTGGTGGGATCTGTTGAATACTTAGTGGTGTTACCCAGCCTATTAGGGGTTTTACATTCTTTCTCTTCCACATACTTCCTTGCAGCCTCGCAAGGTAGAAGCTGACAGGAAGATGGAGCTTGCTAATTCGTTTTCAGTGCAATTCTGTATCCTTAGGCAAACTTCTCCAGCAGTTTGGCAGCTCAGGTAGTGAGGGTGAGTGACTGTGTGGAGCAGATGAACCGTGTCTAGGCTGGTGAAAGGATGGTCTAGGTTGGCCAGGAAGAGACTGAAGCTAGTCTGTGAAAGCAGGGATGGTGCTTTATTCAAGGTGAATCTCTCATGCCAGGATCATGATTGGCATTCAGAGGGTGTCTACTGAATAGGTGTGTGAATGCTAGCAGGGATTGAGGGACGGGTAAGTCAAGTTCCTGGAGGGCCCAGTGGGGCCATACAGCAGGAGTTGCATGAGTGAGCTGCTGGAGCTGGGAATCTGAGAGGAGGGTAGTGGACTTGAAGAGTCTCAGAGGTAGAGCCATGGGAGTGATGACAGGGGCCACTGCGGGCCATTATTGGGCAGCTGCACAAGCATACGGCAATGGCCACTGGCATTGAGGAACAAGAGGCCAATGAGGTCAGAGTGTGGGCCAACTCCTACTCATCTCCTGGGTATTTCACACTATTCTGGGCAGTTGTGGTATGCAGGGATCGGATGGATGCAAGTCTCCAGTCACTTAAAAGGGTTGAGTGTCAGGCTTCTTTAAAGCTCTCCTTTCAAGGGGAAGAAAATGCTGTAAACATCCCTGTCCCCAGGTCCACTTTGCCCTTGAGCCATGAGTATTACCTGCAGTATGTAGTCAGGAAGCTCAGAGGCGGGCCTTGGTGCTTCCCACTGTGGTTTTCTACAGATTTGGTCAGTAAAGACGGAGCCGATCTGTGAATATGTTTTCTTTTTCATTCAGGCACTGCCTTTACCCAATCAGCCCTGGCTTCCTGCAGCAGAGGTCTGGGCTGTAATAGAGCCAGTCTTATTTTATTTTTTATTAAGTTCATGAACTTTGGAGGAAGGAACTTGGAAAAAAAAGGTCTCATTACCTCAGGAATGAAGGCTCATGCTTTTTTTTTAATGCCAGGCATTGGCGTGGCCTTGCTTGTTATAGCCACAAATAATCTAGTGTGGAAAATTATAGCAGAGTGGCAAAGAGCAAACAGGATCGTTTTTTGGTATGAAGCAGGTGGGATGGGGGAGTAGAGGTGAGTGAAGGGTCAACCTAAAATTTTAAGATCCTGGGTCAAGTCTTGCAGATTTCAACTATGGCTAACCATTTGTATAGACTGATTCTCTGAGGACAGGCTATACCATAGATCTTTCCAGAAGCCAGGATAATGGAAGAGCATGGACTCAGGTGGATTTGGATTTAAATTCCAATTGGCTACTTACTATAAACTGCAGGACCTTTTGCATGTCTCCAAACTACTTGAGTTTTGGTTTCCAAATCTGTACAGTGTAGAACATATCCACCTTGCAGGATTGTGGAGGGGATTAGATGGGACAGTGTAGGAAAAGTGTTAGTTCACTGAGTCTTTAAAGAGAAATGTGGTACAAGATTGCAGACCCCACAAGTCATATCCTTTAATGAAATATATCTTGGAATTATCCAGGGTGGTGGTCCATATGATTTAATTGTTAACTGACCAGAATGCTGCTTTCCAAGCTGGAGTCTGTCTCCTCGGCAAAGATTGGTGGGAGAAGCCCTGAATTTTAGTGCCCAGGCTAGCCCAGTATTGGCCAAACTTCTCTGATAATGAGAATCTCCTGGAAGTACTTGTTAAATATTGCTAGTTCCTGGTTTCTTCTCAGACCCATTGAGTAAAAGGCTCCAGAAGACCTGGGAAGCTATGTTTTTAATAAGAGCTCCAGACAATTCTTATCAGAGAATTTTGGGAAACACCATTAATCCTAGCTATACCACTGATTGATTGGTGATAACCAGCTGGTTTTTGAACTTTAAGGGTAAAATTAAAATTTACTGCAAAGATGATGTCTTAAGATCCAGACTTATTTTTCCAAAAGGCATTCTTTGATTGACTGATATTTGGAGAAAGAGTGTATCATTGTGCTTTTAGGAGAAAGATACTCTTTCCTTCCTCCCCAGCTTTAGCTGTTGCTTTCCTCTCTGCTTGAAATTCTCTCCTCACTTGGTCCATCTGGTGAACCCTGCTCCTTCTTCAAGAGTCACTTCCTCTGAAAACTCTCCCGGCCGAATCGGGTGCTTCTTTCTCCATGTTCCTTTTGTGCCTTCATCATACGTCTGTCGTAAGGTAAATCATATCATATTATATGTTTGCTTTCATGTTTCTTCTCATGCTCGTTTATGTGTATAAAGGTCAAGAGAGTGGTTTCTAGTAGAAGTACCTAGGTTTAAATCTCTCTTGCGGGGGGGTGGGGTGGGGGATGGTCAGAGCAGACAAAATAGAAGAGATCACATTGATTCCAGTGTTGGGAGATGAACCAGAATTTTCTAGGTGGATGAAGAAGATTTTCAGGTGGGTGACCGGTGCAAAAGTGTGCAGATCATAAAAAACCCCACACTTTTCCTATCTTGAACACTTTTTTAGTGAGCAACTCATTTTTTGCAATGATATCTTTTGAGGTTTTGAAAATCTTTCCAGTAAGCCACATTTGGTGTCTTTTCATTAGTCTTTATTTACAAGGGTCAGAAAGGTACTGTGAGTCTAAAAATAGTGTTTTAAATTGTTAAACTGAAAGGACTCTGGATTAGTCCTCAGATACCCCCTGTGAGTGATTTTGCAAAGCATGATATAATCCTGTGTGTGAGAGGCTTTGGCTTCCGACATACCTGGTGCAAAGTCTGCCTTTCCCACTGATCATGGCAAGTCTTTGAGCAAGTCACTTAGCTTCTTTGAGCTTCAGTTTCCTGTGTGTAAAATAGAAAATTAACACCCTTTTCCTTTCCTTTTACTCTCCCAAAGTTGAAAGGAGCAATTAAAAAATAGACAATAAAATAAAGACTTTAAAATAATCTTGATAGACCAGAGCACTGGGCTAATACTATTAAGGTAACAGTTTACAAAGATAAATGTCAAGTCCAAAATTTAAGTTTATATATAGAATGTAAATACTGGCTTGAGGAGAGTTAGTTTGGCAGTAGTCCATGTCAGAAACACGAGAAAAAATTATCAGAGATCAAGTTCAGTTAGTTCCTACAGGGTAGTGAGACACTAAAAATGTGCTTTTTACTTTGGCATCATAATTAGGTTGGCAAAAAGGTTTTAGCTATATAATATCAAGTGTTATCAGGGAGAAGGGGGTCAGAAACCCTCATGCACAGCTGGTGGGAGTGTGGACTTGTGTAGTCATTCTGAAGAACAATCTGGCACTACTTGGGCAAATTAAATGCATATATGTCCATGACTCATGAGTCCCATTCTTGCTTTGTGGCAGATTCTAGAGGGACATTACAAAAAAATGAATGCCTATGGGAAGGGATAATAGGATGATGAGGGGACGACACAATGTGTCATAAAAGCAATGATTGAAGACCATGGGAATATTCAGCCTGGAGAAGAAAGTGGGGTAGGGGGACCAACCATCTTGGTTTGCCTGGAACTTTCCCAATGTTAGCACTGAAAGTCCTGTATCCTAGGGAACCCCTTAGTCCTGGTAAACCAAGGTAGTTGGTCACCCTAAGGAGACATGAATGCTATCTTTGACTATCTAAAGAGCTTTCCTAGGGTAAGATAGGAAGTAAACTGACTATCTACCTTCAGAGGATGATTTTAGACCACTGGAAAGAACAAAATTAGAGGGAGGAGAATTTAGGCTCAATACCTGGAGGAGAATGAACCAATGAGCAGCCTATTTTTTTAAAAAAAATTTTGTTAAAATTCAATTTATATAACATATAGCGTATTATTTGTTTCAGAGGTAGATTTAGTGATTCATCAGTTGCATGTAACACTCAATGCTCGGGGGCACCTGGGTGGCTCAGGTGGTTAAGCCTCTGCCTTTGGCTCAGGTCATGTTCTCAGGGTCCTAGGATCAAGCCTCATTTCAGGTTCCCTGCTCAGCAGGGAGTCTGCTTCTCCCTCTCCCTCACCCCCCCCCCCCAGCTTGGGTACTCTCTTTGTCAAATAAATAAATGAAATCTTTAAAAAAAATTCTCGTGCTCATTACATCAAGTGCCCTCCTTAAGCCCATCACCTAGTTACCCCTCCCCGCACCCACCTCTCCTCCAGCAACCCTCAGTTTGTTCCCTAGAGTTAAAAGTCTCCTATGGTTTGTTTTTGTCTTATTTTATTTTTCCCTCTCTTCCCCTGTGTTCTTCTGTTTTGTTTCTTAAGTTCCACATGAGTGAAGTCATATGGTATTTGTCTTTCTCTGACTTCTTTTGCTTAGCATAATACCCTCTAGTTCCATTCACATCGTTACAAATGGCAAGATTTCATTCTTTTTTTTTTTAAAGATTATTTATTTATTTATTTGACAGAGATAGAGATATCACAAGTAGGCAGAGAGGCAGGCAGAGAGAGGGGGAAGCAGGCTCCCTGCTGAGCAGGCAGCCCGACTCATGGCTGGATCCCAGGACCCTGAGATCATGACCTGAGCTGAAGGGCAGAGGCTTAACCCACTGAGCCACCCAGGCACCTGATTTCATTCTTTTTGATGGCTGAGTAGAGTAACCTATTTTTGAGGATGCTGTTGAGCACTCCCATTTCATGAATTCCTACTGGGTACATAATCTCATTAGGTCAGCCAGTACTGCGTTGAACTTAGGAACCAAAATAACTGTCCCAAATCAGACAGGTAGGAGTTTGAACATAGGACTGTCTGACTCCCACAAGCCCAAGCTCTATACCTTTTAAAATAACCTTGATCATTCTTTCTACTCCAAGATGATGAAATTAAGTGCTAGATTGTGTGTTACAGGTTAACAATGCTTACAAGTTCAGACGTGAGGAATTTCAGGGAAAGCTGGTCTAGGCAGGGAACTAATCATGACTTGGATTTCAAAACACTTGTTTCTCCTAACAAGTCAAGCAGCAGCAACATCATCCTGAGAGGCTGGAACTCTCAATGACACTCGATAAGGGAAGAGCTCTGAAGAGATTTACGATGTGCTAATTACAGTAGCCTAGCATAGACCTTCCCATTGTTGATCCTCAAAAACCAGGTGCAATTTCTCTTTCTAGACGCAGGATGGATTACCAGGATCAGTACAACTGGGCTTGTAATAATAAGAATACCTGCCATTTTGGGGGTACATCTACTATGTGCTAAGCATAGTACAAAGTGCTTTATGAATATCCAGAGCCTATCATGAGAATATGGTAGTCACTCAATAAATACTTGACAAGCACATACTTGCTATGGTCATACTCTATTTTTATCTCCTACTATAGTAAAGGTAGTAAGTTAGAGAGTGTGTAAGTAAGTTAGAGAGATATGCCTGCCTGACAGACCTGTCATACCAGATCACACACATTATTTAGTTGTATAATAGGTTATGACCAATTTTTGGCTATTGTGACATTTCTCCCAGCTTTCAACTGCTTGTTCTTGCCAGTGGTGGTATTTTAAAGTTTTGCTCTTATTTTTTTCCTTTAATTGCATTTATTCATTTTTAGATAGAGCTATTTTAAACTAGATTGTGTTGCCTACTATGGTTTCCCGAGTCTTGCCTGGTAACAATAAAGATTCCCTGAGGCCCTTATTAACAATAGTGATTTCTAGGTCAGCCTCTGAACATTCTGCTTCAGGATCTGTGATGGTGTCCATCACATTGTAGTATAATTGGCTGTTTGCTATGCAGTGACCTTGTCACGGGAAAGTACAAAGTAAGTGTTCAGCCGGTTGTCCGTTGAATGGATGAATGTATTTAATAAACTTATCTTATAAATCTTTGCCAGTAATTTGTACAGTTGTTAAACAGGAAAGGCCAAAAAGTGAGGACAGCACTCTCCTGCTAGACAAATTTTGATACATTCATTACTACATGATTTTGACCAGGTACAGATTTGTCCAAATGGCATGATCTTCCCGCTAATGTTTTTCTCTTTTCACGTGGACATGATACAAGATTTGTCAAATGCTCAAATGGGAGAGGATTTGTCCGGATTCATGATTTGAAAAGCTATGTATAGCACAAGGATCACTTCTTCATTTTTAAAACGCTCCTAAATTTGGTAGTAATCAGTTACACATTAATCTGTCTGTGGTTTTTTAAATTCACCTCCAGTTGCTTTTTGAGAAACTAACACTCGTATCCATTTCCCGTCTTGTGGCTTTTCTCTAATTCTCTAATATTTTAGAAAGTCCTGAAAATGTTTCTAATATTTCAACTCAGGGACATACTTCACTCGAATTGGCTTAGTTGAGTAATCCAGACCTGTGGGTTCTGTATTCATTCCTTAATTCATTCAGTCAGTTGTATAGCCTTTGTTGAGTATCTACAACATGTCAGGTTGGTGCAAGATACCTGGGATACAACAGAAAGGGAGATGTGGTTCTCACAGTTGAGGCAGCAATAACAAAATGTCATGCTTGATTATATTACGATGGAGGTAAGTTCAGGCTGCTTAGGCGAGAGCCGGGAAGGGGCCTTCTACTTGAACCTGGCGTCAGAGGACCCTTCCCTGTATAGCTGATCCTGGGGCTGTGGCTCAGTGGAAGACTGGCACTTGGTCAGACAGAGACATGGGAGAAGAGCCAAAATGCAGAAGCAGAGCATTTGCCGAACATAGGCACAACAGGAACAAGGGACGACTGGAACAGAGTTTGCGGGAATCCCAGGCCTTTCTCCCCAAGACACTGAATAGGAGCTCTTTGGCAGCATGAACGTTCACTGACCATCTATTTATCCTCTACTTGAACTCTAGTGGTGGGCAATTCTGGGCACATCAGGCAATGAACTACCCACCACTAACAGTATGTTGGCATGAGTTAAGGAATTGTTTGGAAACAATATTACTCCAGCCAATGAGCTGGTAGATTCAAGAGGATTCCTATGGGGCTGATGGGAGAGAATGAGCAATTTTATAATTGGACCCTGAGGAAGCCCGTATTCGTCTAAGTCTTATTATAAGCACATGCCTTGTATAATCACGCTAGTTAGTGCCTTGTGCTCCTTATCCCTCTCACAAAGCTGTCTAGAAAGCTAGGATTTACATTTATCCATGGCTGTGCTGTCTGTAATCAAGAAGCTTTGCTTTTGACTCCTGCAGAAGTTTCCATTTAAGTAAAGATAAAATTGAAATCAAATGCTGCATTTGAAGCCGCTCTGCTTCCTTTGCATTTAGTGATCGGTCCTTCTCATTATTTAAACCTCAGAAATCAGAGCCTCTGAAACCGACGTATATAACTGCACACATGCTGTCCATTTGTTTATTGGTTTTACTTATTCCTGAGCTCCCCTATGAAACTGTCCTACACGACTGTTTAATAAGTATATGTTTCTCAAGGTGTGGGCTCCAAATAATGTGCATAGGAATCACTGGAAAATTTAGTAAAAGTGAAGATTCCCCAGATGCCCCCCTCTCCATCCTACACGCGCCCCCCCCCCCAATTCCAGATTCTCTGCACGAAGTTCTAGGGTTAATGCCTGGGTATCAGTGTTTTGAATAATCTCTGGTGGATTCTTAGGAATATTCATGTATTATGTGCATCTCCTCTGACCACTGTTTATGTACCAGCGCTGGATTCAAACTTGAATAAGACTTGAATAAGTTCTTGCTCCCAAGCCGCAGTCTGATGGGTGACAAATGAACACGCTCATTTAATTCAAACCAGTTTGTTCAGGCATGGAGCACACACAGCATTAGTGGTTAACAAACATGTTGCCTTGCTTGGCATGGTGGTGGGTGGTGGAACAGGGTAGTTTTTGCTGTTAATAAAAAAGAAAAATCAAGGTTCGTAAATGATTTTTAACAAAATGTATATTAAGTCTGATTCAAGTTTTTCCTATGTTCCTTAAAAATATCTTTATTTTCAGTGAAGGTTTTATTTATTTACTGGAGAGAGAGAGAGAGAGAGAGAGAGAGAGAGAGAGAGAGAGAGAGAACAAGCAGGGGGAGCAGCAGATGGAGAGGGAGAAGCAGGCTCCCCACTGAGAGGGGAGCCTGAGATCATGACCTGAGCCAAAGGCAGACTTAACTGACTGAGCCACCCAGGAACCCCTAAAAATATTTTTATTATAAGAACTTTCAAACATAGGGGCGCCTGGGTGGCTCAGTGGGTTAAAGCCACTGCCTTCGGCTCAGGTCATGATCTCAGGGTCCTGGGATCGAGAACTTTCAAACATAAAGAAACATGGCAAGGTCATACTACTTACTACTACTAATATCACATAATGCCTCTCTGCCTACTTGTAATCTCTCTCTCTGTGTCAAATGAATAAAAAAAAAATCTTTAAAAGAACTTTCAAACATAAAGAAACATGGCAAGGTCATACTACTTACTACTACTAATATCACATAATACAGTATTTTAAATTCCAATACCCTATATATACCAGGATTTTGCCTCTCTTTCTTCATTGTCTCCACCCCTTGCCCAAACTCTGCTCAAGTATTTTTTTTTTTCAAATTCCAGATCTCATGTCATTTCACTTATGAATAGTTCAGGGTACATCTATCAGGAATATAGACATTTTCTTAGCTAACCATAGGGTTATCATCATACCTGAAAAAATTCACTCAGAAAAAAAATTCAGCCTTGGTATCATACTCAAATTTCTTCAGTTATCTAAAAAATGTGATGTTACTATTGTTGTTTAATTTTTAATTTTTATTTTTTTATTCTTTGCCCCAGGGGTACAGGTCTGTGAATCATCAGGCTTACATCTTTCACAGCATTCAATAAAGCACAAACCCTCCCCAATGTCCATAACCCATCCACCCTATCCCTACCCTCCCACCCCCCAGTAACCCTCAGTTTGTTTTGTGAGATCAGGAGTCTCTTATGGTTTGTCTCCTTCCCCATCCCATCTTGTTTCATTATTTTTCCCTCCCTACCCCCCACGAACCCCCACCCTAACTCTCAAGTTCCTCATATCAGAGAAATCATATGATAATTGTCTTTCTCTGATTGACTTATTTCGCTCACCATAATACCCTCCAGTTCCATCCACGTCGTTACAAACGGCAAGATTTCGTTTCTTTTGATAGCTGCATAGTATTCCATTGTATATATATACCACATCTTCTTTATCCATTCATCTGTTGATGGACATCTAGGTTCTTTCCATAGTTTGGCTATTGTGGACATTGCTGCTATAAACATTTGGGTGCATGTGCCCCTGAGGATCACTACCTTTGTATCTTTAGGGTAAATACCTAGTAGTGTGATTGCTGGGTCGTAGGGTAGCTCCATTTTCAACGTTTTGAGGAATCTCCACACTGACTATTGTTGTTTAAATCAGAATCTAAATAAGATCAACACATGTTTCATTTGGTTGTCGTGTTTTTTAAATTTCTTGCCTTAAATCTAGAACAGCCTCTCCTTTCCCTCCTTCCTTGACCTCCCCCTTTTAAAACCATTTTCTTATTGAAGAAACCAGGTCTTACAGAATGTCCCACATTCTGAATTTGTCTATATTTGCTTCATTATGGTGTCATTTAATTGATTTCTCTACTCCTGTTTACAGTAAAACTAGAAGTTTGTTCCAAAGTCTTGAATGGGATTCACGTCCAACTTCTTTTTCAAGAATATTTCGTTATTGGCACCTTGTCCTTCTTGTGGCTTTGCATTAGAAGCCAGGTGAAGTCTGAACAGTGTTCATGATGCTAATTTGATCTGGGGTTTCAGTTGGTGATATCCTGATATCTCCATTCTAAAATGTCCCTTTGTCCTTTTGTCTAATGGTTTCATCTACAGATAATCTTTGCTTGAATGAATTATTTCATTAGGGGTTGAAAAGTGACAATTCTTAAAATTCCATCATCCTTGTACATGTATGGGCTGGAATTACTCTGTAAGGACCCATTATGCTCACAAATTGTGAATATCTGATTATCCTGAAACCAATTTCTTTGAAAAAAGGCAGGATAAATGCTGCTGCTTTTTTTTTTTTAATTGCTGATATTCAGTTAGGAGTTGGTGCCTAGTTACCACTAATGTGAACACTGAGAATGTTGAGGTTATTTATGTATTTTCCTGTTGACTATCATGAGGAACACATGAGGTTTTCAATGCAGTGTGTTTTGATACATTGCAGCGGTCATTGTTTTAGCCATGAGTCCTTTTATCAAGCCATCAGTAGTCCTTGATAACTTTCCTACCTTCTGGTACAGGAATCCCCTAGAAATCTTTTTGCTCCAGATCTCAGCCATCATCCATTGGTCAGAGAAATGGCTGTTCACTTTGGAGGGGAGCCCTATTGACAAGCCACAATTTGGGTGCCAGTGATTCCCCCTGCTGTGAGATTGTGATTGCTTCTAGGCCCTTTCAGTGGACATAACTAGAGAATATTTGCTTTAAAAAAAATCACAGGATTGTGTTAATCATTTCCAATCCGAATGTAGTGATATAGAGTTTCATCTAACTTTATTGGATTGATACTTGTATCTTTTTTCTTACACACTAATAATCTCAGTTCCTGATAAAATTAGCAAAAGTGCTGACCTGCTATATCTGTACTATATGCCAATGTGGTTGGAAAACATGCTTGTTATGACTTTAATCTTCTTAAATTTATTAAGATTTGTTTTCTCTTTTCACTCTCACTCACTTGCATTCCAATATAATTTATTGAGTGGGAGTAAGAGGGGTGGAGTTTCAGCTGATATAATACTGGCTGACATTTGCTGTGTGCTTATTATGTGGTGGGAAAACTTTAAATGACTTATGGTTAAAAGATGAACTCATTTAATTCTTAAACCAACCCTATGAGGACTCAGTTTCTCCTTTACTGATCAACGCTAGGCCCTTTTGTTCTGTATGCTACGTTGTTGAAGATAATAGGCTTTAATAAATATTTCGGATCTGCTTCTAGTAATTCATTCAGCAAATCAGTAACTGAAGCATAATCTGATTCATACATAGGGTAAACAGGAAAGAAATTCTATTTTGGTTGTGAGTTTTAGGAAACCAGAGTATTCCTGTTTGAACATAAGCTTTGTTTTTTTGGAAACAAGCACACATTCCAGCACAAAAATATTTTTATGCCCTACCAATCCCCTTCAGCCTTATTACTTCTTAGAATGAAGGCTGGGTGGTATAGTGGAAAGTGCACGAAAGACCTGGGATCTCTGCAGTGTGGTTTTCACACAAAAGAACAGGTGGAGCCCATTAGAGGCAATGCCCACAAGGAGTGCTTTGGGGCTAGAGGGTCCAAGTGGTAGAAAGAGAGCATTTACTCAAAGCAGCTTGAAGCAGCATAGCTGAAGTAATATGGTCAAGTGGTACTGTCCTGGGTAGCCAGAATCTTAACCAAGAAAGAAGACAGAAGCATTAGGTCATCTTGTGAAGTCCAAGGCAGCAAGGACAACATTAAGAAAATAAGAGTCAAAGTCAGCAGAAGTTCAGAAGCAGGACAGAATCAGGTGCAAGTGATGGTTAAGGAGAGCAAATCTGAATTAAGGCAGTGGATGAAAGAAGGAAGGATGCCAGGTCTCATTTATGTGGTGCTTAGTGTGGATTTCCAAGGTGACTATGGCAGTTGACAAGGCATTAGCCTTGGTACTCAAAAAGTGGTGCACAGACTCCCATCTCTGTCTCAGCTCAGACATTCTGGATCAGAATCTCCTTTTTAACAAGATTGACAAGTACATTGAGGACCATGTTGGAGTTGGAGGAACATAGGTTTGAGGACTTTGTCAGTGACAGCCATGTGACTTAGGGAAGTCTGTTTCCCTTGCTGGGTCTCCACTTCCTCGTTTCTAAAATGGACAGGTCACACTTAAACTTTAAAGTGTCTTGTAAAAATTGGAGTCTCACTCCTGGTCTGCGCAGTCTATGTCCCCTCCTCCCCTGCACAAGGGTAGAGCACAGCATGGAAGGACTGGGCTGTTCTGAGGCCACTATGGTGACAGAGCTCCGTGAGCTTTCTGGGGTCACAAGGCCCAGGCTTGCCTAACCCATATGACCCATAGGCCAAACCAGACCACACCTTTCCACTGAGACAGATGACATGGTTCCTGATCAGCTATTCAGGGGCCAAGTGATTCCACTCAGCTGTGGGAGGCTAGCTTCCCATGGGGTCAACCTTGACCAGTGGGGCAGAGAGACCAGGATGAACAAGGCAGACACATCTCTCTCTTCTTCTGTGGAGTGCTGAGTAGCAGTGTCTGCTTGAAAACCTTCCAGAATGTCTTATCTATTGATGGAACGAACGTGTCTTTGCAGGATGAACCTCTCTTTGCCACTCCTCATGAACAGTGGCACCATAGCAATGTATACATCACATTCATTTTCATATTCTTCCACTTACCTCCCACTGGCCTCCCTTGTCCTGCACCTTCAGCATGAAGCAGCACTTTAGTCCTTGCCTCAGACTGCTTTCTAGAGGATAGAGACTAAGCTGAATGTCAAATACATCATGCTCTTTAATCTGGGAAAGTACTGTCATCCTATTTTATGGAATATAGACAAATGATGTGCGTGAGTTGTCCAAAGCCACATGATTGGGAAATGCCGGACCTGGATCTTTAGCCTCTGTTTATTGGCTCCAAATCCATGTATTTCTTTATTCAGATAAATACCTGAGATTAATGGCACATCAGTTAACATGCCAGTTTCCCCCCTGAATCATCATAGCCATCCTGGGTGGTAGGGATCATTGCCCTCCAACTACAGATGAGGAAAGGAAGGCTCAGAAGGTTGTTGGAGCTGCCTGAGATCTACATAGCAAGTAAGCTGTAGAACTCCAAACTGGCCTGAATTCTGCTTCATTCCATGGCAGTTAAATAATTCCTGCTGTCTGTGTGCCTGTGTGAGAGTTTTGCCTCCACGTCACAGTGACTTGCTCTTGGCCACGGCTGATTAAATAATAGGAAAAATCACCATGATAGAAATGATTCTGTATAAACATCTTAGAGAAAAGGCTCAAAGTAGTTTTTTTTTGAAATTTTTAGTTTTTTCTTTATATTTTAGTTGAAGTATGGTTGACATACAATATTATATTAATTTCAGGTGTGTAGCATAGTGACTCAACAATTACATACATTGTAAAATGCTCACCATGGTAAGTGTAGTTACCATCTGTCATGGTACAAAGTTATTACAATTATTACTGGAAGTCATATAACTGAATGTTATTACAGCACAACTGGAAGTTTGTGCCTCTTAATCTCCAAAGTAGTTTTCAAACAAACCTCTCTCCTGGCTGTTGCTGTCATTTTGCCAAGATGTTTTCTGTGGAGCTCTTTTATGGTAATGCAGGTTCAAATGGTGTCTCCTCCCTCCATGCTTAAAAAGATAAACAACTGGGGCACCCTGGGTAGCTCAGTCAATTAAGAGGCCGACTCTTGATTTCAGATCAGGTCATGATCTCAGGATCCTTGGGCCTGAACCCCGTGTAGGGCTCCACCCTCAATAGGGAGCCTGCTTGAGGTTTTCTCTCTGGCTCTTTCCCTTCCCCATCTCTTGTGCACTCTTTCTATAAAATAAATAAGTATATCTTTAAAAAAAAGATAACTGGAATTCTCAAAATACAATAGTTCAGATCCATGGAATGGATTTTGATGTGATGACTTCAAATCATTACCTATCTATTTGCATGGCTTTTCCTAGCCACCCCAGTCCCTGATCTCTCTGTGGATGGTGCAGAATTATCCAATCACTGGTTTTTTCCTCTTTTTCTCTTCTTTGTGGCATATCATTTGTGGAGGAAAAATATAGAAGGGAAAAATCCCCACCCCAGTGGGAGTGCTTTGAAAAGCTGGAGGTTTTGAAGTCTGACGTGGGCTAGAAGAAAAACAAGAGGAAAATTTCCTTGAAATGTGAAAATGACCTTGAAACCAATCCAAAATACTTCATTGGAGCAAAGCCTTCTACCATGATGGATCTGTGGAATAATTCCTCACAGCCAATAGCTACAAGATGAAAATGAAGCCCCAGCAGATTGCATGAGGCCAGGCTGATGGTTCCCTCCCTGGCTGGACCACAAAACTCCCCTTGTACATGGAGTCAAACAGATGGCTCCGTATGCAAGTCGATGGAGAGCAGTGTGTCTGCCTTTCTTCTATTCAGGTTGTCCTCGGTTCCTGTACTAGGACGCATTGGCTGGATATTGCACCAGCCCTCTTTTGGCTTCCCCTGCCTCCAGGATGGCCTGTCAAATCTGAATGGTGTCATGAGATCCATTAGCTTTTCTTCAGGATCAAATCCAAATGCTTGAGTATCTCATAAAAGACCACTCCTTCACTGATTTCTGCCTCTTTCCAGTCTCCTTCAGTTTCCTTTATAGTCTAGCAACGTGAAGCATATACTGGTTAGGAGAGGTCATCCTGAAACACATAACAAAATCTCCATGGCTTACGGAAACCATGACTTACGTCTTGATTATGCCACGTGTTCACTGAGTGTTGGCTGGGCCCCTGCTCTGTGCTTCTTACTCACTAGCCAAGGGTCTCGGAGACTCTACCGGCTACATCAGCATCGTCCAACTACTAGCCACATAAGGCTGCTGAGCCCTTGAAATGGGGCTAGTCCAAACTGAGATGTTCTGCAAGTGTGCAGTAAACACCTAGAGCACAATGCACTGAGTATGAAAAAGAAGATGACATGTCTCATTAATAATTTTTATATTGATTGCATGGGGAAATGATCCTATTTAGAATACATGAAGTTAGAATCCTTAATATATTATAACAATTAATTTCATCTCTCTTTTTAAAAAAATGTGGCTACTAGAAAATTTAAAGTTATATATATGGCTTGTAGAAATGAGAACAGTCACTTGTACTCACATTTCCTCAGCCAAAGCCAGTCACAGGTCCCATCTAACTTCAAAGAGGTGTGGCAGTGCTGTCCCAAACTGTGTTTGAAAGAAGAGGAAGCGATAGGTACACTCGTGGCCATCCTTAGTCACTGCATGGAACTCTCAGTGGCTTTCTGAACAGGGCACAGGTGCCTTTGTCAGGGCATTCCTCTGGGCTGGACAGTCCTCTGTTTTCACATACATTTGGCCAACTGCTACTTCTTCATGTGAGGAGGTGGGTCAAATGTAACCTTTATTGGCCAAGCCTTCTTGGACCCCTACCTACACACCCAATACATGTATATCATGTAAGGTTGATCATACTATTCTCATTTGATCCTTAGACCAACTCTATGGGATTGGGTACTGTTATTATTCCCATGTCACAAATGGGGAAGCCAAGGAACCAAGAAGCTTAATAACTTGCTCAAGTTCCCACAAACAGTAAATGCTAGAGCTGGACTTTGAATTGACACAGTTGGGCTGCAGATCCCCTGCTCTTAACCATGACTTCTATGAGGCCAGTTTTAGATCTGCATCTTTGACCTGGGTGTTTACAGCCTTGCCTTTAACTGCTTTCCCCCTTTTTTTGTCTTGGCTACACACCACCTCTAGGGCAACATGGCTAAAAGCATTTAAGAGCCTTCATGAGTATCTAATACTGAACACACTTCAGGCTCACAGTGAGAAGCAGGCTCTCCATTTCCTCTGCCCTACCTTTACCTCTCAGCACTGGCTGAGAGATGTGATCTTCCGCAAAGATCTTTGGAATGTAAATAGTTTAGGGTTCTCTTCTGGCATCAAGCTAAGTCGTCGGAAGGGTGGTGGGAGCCTTTGCAGGCTGCCTTGCAGAATCAAGCTGGGTTATGTCCTCATGGCTTTGATGTAGGGACCCTGTCATGGGGCGAATTGTGTCCCCTTTCAACTCATATGTTGAAGTCCTAACACCCAGTACCTTCGACTGTGATTTGGAGGTAGGGCCTTTAGGGAGGTAATTAGGGTAAAATGAGGCCATGGAGGTAGGCTGTAATCCAGTAGGACTGGTGTTCTGATAAGAAGAGTAGATTAGGACACAGACACACAGAGGGAAGACCACGTGAAGACACAGAGAGAAGACCATCTATAAGCCAAGGCGAGGGGGCTCAAAAAAAAAACCAACCCTGCTAACACCTTGACCTCTGACTTCCAGCCTCCAGAACTGTGAGAGAACACTTTTGTGTTGTGGAACCCCCACCCTCCTACCCTGTATGTGGTGCTTTGTTAGACTGGTCCACACACCGCAGCCAGTGTTGTTCACCACATCACGTAGTGCCTCCTGTGTGAAGCTGGTGGAAGGAATTCTTTCAGAAACTCTGTTCTGGGAAAGTAATTATGGATTGGTTCTCCTTTTTGCTTTGGCTGCCAGGAAACTGGACGTCAAACTTGAAACTATACCATTGCAGCCATGTGAGACGTTATGGCCTGGGTTTTTGTGTTCTTTCCCCCATGTTAATTGATGATTCTTGGGGGTATTTTTCCTTCATTCTCACTCTTTGTGTGTATTTCCCCAGTCACTAGAAGTCACTAAAGTTAAAAACAAAGTGGCTGGAATTGTAGAAGTTGACGCTTCAGGTAATTATCATAATGTTAGTGAGTAACGTTGCATCATTGCTGAGTGTGAGACACTACTTTCAGTTCTTTGCATATATTATCTCATTTAATTCTCACACAAACCTACCGAGGGAGATGCTGTTACCCCTGTGTCCAGATGAAGAAACAGGTGCAAGAAGATAAACTATTTGCTCAGTTTGAGCATCGAGTAAGTGGCCATGGCAGGCTTTGAATGTGGGATGGTCTAACTGAAGGCTTGAACCATTTAGCTAAGGGAAATGGGCATACCCTGTTCCAGCTTTGGGCAGCTTGACTCTGCTTACAAGGAAAGTGAGAGGTGGTATAGGTAAGAGGCCTACCTGTCGGAGCGACTGGAAAAGCTGGTGGGTCTGAGAGAGGCACAGCACCCTTGAAGGCTCTGGAAGACTCCCTGATGTTTCCCTGGGCTCTGGATGGGGACATTCACAAGCAGAACGAGGGGAGCTCTTCTAGCTCTAGAAACTTCATCATCCATCTCCCCTTCTCCCCCACAACGAAGCCGGGCCAGTTATTTGTGGTTCCACAGAACCCACTCCTCCCTGGTTGTGACTATCCTGCTCCTTTCACCCCCAGCAGCCAGTCTTGTCTTCAAGAAAGAGCTCAGAAGTTCCTGGCTCCAGGACTGCTTTCTCAGGTTCGGGGCCCTTCTGTCCCTCCCTGAACTTGCAACTTGCTGTGTTTTTCTTTCCTGTAGTGCCGGGCCACTCTTGTAAAGCAGCCTGTTATTCCTCTGTTTTCTCTTCTAGACTCTGAAATCCTTGGGGGCAGGGACTGTGTTTTATTCATCATTTATATACTGCACTCAGGTCTGGCCCAGTGCAGGGGGTTCGTAAGGGTTTGCTGAATGAATGATTTTATGAATGTGAGAGATTGGAATCCTTGGTTTTATTTGTGCCTACAGAGTCTTTCTCCATGAAGATTTATCATGTGGAGAAATTAATCTCTTTTGTGGATCTGCACTGGTATTCAGATTACTGACAGTGTTATTTTCCTGTGTGTGGTCTCATGGAGGCTTCATTGCAGAGTGAAAAAAATATAAAGGAGCAGGCAGGCAAGTAATCAGATATGTGCAACTCAGATTTGCATAATGCTTTATGGTTGACAGAATCATTTCATAAAGATTCTGTCGGTGGTCACAGCATCCTCATTTTATGGATGAGGTAAGAGAGAGTGATGTTGCTCAGCGTCGCTCAGCCCCGCGAGGGTTTGGGGTGGGCTCCAGTCCAGAACAGGGGCTGTGGGTCAGACACATCCTGGGCATCAAGCCCACTTTGATCACTTGTGAGCCTCATTGAAATTCAATTTCCTCATTTCTAAAGTGGCCATAATAATAGAAGCTAGGGTAGTTGTTACACATCAAGAGAGTTAAGTACAAAGTCTCCAGAAATGCTCGGTGAATCAGTTGATCTACAACTTGACTCTGTAGAAAGTTTTGCAACAAACGACAGGCTGTAAGGAAACACTGGCGTTCCTTATGTGCTCCTCAGCACACTCATTCTTCCCTCTAACTTTCGCTCATTCACTTCCCTCTAGACCTTGCAGTTGCTAAGATCCTTACTTCTTGCCACGTGGACTTTATTTCATGACTCCTGGCCTCGCTTTGGACTCCCACTCTCCCCAAGCTTGCTCTCCAAGCATTGTTCTTTTGCTGAGTTGGAAACTTCTTTCTCTTCTTACACAACTTCTCTGATTCCACAGCTGTGATGCCCCACCTGGCAGGGAGCTCTGCTGTGGAGACAGAGTTCGCCTGGGGGCCTCTGCCAGGAACACAGAGACCTCACTGCCTTGGCCTGGCAGAGCTCACCTTCCTCCAATTCTAGTCAATGCACAAGAGAGGGCCTGCATCATTCCGAAGCCAACATTTTTCAGGCGTTGGACAATTTGATGGTGGAGTTCATTCCCCCCCTCCCATCTGGCCTAGCTCATTGTGATCAGTGTCAAGTGGGGCCAGAAGGACTGCCAGATTGGGTAATTTTCTCAGAAAAGAGCTATAAAGATGAGAGTTTCAGATGTGCTTTCAGCATGAATCATACGTTGCACGCACCCGGGCCAAAATAAAGCACATGTCCACCAAGGAGGGGTCAGGCAAAACCAGGCCCAGGTTAGGTGTGACATCTTTGGGGCTGTCACATGTCAAAGGAAAGTTCTGCACCTGTGACTTTGGGGGCTTATTTTAGGTATTTCCACTGACCCTGTAGGTTGAATTCATATTTGTGTTCATGCAACAGAGAATTATTAAGCCTGAACTGGTTGATGTGGTCCTGGCAGTCTAGTTGGGAAGATGGACATGTAAAGTGACCATTGCTGGGGTGAGGGAAGTACGGGGTGCTGGGGGATGTTGCATAAAAGCCCCCTGATCCTGGCTTGGCAGTGATGGTGGAGAAGAGGGTGACAGATGTCAGAGAAACCTCGTCAGCAGGATTCATCCTGTAGCCAAGTCAAAGGGATGAATGGAAATTAGCTACTTGAAGAGGGAGATAAAGAGCAATCCAGCAGGACAATATGATATGTGCTAAAGACTGGAGGTGAGAGAGCTGTGTTTGAGGAACGAGTGTAATTTCTCAATGGGACTGGGGTATAGGTAATGATGGGGTGAGGACAAATGAGAAATGAGGGATCTCACTCTCTACTCTTCCCTCTTCCCTGTACCCCAACTCCTTTCCAGGTAGGGTTTGCATGAGCAAAATGTGCTCAAGAATTTGTGTCAAGGGGGAAATTTCCTATACTCATAGATTCATAAATTACTAAATTTCTGGTGGGACATTTAAAAGCCATCCATCCAAGCCCATGTTGCTTGGTTTTGTCACTCATTCTCTGTTTATGCATCTGTTTACCTCAGTGGTCTGAGCCCATTTATTCCTTCCTCAAGTGCAACTCTTGAATACTAATGTGACTTCAAATGGCATTTTAAGAAATGTGAACTTTAACAGGTAGTCAGTGAAGCTACATTAGAAGTTTTTAAAGGAAAGACAGAGTCAGTTGAGAGGAATAAATTGGTAATATGAGAGAAAATGGACTTGAGATGGTTAACTCAGAGGCAGAGAAACTATCTGGAGAGCAACAACAATAGTCCAAGGTAGAGAAAACGACCATATGAACCAGATGACTGAGCAGAGGATGAGCAGAAAGAAGAATTCTGAAGAGAGTGCTTAAGAATGGTGTATAATAACCTCATCAGGACTAACTCGCTGCTTGCTTCTTCATTAACCAGGGCAGTGGTTCCCATCCTTGGCTATACAGTAGAATCTCTGAGAGGAAATACAGCCCTAGGCTTTACCTCAGGCAAAATGAATTAAATTTATTGAGGTAGGGCTCTGATTCTCAGGTGATTCTCCTGTATAGCCACCACTGAGAATGGTCATCCTAGGGAGAGTCCTCCAGGCCTTTGCAGTTTGGACTGGGAGTGATGTGATGTCCAAAAGTCAGACAGGGAGAAGTGCAGTGGTATATGGACAGATGGGTTGAGTATGTTAATAGATACCTAGGCAGAGTTGTCTGGACTTCGAATTGATATATAATTTATCATCTAGACTGGGACACTTTTAACTGGACATAACACTGGTCTGCAGGTATAGGCAAACAAAGACAAATGGCAGCCCCGTCTACATTCTGTCACAAGTTCCACTCCTCCCCTTCTCTCAAGAACTTTCCCCCAATTAAGTTTTCACCCCATTATTCACAAAAACTTTTCTTGTTCAGATCACCAGTTTCTACATTATTAAAACTGAGGATCAGTTGTCCGTCCACCTATTATTTAGCCCAACAATTCAGATGCGGTCACTGTGTTGCCATGTCCTGAATTTATGTTTCTAGCTCTGACTTCTTCAATGAAATCTAGAGTGTTCTTCCTAACCATCAATCTGACATCTCGCCTGGATGATGAAAATGTCAGAATTGAGTTCCCCTCACTGAACTCCTGCATCCCCCTGATTCTCACTCAAGATCTATTTCTTTCATAGTCTTCCACAGTAAGATACCACCACATACTCATTAGAATGGTTAGTACCATCAAAAAATAAAACAAAACAAAAACCAGAAAACGGCAAGTGCTGACAAGGATGTGGAGAGAAAGGAACACTTATACATTGTTGCTGGAAATGTAAATTGGTAAAGCCCCTATGGAAAGCAGTGTCAAAATTCCTCAAAAAATGATACATAGAATTACCATATAACCCAGCAACTCCTCTTCTGGGCATATATCCAAAGGAAATGAAATCAGGTTCTTGAAGAGGTATCTGCACTCCCACGTTCATTGCAGCATTATTTACAATAGCCAACATATAGAGACAATCTAAGTGTCCATCTACAGATGAATAAAGATGTATGTATTAATATATATATATATATGTATATTTATATAAAATAGAATGTTATTCAGCCATGAGAAAGAAGGAAATTCTGCCATTTGTGACAACATGGGTAGACTTTGAGGGCATTATGCTAAGTGGCTCCCAGGGGCTAGGGGTGGGGGAAATGGGGAGATGTTGGTGAAAGGGTACAAAGTTTCAGTTATAAGATGAGTAAGTTGTACATCACAGCAACTATGTTAACAATACTGTATTATATTGTGAAAGTTTTTGAGAGAGTAGGTCTCAATCATTCTCACCATACACACAACAAATAATCATGCAAGTAATGGATGTGTTAAGTGATCCTATTGTGGTAGTCATTCTCAAAAGACAGTGTGTACCAAATCATCACATTGTATACCTTAAATTTACACAATGTTATATGACAATTATATCTCAATAAAGCTGGGAAAAAAAACCCCATCAACCCCTTCCATCTAGTTGCTCAGACCAAAACTCTTACTGCATTTTCTGTGTGTCCTCTCTTACTTCCACATTTAGTTTGCCCACAAGTGCTTTTGAAGCATATCCAGAATTTGTCCACCTCTTACCCACAACAGCTAGTACTCTGCCCTGAGACTCCCTTATTTCTTGCCTTGATTATCGCACCTTGGGTCTCTGTTTGCTTCTGGTTTTTCTCCCCTTCTATCTTGCTCCAACACTGCAACTAAACTCCATTTTTAGTTTTATTTTATTTTTTAAAAAATTTAAGGTTTTTGTTTTATTGGAGTATAGTTGACTATGTTATTTTTGTTTCATGTGTACAATGTAGTGATTTGACAATTCTATATGTTACTCAGTGATCACTATGATAAGTGTAGTCCCCATCTGTCACCGTACATTATTACAATATTTTTTATTATATTCCGTATACTGTACTCTTTATCCCTGTGTCTTATTTATTTATTTGTTTCTTTGTTTCTTTGTTTTCAAATTTCTATTTAAATTCTAGTTAGTTAACATACAGTGCAATATTGTTTCAGTAGAATTTGGTGGTTCATCACTCACATACAACACCCCAGTGTTCATCACAACAAGTGCTAAGTGTGTTAAGAAACACCCATAACCCATCTGCCCACCTCCCTCCATCAACCCTCAGTTTGTTCTCTATCATTAAGAGTCTCTGATGGTTTGTTTCCCACTCTCTTCCTTTTTCTCTTTCCCATATGTTCATCTGTTTTATCTCTTAAATTTCACATATGAGTGAAATCATATGGTATTTGTCTTTCTCTGACTGACTTATTTCACTTAGCAAAATATGTTATAGCTCTGTCCACATCATTGCAAATGGCAAGAATTCATCCTTTTTGATGACTGAGTACTATTCCATTGTGTATATATACACACCACATTTTCTTTATCCATTCATCATTCAATGGACATTTAGCTAAATTACATTTTTAAATTGTTAAATTGTTACATTACATTTTTAAATTGTTAAATTGTTAANATCCTTTTTGATGACTGAGTACTATTCCATTGTGTATATATACACACCACATTTTCTTTATCTATTCATCATTCAATGGACATTTAGCTAAATTACATTTTTAAAGCACACGTCTCATTTTATCTCAGTTTATCTCATTTTGCTGTTCAGAACCTTCTAATGGCTTCCTGTCTCACAGAGGGAAAATCTGAGTCCTTCTGGAAACTGTCAGGCTCTATACACTGTCACACCCATCTCCTACCTTGTCTGCTACCATGGTACCCCATAACTTGCACAATGTTGTAGCCACACTGGCCTTAGGCTTGATCCTGAAGCCACTCTAGGGCAGATGATCGTTTTCTCTAACCTAAATTGTTAGTGTTGCTGCTGCCTTTGGGTCTTGGTGCTAATGTTCCCTCTGCCTGGAATGCTGCACACTCTGGTATCTGCCTACTCACTCTCTTATTTCCTTTGAGTTCGTGGTCCAAAGTCACCTTTTATTAGAGGCCTTTCAGGAACCCCAGCACACAATGTATTCTTTATCCCCTTTGTGCTTTCTATTTCTCCATAGTATTTTTACCCTTTGACATACTTCATATTATACTAACTTACTGTTTGTCCCCTACTTACTTAAATATAAGCACCATCGGGGCAAGGGGTAAGGGATTTTTTTTTTTTTTGGTATTCCCAGTGCCTAGAAAAGTGGCTAAAATATAATGAGTGTTCAGTAAATATTCAGTGAACAAATAAATTATCAGAATTGGAGGGAAGGCTGTCTGGTTTTTGAGGGGATAATAGCAATGCTTTCCCAGTGGCCCACCACAGAAAGTGAGGGACAGTTGCAATGGATGTCTTGTGTGGATGTATTGGCACATGCAGTTCTGCAGATATTTATGAGTGCTTACCCCATGTCGAGAGCAGTTTCTGGGCTGCTTATAAACTGTGATGTTATGAAGAACGACTTACACAGAACAAGGAAGTGTAAGCATATGGAATGGAAGCAGAAGGAAGGAGAGATTCATTCAGAGGAGGAAGAGTGGCTTACTGGGGAAGCTTCCACAGAGAAGAGGGCATTTGAGTTACATTTGGATCAGATGAGAACATCAGTAGAGGGGGGATGGAGGAAAGGATACAGCATGGACGTAGGAAAGAGCAGGCTGTGTCTGGTCAGTGGGGAAGAGGCCATCGTGACTGCTTTTTTTTTTTTTTAAAGGTTTTATTTATTTATTTGACACAGAGAGATCAGATCACAAGTAGGCTGAGAGGCAGGCAGAGAGAGAGAGAGAGAGGAGGAAGCAGGCTCCCTGCTGAGCAGAGAGCCCGATGTGGGCCTCGATCCCAGGACCCTGAGATCATGACCTGAGCCGAAGGCAGAGGCTTTAACCCGCTGAGCCACTCAGGCACCCTCATGACTGCTTTGTGACGTAAATGGAAGATTTAGGGGGGATACACATACAGATAGATGGTAGAAAGCCAGGTCGTTTTGGGGAAGAAGATGGTGCCACGTTGGAGAATTTGACTATTTTTCAGTAGGGAGTCCTTTGCATTTTGGAGACGTTAGGGGATGTGATGTAGCTGACTTTATGGCATAATAGCTCGCCTATCAAGTTGAAGAGACCAGAAGTTTTGAGACCAGTGAGGAGACTGTTTCTCAGATACAAGATCATGGGCTGAAGAAGAGACACCTGCTTGCCCATTGCGACCATCCTTCACCTATGGAAGTCCTTACCTAAACTCAGTATTTCTAGGAGACCATTCTACCCACCCTTCTCCCTATCTCTTTATGCCCCTTGATCTGTTCCTCCATTCATCCCATTAGTTTGTACATGTTGAATAAGCATCTGCTCTTCTTTAGGACTCTGCAACCTGTGCTAAGAACACAGTGATGGATAAAGTGGACATTGATGATGTTAAGGGCAAGAAGGAAAAGAATAGAGGAATGCAAGGAAATAACTAACAGGAGGACTTAATTCACTTCGTGGTGGGCAGCTCCTCTCTGAGGAAGTCACACTGTGATTCTGAAGACTAGGAGTGGGGCAGGGGAAGGGAGAAGAGGAAGACTATCCCAGGCAGAAGGGACACATGTATAAAGGCACTATAGGGAGAAACATTCTGTGGGTCTCCCTTGCCAGAAAGGGAGCACTGCATCTTTACTACCCAGCAGAGCACCTGGGGCGGAATAAGTGCTTACAAAATACTAGTGTAATGAATGAAGAAAGGCATGAGCCAAGTGCTCATGTGATTGACTATTTAACAGTTGCCCCAGATCTGTCTGAGTCCGATGTGGCTTCATTCCAGTGTGTCTTGTATTTAAGTGAATTACTGATCTGGGCAATAACCAAATCTATCTTCATGATGGTTACTATCCGGGAGTACAAGGGAAAAGCATCTTGTATGTGCATGTATGTGACAGAATTCAAGAGATACTTGGTTGTTTATAACATTAGTTCTAATTTATGCTCTTTTATTGCTGATTCATTCTTCCTGGAAATCAGAGAAAAAGAGATGATCAGAGCTGAAAAAGGTTTTAGAGATCAGGGCCCCCATCACTTTGTTTTCTTCCAAGATGTAAAGGGACTCAGTACCTTGTCTGTGGTTGCATAGCTGGTTATATAAAAATGGTGAAGTAGGGGGTATTGGACATAAGAGGAAGTTGTCAAAGCCCGAACAATAGTTTCTCAATTCTCAAAAGGCAGAGAAAGAATTCTAAGGGGAAAGGAGGAAGAGGGTTGTTGGTGGTAAAGGCTAAAAATGAACAAAAACAAATGAACCCAAACTAACCAAATAAACAAACTACAAAAACAAAACAAAACAAAACAAAAAAACCCAAGTTCTGGATTAGAGTCTAAAAAGAGGAACTAAAAAGAAACTGTTTTTTCAGATATGGCCTTTCTGCTTCTGAGAAATAACATAAAACTCACATGAATCTAGTTTTCTTCAGAGAGCTATAAAGATTTTTACGTAGGAATTTTCCTAAAAGTCTTTGCTTTTTCTCCAGGACCACCTGGTGATTATTTGGCCAATAAAGCGACCCCTACCGTCAGCAGTCTGCTTTGTTGTTTTATCAATGTGCTTGTGTTGTTGGATCTAAGGAATCTTTCCCTGATCCAAGGTCACAAAGGTCTTCTCCTGTGTTTTCTTCTAGAAATTTTATAGTTCCACATTTTACATTTAGGTCTGTGATCCATTTAGAGCTAGTCCTTATTTATGACACAAAGTGAATTTAAGAATGTTTTGTTTTGTTCTAGCACTATTTGTTGACAAGACTAGCCTCCTTGACCAAATACCCTTTGCACCTTTATTGAAAATCATATAATTGTTTATGTCCTTATGTCTTTGGGCTCTATTCTGTACCATTGATATATGTATCTCTCTTTATGCCAATACCACTGTTTTGATTAATGTAAATTTATAATAAGTCTTGCAATCAGATGGTGGAAGTCATCCAACTTTGTTATGCTTTTTAAAAGTTGTTTTGATTAATCTAGACCCTTTGCATTTTCATAGGAATTTTAGAATCAGTTTGTCAATTTACTTAAAAAATTCTGCTGGGATTCTGACTGGGATAGCACTAAGTCTATTCATCAGTTTGGGGAGAATTGACATCTTCATACTGAGCCATTCACCATAATGATGGCTGTAATCTCTGTTTATTTGGGTCTTCTTTAACATCTCTCAGCAGTATCTTATGGTTTTCAGTATATAAGTATTTCGTAGCTTTTTCAAATTTGTTCCTAAACATTTTATATTTTTGATGCTACTGGAAGTGATATCTTTTTATAATTTTAATTTCTGGTATTTCATTGCAAGTATATAGAAATACAGTTAGCCTTTGTGTTACTCATCTTGTACCCTACATCTTTGCTAAACTCACTCATTTCTAGTAGCCTTTTTTTTTTTTTTTGGTAAAGTCTTTAGGATTTTCTATATAGATGATGGTGTCATCTGTGAATAAAGTCAGTTTTACTTCTGCCTTTCCAATCTTGATGTCTTTTATTCTTTTTGGTTTTGTCTGATATCTATTTAAGGGTGGTCATCGGGCCAGTTGTGGGACTCAGCTTGTTTACTTCCCACATCTCTTGAAAACCAATATTTCATATATGTATATGTGAAGTACGTATTACATATGAAAAAAAATATGTATCATATGGATGACAGTAAACCCAGTCTCTCTTGCTCCATGTTGACCAGTAGCAGAATTTTCCCCACTTGGATTTAAGATAAAGATAAAAGATAAGATTTAAAAAATAATCCTAAGACCCTTTGTGAAGGTCATAGCCTCTGCCCATAGAGCTCTTTAAGCATATTGCACTTAATTTCTCATGGGAGCAGACCAACTATGAAGAGATAGTATTACTAAGGAGGCATCAGGGACCAACAGACCCAAAATATTTTCAAGGTCAATAGTGATGGTGATAAAAACAGTCCTTGCATGTGGGTAGTCCTTCATAGTTTATCAACTGCTTTCACATTTGTGAGCTCATCTGGTTCTCATGGCATGATGCAGAACCAATGAGGGGAGATTATCCCTATTTATTGATAAGGAAATGGAAGCTCAGTGAAGTGAAATGAATATTTCAAGAACATACAGGTAAGGAGAGGAGACGTGGGAGCTGCTTCTCAAACCCAGTGCCATCTGACTACTTGTGCAATTCTTTGAGCAATAATTGCGCCTCGGATAAACCTAATTGGCTATGATACTGCCACTGCACAAAGCTACTACTTGTGTGATTCTTTAAAAAAAATATACTTATTAGGAGAATTTCAAAGATTTACTAAGGTAGCCAGAATTGTATAATGAATGCCTATGTACTTATTACGTAGCTTTAACAGTTATGAACTAATAGGCATTCTTGCTTCATTTGTACCCCCATCCACCTGACTCTACTCTGTAGGATAAATCTCAGCTATAATATCATTTCCCTGGTAAACAGTTTAATAGATACTCTAAAAGCTAAGGAGTCTTTAAAAAGATGTAATCATAATACCAGCTCATACCTAAAATCAGCTTTAATCCCTTCATTTCCTCAATTATCTAGTTTACAAATTTCCAGTTATCTCATAATGTCATAATTTTTTTTAGCTTATTTGAATCCAAATAAGTCCCACACATTGTTACTGATTTCTCTTAATGTGTATGCTTCTTCTCAACCTCTTTCTTTCCCCTTGTAGTTTATTTATTGAAAAAGGAGATTATTTTCCTATAGTGTTTCCCAGTCTGGATTTTGCTGATTGCTATTGTGTGGTATGGTTTAACATGTTCCTTTTTCTTTTGTTATTCCTGAAGATTGGGAGTTGTACCTAGAAGCTTGATCAGATTTAGGGTCAATGACTCATGCCTCACTGTGTCCCTTTTTGTAATTTGACTTTGTCTTCCTCCCATCAAATAGTGGAATCTGTTTCCTGAACCCATGATTCTTGGCTGACCGTATAACTTGCTTTGACTAGTACAATATGGAGGAAGTGACACTCTATGAGGCTGTGCCTTAATAGTCCACACAATTTCCACTTTCGCTGTCGTGCACACCATGCCAGGAGAAGAGGCCCGTCTGCCTAGCTCCTTTCATATGAAAGACCCTGTACAAAGAGAGAAACTCAGAGACCTAGCTGTGTCAGCTGAGTCCAGGTCCCAGCTGTCCCACTGGCTGGATGCTCCCTGTGAGTGGGCCCATGTACCTTGGGCGCATCTGCCTATGCAATGCATAGAATTGTGAGAAACAAACTCTCGGTGTTTTAAGTCATTAAGGTTAGGGTGATTTGTCATATCATAAAGGCTAATGAAATGGAGGGGGGGCGGGTTTATCCACATTTTACTGAGAAAAACCAAAGCCCAGATAGGGGAGATGTCCTAACTAAGAAGGCTATAAAACTAGATTAGAATGTAGGATTTCTGACATCTAGTCCAGTGTTCTTGCCATCTCTGTGGTTCTCTCTCTCTTTCCTAAATTTACTGGCTATCCTAATCTAAATTCCCTGTTATCCTAAAGTAACCCCTGAGCTTGAGCTTCCTGACACCTCAAGCTGTGTTTAATAACTTGGCTATTAGCCAGGGCTCTACAAATTCCCTTAAGGGAAATAGAAACTGAAAATCTTCAGTGAAGTTTCAGCTTTAGCTCTATTTTTAATTCCTTTTGTTATTCAGTCTTTGGGGAAAGAAACTTGAAAACTTTTAAATTGGGGTGGGTGTGGAGAAAACCTGCAATATGCATAGGGTTACGGGCTTTTAAAAGTATCCAAGCCTAACAACCACTTTTTGTGTAAGCCAAGTAGGTGTTGACTGATTCTATCAATTTGTAAGTCCAAACAACTTCCAGATGGTTCCAATAATAGGAAAAGTATCTTATATTTGATTAGTGCCTTTCAGTTGCAAAGCAGTTTCACATCCATGTCCTTATTCTAACCCCACAACGGAGCTTGTGGGGAAGTAGGCCAGGGGTTATTGGTTCCATTTTCTAGATGAGGAAACTGAGTTCTAGGAAGGGGAAGTGACTTGGACAAAATCAATGTCTAAGCAAGCAGCAGAGCCCAGATTTAAACCAAATCTGATTTTGTAGTCAATGATTTTTCCACCCCACTGCCTTAACTCTTGTCCATAGAGTTTCTTTAGGACATCCTCCATCTGTTTCCATTTTCATAACAACAATGAAAAGAACAGCTATGATGCGGCAAGTATAGGAGATAGGGATGCAAAAAGAAGGAGCTCACAGAGCACGGCTCTCAAAGAGCAATAGATATAGAGACAATAATGATAAATCATCATCATAGTAATAGTAAATGTTACTCAAGTGCTATATGTCTAATCCTATTTTAAAAGTTTTACATGTCTTGGGCGCCTGGGTGGCTCAGTGGGTTAAAGCCTCTGCCTTCGGCTCAGGTCATGATCTCAGGGTCCTGGGATCGAGGCCCACATCGGGCTCTCTGCTCAGCAGGGAGCCTGCTTCCCCCTCTCTCTCTCTGCCTGCCTCTCTGGCTCCTTGTGATCTCTCTCCCGCTGTGAAATAAATAAATAAATAATCTTAAAAAAAAAAAAAGTTTTACATGTCTTATTTAATTCTGAAAACAATCCTGTATGTTCCATACTGCTATTGTTCTCATTTAATAGATGAAGCATTTGAAGTATAATCATGTTTTTTTGTTGTTGTTGTTTTATTTGGTTTTTAAAGGGGGGAGAGGCAGAATGAGAGGAAGAGAGACAGAATCCTAAATAGGACCCACACCCAAGGCAGAGCTTGACGGAGGGCTCAATCTCAACCCTGAGATTGTGACTTGAGCTGAAATCAAGAGTCAGATGCTTACCTGACTGAGCCCACCCAGGCACCCTGCATAGTCATGTTTTAAGTTGCTTTTCTTCTTCTTTTTTTTCTTAAGGATTGTATTTATTTATTTTAGAGAGCAAGGGAGAGAAAGAGAGCATGAATGGGAAAAGCAGAGAGAGGGAGAGAGAGAGGGAGAGAGAGAATCCCAAGTAGACTCCCCACTGAGAACAAAGCCCTACTCGGGGCTTGATCCCACGACCTGAGCTGAAATCAAGCATTGGACACATAACCGACTAAGCCACTCAAGTACCCCTCTTTTAAGTAACTTCTTAAAGGAGAACAGCTTGCAAGTTGTGGAACTGGGATCATAAGTTTCAGAGTGGAGGTCTTCAGAAGGTGAAGAGAAGCATAAGGGAGAGAGGTCCCTTGTCTTGCAGGAAAAATTCAGGAAGACTTCACTGAAGATAATTTATATGAACTAGGACATGAAGGGTCTTGGGTCTGTTAGGAGGCATGGGCAGTGCGATACGTCAGTGGTGTTAGGGAATGGCATGGCTGTGGACCAGTGAGCAGTTCGATACGGTGAAGCTTAATATGAAAGTATTCCCACAGGGAGATATATATATATATATCTCCCTATATACACACACTCCCTGCACACACACACACGCACGCGCGCACACACACACACACTTGCAACTCAAATGCTTATAGCACAGTAGGTGGTTTGTGTGTTTGTCAGTCCCTTTGACCTCAGCACCTTGGAACTGGGCCAGGGAACACAAGGCTAATAATCTGCTTGTTCATTTACCTGTGTCTGGGTCCTTTTGCCAACACTCATTTGTGATGTTTACTCTCCAGTTTCAGGCTAGTCCACACCCCACGGGCCACTTCTTGGTATCAGGGATAATTATCATCATTATTGAGACTTTTACTTAGCATAATTACTATCAACATGCATTTTGATTAATAGTCACTAAGAGTAATTTCTTAGATTCATTATTATCGCTGGGATTTAATTATTTAATTAATATAACAATTAATAATAACTTGTATTTATATGGGGCTTGATAGTTTGCAAAGTGGTTTCAAATGTAGAGTCCCATTTGATCCTCCCCGAAACTCCAGGTGTTAGGCAGGGTGTGGGTTGTTACCCTGTTTTATAGACAAGGAGGCTTAGGTGAGAGAATGAGGACTTGCAAGGTTCCTGCCTCCCAGTTTGGTTCTCTGTTTTTCTCTGTCTGTGGTGTCTCAAAGTTTCACCCAGGGTGATGTCTGAGCCAAATCTTAGGGGACAGGTCGCAGTCAGCCAGCCGGCAAAGAAAGGGAGAGGGTAGTGAAGGTAGAGGGAAGAGAAATCGCCAGGATGCTGGTGGTGTAGAAAGAGCATGGTCCGTTCAGAGAGCTGCCAGGATTTAGAGTGTCCACAGGGCAGAGTGAGAAGCTTTCGGGAGTCAGGTGAACCTGGATTTGGGTCTCTGTTCTGTCACCTGGGTGATCCTGGCCAGTTTCCTTAACTTTCTGAATCTCGGTATAATAAAGGTATAAAAATATCTCACAAGTTTCTGAGAACTTGTGAAAAAGTGCTATACAGAATCAGATATGTCGAAGGCCCTCAATAAAAGAGAGCAATGTGATATCATTGGCCTGATGACAGAATCAGATGGATTCTGATGGTGTGGTGGGTCAGAGTGGTGATGTGAGGGTTCTAGAAGGATGTGTGGAAGGAAGTCACATTATAGAGAGCGCCAGTAACCTGGGCTTTGTTATGTAGCTCACAGAGAGACACAGCAAGGTGCTCGGCAGGATAGACACGGTCAGATCTGTGGTTTAAGAGACTCATTCTGGCACCGGTGTGGCCGTGAGTGAAGGGTTAGGAGGTTGTTTAAAAGTCATGGAGCAGAGGTGGGAAGGTCTGCATGGAGGTATGACAAGAGGAGAGAAGAGGACACAGATGGGAGACCATCACCCAGTCTAGGGCCCGAGGACGGACACGTGTGGGTTGAGGAGCAGGAGGATTAGGCCACAGTTTCTCATTTGGGCAAATTTGTGGCTGAGTGGCCATCAGCAGAATGTTGGCTTCCGGGGGCTTCTTGTTAGAGCCTTGGGGTTGTTTCCTGAGGATGGAGATTACTCCACGATTCCGTAAAGGACTGCCATCTGACACACTGCAGCCGGACAGAACCTGTTGACCAAATGAAAGAATACTTTCATTTTCTTTGTTAATCAGTACTTCCCAGCATGAGAAAGTTCAGCAGAAACCAATTATAATTCAATATCCCTGAAGCGGGTGAAATGAAAAAATAAGCAGAAACCAGGTGGTGTCCATGCAGAATGAATCCAGAGGGGCACTGTTTATGTCTGTTTTGAAAAAAACTGAGAGGACCTCAACGTTTGGATCCAGGATAAATCAGCTCTATTTCTGTTTCCTGAGTTAAATTCTATCAATCCAGAGTTCTAAAAAAATTTAGCCCCAAGCATTTGGGTCTGCCTATCAGACCTTCATAAACATACTCTTATTGCAAAGGGCAGGTTTTGCTTTCCATAGCGAGAAAGTTTCAAAGTCATGCCATACTGGAATGATGAGATATAAAGTGATAATAGTATCATTTTTATGTTAAAATTTTTGTTAAAATGGAAGTCTTTCCTAAGAAGTTCCCTTTCAGGCCCATGTAAACATGCTTGTGATCCTAGAAGCAGGCAAGCACAAATTATTACTCTCACTTTGCACACAATAAAACGGAGGCACAGAGATCAGGGGTCTTGTCCATGGCCATGTCTCCTTACAGTGGCACTTCTGGGTTAGGACCACCTCACTTTAGTTCTAAGGAGGCCAAAGCACAAGGCATTTGTCGCAAGCGTAGAGAGTAGTTAAGTGTGGGAGTTAAGTGTTGGACTTTGGAGTCAGTCCATTTGAATCCCATCCCTGCCACTTACTAGCTGTGGGACTTTAGGCAAATAAATGTATATGTCTTAGCCTCAGTTTCCTTATATGTCAGTTGGAGGTCACTACTTCTCCTGGTTGTTGTGGGTATCAAATGAGGTCAAGATAGAACAATGTACCTTCTCATCTCAGAGACTGCCATGTATTAAATATCCCATAAATGATGACTGTTGTTATTAATTTAGTAGGTACACTTTGGAGTGGCTTCTTGACTCACAAAGAGTTTTGGAGAGGGACCCCTGGGTGGCTCAGTCAGTTAAGCATCTGCCTTTGGCTCAGGTCATGATCTCAGGGTCCTGGGATCGAGTCCCACATCAGGCTCCTTGCTCAGCGGGGAGCCTCCTTCTCCCTCTCCCACCCTGCTCATTCTCTCTCTCTCTCTCTCTCTCTCTCTCTCTCTCTCTCTCTCTCTCTCTCAAATAAATAAGTAAAATCTTAAAACCAAAACCAAACCCCAAGAAAACCCCAGAGAGTTTTGGAGAATAACCCCACAATGCACAGGGACGAACTCGAGTAGCCATGTTTGTGACCCTAGATGTTGCTGGTTGATTCATGGGTGGACACTTACCCACCCTGGGCCAATCAGAGATCTTCCCTTGGATTTAAAAATTGAAACAGAGCGCGGGTTCCTCTGTAGTGGTGGAGGCCCCACGACTATGGATAACCAGACTCCTGCCACGTGGAGATGGGTGGTAAGGGAGGGGTGGGTGGTAAGAGAGAATAAGTCTGTGGGTAGAAAGTGAGACAAGAGGGACAGAGGGCCCTAGGGAGTCCAGCTGTTCCTGAAGCCCCAGTGGCTTCCGACCCTTCTTATGCCCCAGTGCTAACCATTTCCTTAGTTATTTCCTCAATTTTGACATACCTACCACCCATCACTTACCTGAGCAAGTTGAATTTAGATTCTTGTCATTTACAGATAAGAGTCCTGACTAATGCCATTATTGTTTGCCCATCTTAGTCATCCACTCTGGTGATATTCTGGTCAGATTAGCAAGCCTTTGGAAATAGAGTCACAAGACAGATCCAGAAGTCAGCAGCAAAGAATTGCATGCCGGCGCATTGCCAGTTTTGTGTGTGACCTTGGCCAGATTGCTTCATCTTGTGGTGCCTCAGTTTCTTTATCCACAGAATGAAGTTCTGCCTGAGAGTATCTGGCACCTGGTAGGTGCCCCGTAAACATTAGCTCCTTTTCAAACTCTTTTTTCTGTTTCCCATTTCTCTTCGTTTTCATGATGCTGGTGTCTGCCTGTTGATATCCACATGGGAACAAATCTGCTGTGACCATGAGTCTGCCATCAGAATGATGTTCCTCAGTGGTATCATTATTCACTCTCAGTGCCACTCCCCGTTATATCCCCACCCCCATCTTGGCCCTCCCTTTGTTCTCTTAGTCCCATGACACACACAAGTGCTTGCAGTTCCCCAAGTGTGTCACATGCTCTCTTGTCTCTGGATCTCTGTGTGTGCTGGCTCTGTGTGTACAAGTCAGACAATCCTTCCTCTGTTGGATTCTGGTGCTTCCCTCAGCTTTCAGCCTAGACATCCCTGCCTTGAAAGTGTTCTCCAACTCCCCCCACCCTCAGGCAGGTGAGCTAGCCTTTCTTGCCATTTCTGTAAGCATGGTATCTATCCTGACTGTGACACCAAATCCCATTCTCTTAGAGTTTGTTGCCTGCTTACTTGTCCCTTTCTCTTCTTTTTTGCACCAGTTTCCCCCAGTTTTCCTCTCTCCACACAGCTATGACCTCAGTCTTGCCTAGTTATCACTTCTTCAGGGACTCTTTCTCTGACTTTGATGACAGTGCCAGTCCTCCCCACCCCCATTTTACCCACTCACGGCTCTAGGTACCACTTCTTCATGACACCCCCCTCTCCCCCCGCCCAGTGTGAGAGTCATCTCTGCTCTTTGCTCACCCTTTTAGCATCAACATCTCGTACATGGTTGGCACTCAAATGTCTTCATTGACTAACTAACCTATAGAATGAAACAATCTCTTAATTCTCTGGACCTAGCATTGCACCTGTGGCACAAAAGGTACTTGCCTGCTGAAGCACGGTAATTATGTTGTAACCAATGGGCTTCCGTGGAACTTAGGACAAAATGGTGGCAAAAATTATGGTAACTCCCTACTGATTGCTGGATTGGTGATTTGAGGGTGATGTGGAAAGAGCGGTTTGAGGATCAGAGTTCTGGGTAGGAATTTGGTTTGGCTATTTACTCTGTACATGATCTTAGGCAAGCAGCTGAACTTTTCTGAGACTCAGTTTCTTCCTCTGTGTAAGTGGCAAAGAGGATTATGAAAAGGATAAGACTCTACTTTGCAGAGCAAGCAGTCAATTGTGGCTATTATAACCTGGATAGTTCCTACCTAAATGTGGCCAGTTTGGCCTTGACATCTGGATAACTTTCTTTATTTTTCACTCTATTTGGCATGAACTGGTGTAGCCTCCTGCGTGGACTGGGTAGGTCCCTAACGAGCAGGCAGTTTTTCCATCAAGCTCTCGATCATGAATTTTCCATGAAAACCTTTTTAGTGAACTGGAACCACTTTGGCTCTAGGCACCAAGGGTCAATATGTCCCCATGGAAAGAAGCTGAGATGGAAATTCTTTATATTCTGAGTATCTGGAATGAAGGGGGATCCAAATGATTAAAGCCTCCAGAAACCCACGAGCTGTAAAAGTAAGTTGTAAAAGAGAGAATGGTTCATTATGGATTTTACTACTCTGACTTCCATGGAAGATGTAGGAGCTGATCCAGGCCACCAACTCTGTGCAGGATTTTATTATTGGGTAAATCTCAGATTGTCCCACTATGGCCAAGAACAGGTTCTGAGAATTCAGAAGCAATGCTGTGCCTTCCTCATGCCTAGACAAGCCTATGGGAGATTGTCAGTGCTGCTTAAAGTGGGTAGATACAAGATGGAGACGTTTTACATCTGACCCCTGTGCTGTTTGTTTCCCTTCCCAGAACACTGTCCCCAACTCACCCACATGCTAGACTCTTGGACTTATTTATGGCGGGTAGCATATCAGTGGTCAATAAAGAGCATGGGTGTAGGAATTAGACTGACCTGGGTTTGAATTCTGACTCTGCCATCAGCCATCTGTGTGGGCAAGTGACTAACCTAAACCTGTTTTTCTTCTTCTTCAAAAAAATAGCCAGTAATGATATCCTCCTAAAAGGAATTTCGTGAAGATTAAAGGAGACAATGCACATCGTAATGCTAAATATCTGATAGCAACTTCTACCTTCTACTTATTCTTTGAGTCTCAGCTCAAGCTCTCTTTCTTCTTTGTTTCATATTTCTACTGCTCCTTGTCCAACTCCCCATGTGGCTGCTTACCACACTGGATTGTGATGGTCCCAGTTATACAATGCAGGCCTTATTCACTGGGTGCTTAGGATATGTTTTGATACCAACCACTTCACTCTATGATTTGGATCAATCTTCCCTGCCATACAACCCTTCCCCACCCACCTCCCAGCCAGCCCCTTCTCAAGACTTACTTCCCCATTTATAAAATGAGGCTATTGGGCTATTCTCTGTGATCTCGTACATTTTCAGGCCTTCTAAAAACTTGAGCAAAATTATGATGGGATGCCAACTATCCTCCTTCCCACATCTCAAAATATCTTTCCTTCTGGAATATTTATTGTTTATACACCACTGAGCCTAGGTCGGCCATTTCTCAAAAGAGCTGCACAAAGTGAATTCTCCAACTAGAGAAAACAAACGACCGATTGAAAGGGATTTCACGCCTGAATGCTCTCATTCTGCTCACGCCTGAACATCATGGCTGCTACCTTTCTGTACATTATCAAGGGAACTGGGGTTTGTCACTTGCACCAGACCCTGGCCTCTCCCAGAGAACCTCCAGAGAAGGCCTCAGCGGTTACCGTAGAAACGTCTTCCTTCCTGGATGCAGATCCATGAAGGCTCAGGCAGCCACGACCCAAGAGGGGCCTTGTTTAAACAGGAAAGAGCAGACAGTTTAATGGGTAGCTTTGCAGCTCTGATTCCTACACAGTTTACAGTAGTTGGAGTAATAAAATTCATAATGAATGTTTCTTTATTTTACGGCTAACTTTTTGTGTTTGTTTTTTTGTTGTTTTTTCTTTTCTTTTGTTTGTCTTAGTTTTTTCTCGAATACCAGCTGATGGTAGGCAGGGAGAGTTTTAATTTTCTTTCAATTTTAATTACTGGGGAAATAATATTGAAAAATATAGTGTTGTGTATACATTTATCTCATTTGTTCTTTGTGCTATTCCTATGACACGCGTAATTATTATGTGAGGAAGATTGAGTCACCCATGCAGGGACACATGGCTGTTTGTGAGAAGTGGAACTTTCAAGTGGATAACCACAAAAAACCCCCATTCTAATGGTTTCATTAATAAATTATGAGTTAAATATGGAATTTCCCACAGGTTAACAGCATTTTTAATTTGGTCCACAAAGAAGTGTAATGTCTAGCTTGCAGGTGTATTGATGAGTCACCAATTCAAGGAAATAGTTAAAGAAGCCAATTATTAAACTCTTTTTGGGGGAATTTTGTCCTTGTTTGATGTTGGAGACTTGAGACCTCACAATTTGTCAAGAACACAGACTGTGTGGTTGAAACTTTCTTTGGTTCTAGAGTAGTCACTAAATACCCCTTGTATATCAGATGTTTTACCCATGCTCTCTCATTTTATGCTAGAAACAACCCTATCAGATAGATCCTACTAATCTCCATTTTACTGATACAGTAAAGAGTCTCAGAAAGGTAAAATAATTTGTTCACAAATCAGATTCAATTCTCTCTGATTACCAAGCTCTGTACTTTGCTGGCACTACACACTGTGTGTCCCCAGAGGAAATTCTTTTTTTTTTTTTTGAAATTATTTTATTTTTAAAAATTTTTTTTCAGATTCATTGATTTTATTTATTTATTTTTTTTTAATTTTATTTTTATTCTTTGCCCAAGGGGTACAGGTCTGTGAATCATCAGGCTTACATCTTTCACAGCATTCAATAAAGCACAAACCCCAATGTCCATAACCCATCCACCCTATCCCTACCCTCCCACCCCCCCATAACCCTCAGTTTGTTTTGTGAGATTAGGAGTCTCTTATGGTTTGTCTCCTTCCCCATCCCATCTTGTTTCATTATTTTTCCCTCCCTACCCCCCACAACCTCCCACCCTGCCCCTCAAGTTCCTCATATCAGAGAGATCATATGATAATTGTCTTTCTCTGATTGACTTATTTCGCTCAGCATAATACCCTCCAGTTCCATCCATGTCGTTGCGAATGGCAAGATTTCGTTTCTTTTGATAGCTGCATAATATTCCATTGTATATATATACCACATCTTCTTTATCCATTCATCTGTTGATGGACATCTAGGTTCTTTCCATAGTTTGGCTATTGTGGACATTGCTGCTATAAACATTCGGGTGCACGTGCCCCTGAGGATGACTACCTTTGTGTCTTTAGGATAAATACCCAGTAGTGCGATTGCCCAGAGGAAATTCTTATGAAGAAAGTGAAGATGTATTGTCTCAAGGTAGATGGATGTGTCAAGGAGATGTCTCAAGGTAGTCTCTAAATCTCAGAGGCAGGTAATCCATGAAAAATGGGGCCTGAGCTACAAGAAGCATCTCTGCAATTCTGAAAAAAGAATGGACTACTGGAGTTATCTGGTGGGCACTCTGGTTGGAGACGGAATGTATGTTCATGGAGCAGGAAAGCAGCAACCTTCTGAAAAGCAGTTCTTACCCTGGGAAGGTCCTGGAGAAGAGCAGGCCACTGTGGAGAGTTACGAAGTGTGAGAACTGCCCCAAGCCAGTAAGGCAGGTCCTTTTAAAAGCCAGTGGAGAGTTTTATCAGGCCAAGGGGAGCTTTAATTGATGGAGTCTCTCTTATATGCAGGACAGTTACTGTCCTTTAGTGTGCTTATTAAAACAAGAGCAAGAAAATCTGTGTGTGTGTGTGTGTGTGTGTGTGTGTGTGTGTGTGTGTGTCTAAAGAGGGATGAGTAAAGGTTTGGAGGCAGGGTAGCTGGAAAGTACCTGCTGATGTACTGCATATATCCAGAACCCGCTGTGAACGCTAATCAGTAGCATTATTGAATGAACTAATGAATCAGCATGGTGAGAAAAGAAGTGACAGATCCCAAGCTTCGGGAACACCATAAGCTCCTGCTCTGTGTACAGTCTCCAAGTGAAGCCTCTTAGCAATCCTCCAAGCTCCCCATGCTGTGCCAAGTCTCCAAGCCTTCACACAAACCTTGTCCTCTGTGAGGATGCCCTCTATAATCCTCTTCCCCAGATCTTCATCATATGGCACAAGCTTCTTTTCCTTCTAGAATCTCTTACCTCTCTATTTTCCTATTTTGTTGTATATACCTCCCTGAGAGCAGACCCAGATTGTGCTATTTGCTCATTTATATATCTTACTTTACACTAGACCATAAACTCCTAGAAGGGAGAGACCAGAGCTTTTTTGTCTTTAGTACTTGGTATATTTTCTTGCATGCAGGAGGATTTGTAAAGGAATGGATGGATGAATCAATGAATGGAGGAGGCACAAGACAAACCCTCTTCCTTCAACCTTATGGCCTAGGCTAAAACCAGAAAGGACCTGTGGTTATAGTGCAGATACTAGTATGGGGCTTAGAGAACTGAGTTCAGGTCTCACATTTGCCACCAGCTCCTTGGCTGATTTGGGGGAAGTCACTTGCCATCTCTGAGCTTCTCAGTCCCCATGGGTTATCCCCATGAAAGTGTTGGGCTAGATAATGCTCAGAGTACTTTCACCCCCTGGGTTCTAGAACTTAAGGTTTTAGCAAGGGTCTCTGTAGATTAGAAGCCTCAGCCAAGTAATTACTATTGAGGCCACATCTTTGAAACTATAGTTTGTAGAGTTCTGGTGCTACAAAATGTTACTAGATCTTCTACAAAAAGGGAGTTATAGTCAGCAGTTGATTAAGGTGGGAAAAACAAAGTTGAAGACATGACTTTACTGTGAATCTTTTTAGTTCACTTGATACAAAAATGGGCACTGGGACTCCCCAAGACAGACATACTAATTAACCAGACATATTGCTCTGGTCAGTACACTGTGGAACAAGTCATCTGTAGAACTCATTTTGGGAAAGTTCTATGCTGGATGTGTAAGAAAGTCCCTCCACTGCCGTGGTTCTAGGAACTCCAGGTTTTGATTCAGACTTGGAATCTCTTTCTAAAGGAAGCTGTTAGTATTGAAGGACTTGGGGGTTTCTGGTTGGTATCAAAGGGGTTGCAGAGGCCAACATTAGGATGCTGGGCTGGTTGAATGGGGGACCCAACTCAGCTATTTTCTGTAGTGATCCATTCACCGGAGCAGGGGGTGGGGGTGGAATCAGGATTTGAAATTTTGACTCGAAACCCTTCATCTACAAGAAGAGGGAGAGAACCTAGGAATGTGGGAAGGAAGTGGAAAAGGAGGATAATAGCTATTGAAACAGCCCTTGCTTCCTGCACCTCATTGAACCTCATGGTAAGTCCAAGAGATGGGTGTTGCTTTACCTGCCATTTTATAGGCAAGGTGACTAAGGCACACAGAGATTCCAAAACATGCCCAAGGTCACACAAACAGTAGGTGGCAGACCTACAATTTGAAATTGGGTCTTTGGGGCCCCATGGTTTAATTCTTCCCGTGCAACATGACTGTCATAACAAAGCACCTGTTTTTTTGTTTTTGTTTTGTTTTTGTTTTGGTTTGTTTTGTTCTGGGGTTTTTTTTGTGTGTGTGCTGTTGGTCATGATTTTGCTGGTCATTGCTTATCTGTCCTACAGACAACAGCTGCGAGCCTCGTTATTTCTCGTATGTAAAATGCGAATGACACTTTTATTTCATGGAAGTTGTTGGGAGGATAAAATGAACACATTTTCTTCCTTATGCTTTTCTTTCCCACTTGGTTCTTTAAATGGAGGCTTACTAAAAAAAGTTGACTATGTCATTTGTTTTTAAGTAACAGTGTCAGTCCTAAGCAAGTTAATGTTTAATGTAATTTACAGTTCCCATGACTTCCCATGAATATTGAGAGAATATGCACACACTGCTGGTTTTATTAAAATACATAAGTCAGAGAGATGGTAATCAAATGTAAAAATCACCCTTGCTCCATATTTGAATAGGTTATAAGCACAAGTAACAAACCTTGTCTTTTTATTTGTGTTATAAATAAAATTTATGAGAAAAAAAATAGCTCAGCGGGACCAGTACTGTATATATTCATTTTTAGCTGTCCCTACTGGTAAAGATTGTGAATGGGAGAAATTCCTGACTGTAGTATTCATGATGTGCATAGTCTTGTGATTACTTAAGGTGAAATAACTCTTGTATTTCCTGAGTAAAACTCTTAGAAATCCAATTGACTTAACACTTTCTTATTTTGCTTTTAGTGGGGCAAACTTGGTGGCAGGGATTCACCTGACCTGGGAGTGAAGGCAGTTCAGGTTTTAGAGTTCCGCCTCTTAGTGAAAGTGAAGAGGCTGATGGAAAGAGGACTGAAGTGCAGATCTTTTCTTTACTGTCAGGTGGCAATGGGCGTCATTATTAGTGTTTACCATTGTTTAGGGTAGAGGTAGAGTAGGCTGGCTATCAGGGCCAGACTGAATCTCATTCCACACTTCCCGCTTGTTTTTTGTGTCATTACAGGAGTGTCACCTTCTTTATGTAGGCTTCTACTAGCTCTCCTCATATTTACCCCTGCTTCAGGAAGATTTTGTGTCTCAAGTATGGGGTCCTCTCCACCACCACAGCAGGTCCTTCTCATTCAGACACAGACATCTTGTGAGCAAGGGTCACCATGTCTGATCTCTCTCTCTCTGCTCCCAGGTTGTGGCAGGGCCTCATCTAAGGAAATGTTGGAAATGGTCACAAGTAGCATTCCCTAAGTTGTTAACAGTGCCAGACACTCTTCTAAGCACGTACCACGGATTAAGTCATTTGATCCTCATCTATGAAGTAGATGCTAATATAATTTCCACTTTATGGATAAAGAAACCAAGACAACATACCATTAAGTGACTTCTCCAAGACAGCCCAGAGGGCAGAACTCAGGATGCAGACCCAGGCAGTGTGGCTCCAGAGCTCATGTTCTTAGTGACTGCATCGTACTGTCACAAGTGGGGTATTCTGAAAGCAGATGTGAAGGTAGAGTTTGGGTTGTGGGTTGTCTCTTAGAGATCAACACCTGTGAGGGAGCAGGATGGGTCAGAGGGAGTAGTCTACCTGGGTGGGCCTGTGAAGAAGGCTGGAATGGGTATGGCTCATGAGAATCGATTTGGCCTGCCTGACATGGCTAGAATTTACATCCCCACCTTGCCTGGTCTCTGGACATGGGCCACCCTGGAGAAGGCTGGGACCACAGGCAAAGCAGCTCCTTCCTGCTAATGCAGACACGGATGTTGCTGGCAGCTGGAGGCTGTGTTCATCATATCCTCTGCAGCTGGTCAGAAAGCCTCTCCTTTCTGGATGGCTCATGTCCATGTCAACCATATATAATAGATGGCCTTTCAGAGGGAATAGAATAAACGTTTGCTAAATTAACAGAACTTTTATTAATTACAATAACTATAATAATGGTTATAACCTCTTAAGCAGTAATTATGTACCATATAAAGATGGCTACAATTTATTGGGTCATTAATCATCATTAGAATACACTGAAGTTAATAATATATTACATAACCGCATTTTGCTAATGATGTAATAGAGATCTACTGACAGTAAGTAACTTGTCCGGAGTTATGTAATTAGTAAGTGGGAGAGCTGGAATTCTCTCTCAGGCCCTTCTGACACTGGAGTCCATACTCATAACCTCTAAGTTAATGTATATATCTTCCCAGCTCGATTGCTGTGAGCTTTTCTATAGCAGAGACCATGTCATTTTCAATTTTGTGGCTCTCAGAACTTATCAATGCCTGACGCATGCTATATACTGAACATATATTTGTTGAATGAATGATGAATTGGTCTTCCATGAAAAGAACCATGATTTTGATAGAAACTAGCAAAGTCATTTAATAATTTAATGACTTTGATTAAAAACAACTGGGCATTTAATAAAGCATGTTAAAATCATAAATCTTTGTTTATTTAACAAGTCTTGTCAAAGCCAAGAGTTGTGAGCGGAAACAACGGGGAGGACACACACACTTTGTGTGTGCATTAGTGGCTCGCACATTGACTGGATCTGTCAGGATGAGTGAGCAGCCGCAGGTTGTTGGAACCAGAGCATCGCCCACAATGGAGGAGGTTGAGGTGCAGGCATCTCACTCATGCGCAGTTTGTCTTTGACAAGTTGCTTTGTCCTCTTACCTCTGAAATTGAGGAAATTGTAGAAGACGCACCTTGAGTTTCATGTAATATTTATATGTTTTGATTCTATAAAAAAGACACGGAAGTGAGAGCTGACACTCCGAAGGAACAGAGAGCAGAACCAGAACTGGTGGGTGGAGACACAATAGGAAGACTTTAGCTGAACACAAGAGAGGATATTCTGAAGAATGCCGTTGTGAGGAAGGAATTCCTCCCCCACTAGCAGCATGGGAGCTGAGGTTGCTCGCAGTCAGGAGTGCTCTGGCCGGGCTCTCTGGGCCAAAGTCTGGGTCAGATGACTACAAAGTTCAAACAAATCTAGAAGTCTGAGCATAGAAAAGGCAAGGATTAAATCCCAGGTATTCCCAAAGTGCTAGAGAGCTGATTAATCAATTGTACTGAACGATGCTTAGGAGTAGCCCCTCAGGTAATACTTGCTGTTTAGTGATCAGTGCTTAAAATTAGGGTTGATTGTAACAGATATCTACAGCCCTGGATAGTTTGAGGTTAAATGAGATCATCCATGTGAAGGTGTTTTGCTGATTTTTACTGCTATAGGTGGGGTTCTCTAGAAAACAGAACCTGACACAAGGACTTGGGGGCAGATAATAGGTTGCATGTCCAGTAACTAGAGTGAATGAAAATTGCTGAGAACCTGTAGTAAGTCCCAGGTAAATGGTAGCCATGGTAACTCTTCCTACTAAAGAGTGAGGATTTTCCTGAGGGTAAAGGTCTCTAGGCAGAGGAAAGAGTATTTCATGGGCTCCTGGGTGGCTCAGTCATTAAACGTCTGCCTTCGGCTCAGGTCTCATGATCCCAGGGTCCTGGGATTGAGCCCCGTGTTGGGCTCCCTGCTTGGCAGGAAGCCTGCTTCTCTCTCTCCCTCTCCCTCTGCTTGTGTTCCATCTCTCTCTCTCTCTCTCTCTCTCTCTCTCTCTCTCTCTCTCTCTGTCAAATAAATAAATAAATAATCTTTAAAAAAAGGAAAAAAGTATTTCAAAAGGATGGAATGTGACAGAGCTGGGTAATCTCTAGGAAGGGAATATGTTTTTATCTGTAGGTTGGGAATGGGGAATTGAGCAAGATCAGCAAGGCCAGGCAAGTGTCCAATCACGAAGGCCTTGTGAGCTAGACCTCAGGAGTCTGGACAAATTCAAATAAATTGAACCAGTGCAAAGCATCGTTAAAACTACATACAGAAAATAACAAAATTGAATTCAATAAAAGACCAAGAGAGTAAAAAGAGTTAAGTCCAAAAGATGGAAATGCCCACGAAAGGCAGAAACCAGGCATAAAGAATATTCAAGCCTGACTGTTTACCCAAAACGTAGGAAAAGCTGATCTGAAAAGAATTGTGCCTTTTCTTTCTTTTTTTTTTCTCCCCCCACCCTTTGCTCTTTTTCTTCCTTTCTTCCTTCCTTCCTTCCTCCCTCTCTCCCCTGAGTCCCTTTCTCTCTCTCCCTCTCTCTCCCTCTCTCTCTCTCTCTCTCTCTCTCTCTCTCTCTCTTTTCCCAATGACATCAAACACATTTGAAAGGGGATGTAGTTATCAATTTTCATGTGACCATTCACTTACTGTTGGACGCTCCCTGCCAGTAAATGCATTTGCAGTTTATAGACAGAAACACTTGTAGTTAAAAGCTGAAGTTCAAATGCAGTGTTACATGTATGCAGGCGTACTTAAATAAACATTTTGAAAGGATCTTCAATAATTTTCAGAGGTTATCATATTTGAATAAGGACATCTATCAGTTACACTAGTGATTTAAAAAAAAAAAAAGTCTTAAGCCCAGTGCTGAAATACTGAGTTCCTCACAGCATCTTGAAGGCTGCATGTTGGTTCAGGCCTCTGTGGTTTTGCATCTTGCCATCCCTTTGGAGTGATGGTTCACAGCCTATGCCAGCCTCCCTTCACTGCCCTCCTGCTCACCCCCATCTAGAAACCAGCTGCATTATATCTTTTCCTGTTCATAGCCCCACAACACCAGCACATATTTTAACATTGTCCCGAGGCCAGATCATCTGTCTTTAACGAGCATAAAAATAGCTGCAGAACCTTATGAAGATGCAGATTCCAATTTCATAGGTTTGAGGTGGGATGAAGATTCTGCATTTTAATCAGTCTTCATGATGCCACTATTGCCACACTTGGAGGGGCACACTTGGACCATAATTGGAGGGGCAAGATCTTAGCCCATCCTATTGCAGTCATCAGTTCCTTTGTCTTTTTTGGCTCTTAAGACCAAGGGAGTTTTGTTTTATGATTGCCAGTGTCCAGTAGGAGTCTGGAACAGGGTAGGATACTCAGTAACCTCCTGGTGGAATGTACGTGTGTGCATTAGGTCATTCGCTCATTATCACAACCTGAGTTACTTGTGCCACCATCTGCCTTTTTCTTTTTCTGAGGAGATGAAGACTCAGATTGAATAAGGAGTGAAAGCATTTCCAGGTAGAGAATGATAGAACCATTCTGAAGACACTCTGCTGACTCCAAATCTTGTGTCCTCTTCACTCTGCCATTCGCCTTCCAAAGCAAGTGAGGCCCAAGGAATGGAGAGATTTAAAAAAAAATTAATAAAACGCAACTATTCCTAGTGCTGTGTTTAGGAGATTGGAACTTTACAATCTTAGCCTTAGAGAATACAGACAATATAAAGTTGCAGGAAATCCTTCGTCTTGAGAGATTTGGACCACACTCCAAACTTTGACGTTCTAAACCATTCTCACAGCTGAACAAATATGACATATATAATTGTCAAACCCACCACTGATATTATGAATTAATTCTGGGATTTATGGTGTTTTGCGCTCTCTTTTCAAAGCACCTTACAACCGTTAATTATTTAAGCCGCCTTACATCCCTCAGAGGAAGGACAGGGTTATTATTCTGCTCTGAGCCTGGGGGGAGGTGGAGGTTGAGAGAGGTAATACCAGTGGTTGCCAAAGTCAAGGGGAAGGGAGATCATGTTGCACCTGAGTGAGCTCAGAGGGTTTTTTCGTGGAGGAAATCCTGCTGGTAAGACAGGAGAGGGGCCTCCCTTGTGGGTTTTTGAGTCAGAAAAGGAGAGTGCAAAGGCCATTTTAATATGGAACAATAAGATAATAGCTATCATTTATTGAATGTTTACTATGTAGCATTTAGCATGGTGTCCTGTACTATTTTTATTGAGTTCCATAAAAGAAATGTAATTTGGATGATGATGACAAAAATAACACCTACATTTATTGAGAACTCATGCCATGCAGGCACTTTACATGTCTTGCCTCTCTACATCTTTACGGCAACCTCATAAAGCATATCTTGTTATTGCTGTGTAACACAAGGGAATTAAATAACCCATGTCACCTACTGGGTAGGTGTTAAAACTGAGATTTGAATCCAGGTTTATCTGCCTCCAGCAGCTGGGCTCACACCATTCAGTTCTACTGGCAAATCATGGACCCTCTGAAGTTTCTCCTTTGTAAAATGGGGATAATAATCCCTACCTGATAGATTTCCATGCAGATTTGATAAAAGAATGCATAGAAAGTGTCTCGTTCCATGCTTGGTACGTAGAGGTGCTCTATAGAAGCTGTTTTTTCCTTTCGCTTCTCCTTTACACACATTCTTCCTGCTGGACAGTTTCTCAACAAATAACACCACCATATCCTCAAAAGCTAAGTAAAATATTAGAGGTCTAAAAAAAAATTTCTTATCCATGTCTTCATTTCACCACTGCCAGTCATCATCTGTGGATCCTTTCAGAATGGAAACTTTCCGTCCAGCATCTTTTCAGTGGCCCCATTTTGGTTTCAAGCCCCTCCTGCTTATGAAGCTGATGTTTGGTGACCTCGGACTCTAGGAATGCCTATCATTTATTTTCCACAACTTCCCTGCAGTATAAGTGCTGCTAACCTCTTGTGTCAGGTTCTCAGTATTTTACTGGGGAGTCCTCCTCTGTCCTTACTGAAATGAAGGAAAAAGAGCACCCACTTGAAATGCATTTTTCTAAGTGTGTGAATGTCTCTCATCTTTGAAGCTCTTAACTTTTCAGGACGGAATTCAACATCCTTGGCATCAAGCAGACATTGGGTAATAAATTGAATCAAGTTCCCCTGCCTCCACCCTGCAAGTGGAGTTGAGGTAAACTATTAATTTTGTGAGACAAGCTCCAGGTGCAGTAAGTCATCTTGGGACAATAGAAGCCAGTAAGTAATAAACCCTGTTAGCATGAACAATGGATCCTAATATTGATCCTTATTCTCTAACTATTACCCAGTAGCTTTGGGACTTCCAGGAAGCCATAGAAGGGGGAATTCTGCCTGACATTCATTGCTACCTATTGTCCACACTTACAAAACTTGCTTTGTGATTGCTGGGAAGTTGGCCCAGTTGTTAGCCTTCAGTTCCCATTCTCTCTCCCTATAATGTCTAGACCTGAAAGACCCAGCTGCCCAGGTTTTTCATTGGCTAATACATCTGGTGGCTGCAGATAAGACCCAGGACTGGGGATTGGTTAGAACTTTGACCCCCAAATGCTGAAAGGTTCCAGCTGGATTGTCTCCACACAAGGTCTAATTGAATGATAGATAATATCCCTTTCCCTTACTTTGACTTATAAAAAAGAAGTTGGAGAATCCAGACTCTATACCTCTATTCAGGATATTTTTCAGTTCTAAAATATTTCCATTCCTATGTCTTCACCATGTAATAGTAATAGTAATAATATTAATGGGTAACATTTATATGGAGCTAAAGACATGCCAGAATCTATTCTAAATACTTTAAATATATTAGTCTATATAATCCTCATAGCAATCCTATGAGGCATGCATGGTATTATTGTCCTGTCATTATTCTGATTTTGAGGTTAGCATTGAGAGGTTAGGCGACTTGTAGCTTGCCTGTGTTCTAACCCAGGCACCATGGCTTGAGCGTTGGAGAGCTGTACAATAATGAGTACAAAATAATAACAGCCACTTTGCATGATACTTAGAGCTTACAGCAAGTGTTCACAAGCATTGTCTCATTTTATCACCACAGGAATCTACTGGAGCAGACAAGGGAAAGATAGGGTGCCTTCATCCCTGGGAGGTTGTAGTATATAATAGCTGAGAGCATGAACTTTGAATTCAGAATGATATGGGTTTGAATTTTGGCTTTGAATGTCTGAACCTCAGTTTTTTTTAGCAGTAAAGTAGGGATCAAAATGACCTTTCAGGGGCTCTTGTCTGCCTCAGTTAGAGCATGTCACTCTTGATCTCGGGGTCATGAATTTGAGCCCCACATTGGGCATGGAGCCTACTTAAAATTTTAAAAATGACATTTCATAGGATTTTTGTGAAGATTAAATAAAGCAATATAAAGAAAATACTTCACATTGCATTGACTGTTAACAGCTCTTTAGTCTCCCAACCTTCCCTTCCCTTTTCCCTTCCCTTCCCTTCCCCCTTCCCTTCCCCCTTCCCTTCCCCCTTCCCTTTTCCCTTCCCTTCCCTTCCCTTCCCTCTTTTACTCAATATTGGACCCTGTCTCTCTCTCTCTCTGTGTATTATATATAATATTTTCTTTTCTTCATCCCTAGTACATTCAGGTGATAGTAGAGAAAATTTAGGTTTGAGCTTGATTTGAAATGTTAAGTAGTATAGTTCAATAAGTATTTATTGAGCATCTCCTATGAGTAGGATATTGTAGTAGGAAGGCATGGGCAATACAAAAATGATTAAATGAGATCCTGCTCTCAAGTAGTACCTACCCTTTGAGGAATGGAAGGGGGAGAACACATTGGGGGCTCACTCTCTGCCAATCACTGTACTTTACATGGGTGATCTCATATATGATCTCGTTTGACAGGTGAGGAAATGGAGGCTCAGAGAGAGGGGCTGTATGACTTTCTCTAGATCATTCCTATCCAATAGAAACTTCTAGATGATGGAGATAATCTCTCTGTGCTGTCCAGTAGAATAGCCACTAGACTTTTGGTCACTGGAAATATAGCTCATAGAACTAAGAAACTAAGTACTTGATTTTATGTTGTCTTCATTGATTTAAATTTAAATAGCCTGTGTAGCTAGTTGCTACCATATTCGACAGCATAGTTGTAGGAGAAGACACAGCTAGTCAGTGACAGACTTTGAATATGAGCTCTGGCCCATTTGACTTCCAAAGCTGTGATTAGGCACGATTCAAGGCTCTCTCATTCTTTTACAGTCTATTCTCTCATTCAGGAGCTAGGTGGGGCCCCCTCCCCTCCTCCACTGCCAGTAGGAAAGAGGTGATCCTGGGGGTAGAAGGTCATCTGAAGGAGGCCAGCCCACACCCCTCCTCCTCTCACACAACTGGGAACAGAGAGTGGGAACACTCTTCCTTCCACACAAAGGCCCTCAAGATCAGGAGGCTTTTGCCTGAGTGGAATTCCCTTTGTTGCAGTAGTAATTCTTGCAGAAAACTAGTGTTGCTGATATAGTAAGAAGGCCAACTAGGGCCCCAAGTAGGGAGGACTCCTGAAATACCTTAGTGAGAAAGTAGGAAAAATGCTGCTCATTATTAGGGTGAGGACTTAAAATAATAACATGGGCCCAAGGGTGTCTGATTTTCTTGTTGCCGCATTCAGGATTTCAAAAGCCACATCACCAACAATATGTTTGTAGCCAACTTGAATCTAAGAATCCATGACTCAATTCTTCCCATGGCTCAGGCTGACAAAAAGGCTTCAGAACTCTAAATAAATAGTAGCATTTACTTTTGTCCTCTATTATCGCTATCATTGCTATTATTAATAAACCATTCAATTTGTATAGGAAAAACTGAGAAGGGCAGATATTAGAGGCAGGGAGATGAATTACCATGTATGCAGAGAATTTGTGTGTGTGAGGCAATTATCAGTATTTATTAAATGAATAAACTAAGGAATAGGTCATTTCCCCCCCCAGAAATAAAAAGCTATTTATTGTCTCTTAATAACTAGGATTGTGGGGGTGAGGCCCCTGGGGAAGATGGGAATTATATTCTAGGCAGAAGGACCACCCTATGCGAAGACCCTGGAGTTAGAGGGAGCCTGTACTTAGGAAAAACTGACCCAGCAGATGAGTGTGGCTGGAACTTGGGGAGAAGAGACAGGGAACGGAGATGAAAGGTTGGGGAGAGGCCAGGCTTTGCCTGGTGGTTTAGGTTACACGAAGGATTTTGGTCTTTAATTTGAGAGTAATAGGAAGAATTTGAAGGGGTTTGAGTAAAAAGGCAGCACTGTCATGTTTGTGTTTTTTAAGAGGTCACTGCCACTGTGTAGAAACCACATTGGAAGGGAACAGGGTGAACACGGGGAAATTATCTATAGCATTAGAAGTAATCCAGATGAGACTCTAATCAGCCTAGGGGTAAAGGATATTGGGTGGAATGAAGTGGACGGATTTGAGCAATAGAATAACCGGTAGACCTCCATGATGCCGTGAATGAAGGGCTTTGAGGGAGAGAGGAATCAAGGATCATGGCAGGTTCAGGTTCATGGCAACCCTTCAAGCTTTAATTTCCTCATCTCCAAAATGGAAATAATGTGTAGGAAAGTGCTATGTGAAGTGCTGTTTTCCTTATTTGTGAATAAAAGTGTTTTACTTGTTATTTGTGTGATTTTTATTACAGATGGAGATAAACTATATACTAATAAGTTATTCATCAAACAGCCCATTTCCCAGAGTAGATGGTAAAATCCTGCAGCAGAGACCACGGGTATATGATTGGATGTCTCTAGTTCATGTCATATTGTACCCATCACATGGAAATTAGTTTCAGTTTTGCCTTCTGTGTTGGTCCTTGACCTTCTATGCCCTCAAGTTCATTCTCATCCTTTCCTGCTTGCCTTTATGTTGCAGGAGGGCTGGCTTCTAAAGCCTCTGTTTCCTGGACTCCTATTCCAACCAGCTAGCTCCTGGCTGGTTTTCCCCAGTGGGATGTACTGCTGAGAGATTGGAAGGTGGGAAGAAGGGAAAAGCCTGTGTATTTCTACTCCTTGTGTTTCTTGCATCTCAGGCTGAGGCTTTGTCTCTTCCACAGCCCCTGGCTCTTGATTCCAGCTTCAGCCTGGTGATCTTGGCTCTTGGGCACCTTGCTTTGTTCTTTCAGGCAAGGGGCATAGCCACTTCCTGTCGTTGCTAACCTCTGGAGCACCTCAGATGCCCCATGTAGCTTCTCTTTTGCCACCGGCACAACCAGTTCCTTCTGTTAAATTCCTTCTGCTTTAGACACTTCGTTTTTGTTTAATAGGTTAGATCCTGACTAATATATCCACACAGGCTAAATTTTATTAATGATCAAACAGCACTCTTTTAAAAAATGTAACATTTTTATATAAATAAACTTTGAAGCTTTAAAACATGTGAAAGAAAATATCCTGTCAATATAAACACATTTCAAAATTATAAACAAACTTAGAATGCTCTGCATTTTGATTTAACAGCAACAAAATTAATTGTAAGTTTCTCCCCTTTATTTTTTCAGCTGACCGAGCCTCAGAGCTGAGACAAATGTTGTCACTTAGTGTTCTTTAAATAGTTTTTAGCTAGTTTTAATTTGAATAAAAAACATTCTTCAGTAGAGACAGGGATAGAAATTACCAAAAAATAAAATAAACAAATAACATACTTTGGAAAAACTCACCATTATGTCATAGTATTACATGCTATCTTGGCAAATTTATGGATAGTTTTAATTTTTTTCAGTTTCACTTGGTAATGGTTTGACACAAAACTGTGATATCATTGGCAATGATTCTCTTATGTTGCTTGAGAGTTTATTTGGAATCTTCTCTGTGCTCTTTCCAAGAGACTGTTTTTCTAAGATAATGTTATTAATTGATTTATTGATGCATTTATTAGTTTGTTAAAAAATTATAGGATGACTACTATATTTTCTTAAAACGCCAACATATTTTGATACATTGCCATTCTTTAGTGGACCTTCTTTTAACATTATTGAAATTGTCAACCTATTGAAAAATAATTTATTCAATTAAAATTCACACACAAAAGGAACCACTTTATTTTATTTTTATTTATTTATTTATTGAGAGAGAGAGAGTGAGCTGGGTGGGGATAGGACAGAGGGAGAGAGAGAATCTCAAGCTGACTCTACACTCAGTACGGAGGCTGACTTGAGGCTCCATCTCACAACCCTGAGGTCATGACCTGAGCTGAAATCAAGAGTCAGACGCTTAACCAGTGAAACCACCCAGGTGCCCCAAAAAGGAACCATTTTAAAATGAACAGTTTAGTGGCATTTATTTGAGCAATGTTGAGCAACCACCACCTCTAACTATATCCCAAACATTTCCATCACTCCAAGGTGCTCTGGCAACCACCACTATTCATTCTCTTTCCATGGATTTATTTATTCTGGATATTTTACATGAATAGAATCATATAATGACCTTTTATGTCTGGCTTTTTCTTGCTTTCTTTTTTTTAAAGAGCATAATTTTTCAAGGTTTGTTCATGTTGCAACATGTATTTATAAGTACTTCCTTTTGAAAGTTGAGTAATATTCCATTTACATGTGTATCCCACCATTTGTCTCTCCTTTCATCCTTTGATGAACATTTGAAGGGTTTCCACCTTGTGGTCATTGTCAGTAATGTTTCTGTGAACAAGCATATCTCTACTTACTTATGTACTTTTCCTAGTTCCTTTGGGTATAGACCTAAGAGTGGAATTGTGGACCTGTTTTCAATTGTTTTAGATCTAGAGCATAAGAGGGGTCATCTGGTAATTTGATGTTTAACTTTTTGAGTAACTGCTAAACTTTTTCATAGCAGCTGAGCCATTTTATATTTCTGACATCAATGTACAAGGGGTCCAACTTCTCCACATGCTTGCCAATACTTGTTACTTCCCATTTTTTTAAATTGCCATCCTAAAGGGTATGAAGGGTATTGTCATTTAGAGTGATACCTTGTTGTGGTTTTGTTTTTATTTGTTTTTGTTTTTATTTAAGTATTCTCCACACCCAACATGGGACTCAAACTCATGACCCTGAGATCAAGGATTCCCCCCTCCAACTGAGCCAGTTACACACCCCTCTTGTTGTGTGTGTGTGTGTTTTTTTAAATATTTTATTATTTGACAGAGAGAGAGAGAGAGATCACAAGTAAGCTGAGAGACAGGCAGAGAGAGAGGAGGAAGCAGGCTCCCTGCCAAGCAGAGAGCCCGATGTGGGCCTCAATCCCAGGACCCTGAGATCATGACCTGAGCTGAAGGCAGAGGCTTTAACCCACTGAGCCACCCAGGCGCCCTCTTGTTGTGGTTTTAATTTGCATTTCCCTCATGATTCATGATGTCATTGACCATCTTCTCATGTGCTTAATAGCCAATTATATATCTTCTTTGGTGAAGTGTCTATTCAAATCCGTTGCCCCTTAAAAAATTTTCCTTTGTCGCGGGGCGCCTGGGTGGCTCAGTGGGTTAGAGCCTCTGCCTTTGGCTCAGGTCATGATCTCAGGGTCCTGGGATCGAGCCCCGCATTGGGCTCTCTGCTCAGTGGGGAGCCTGCTCCCTCCTCTCTCTCTCTCTTCCTGTCTCTCTGCCTACTTGTAATCTCTCTCTATCAAATAAATAAATAAAATCTTAAAAAAAATAAAAAAATGAACATCTTTATGGGCGCCAGGGTGGGTCAGTGGGTTAAAGCCTCTGCCTTCGACTCAGATCATGATCTCAGGGTCCTGGGATCAAGTCCTGCATCGGGCTCTCTGCTCAGCAGGGAGCCTGCTTCCTCCTCTCTCTCTCTCTCTCTCTCTGCCTGCCTCTCTGCCTACTTGTGATCTCTCTCTCTGTGTCAAATAAATAAATAAAATCTTAAAAAAATTTTCCTTTGTCACTTTGTTGTTAAGTCATGGGAGTTCTTTAAATAAATATTCTGGACACTAGGCTTTTATCAGATATAGGATTTGCAAATATTTTCTGCCCTGTAGGTAGTCTATTTATTTCTTGATAAAGAATACCCTTTTGTACACAAATGCTTTTCATTTTGACAAGGCCCAGTTTATTGTTTCTTTAAAATTGCTCATGCTTTTTGTATCAGATCTGACAATCCATTGCCAAATTCAATCATGAAGATTGCTTTATTTTTAATGTTTGTGAATATTTTAATGTCTTTTATATCATGTACAATTTAATATACATAAAACTATATATACATATATATGTACATCTACACACATACACACATATCTGGACGTATGACACATGTTCATTTACAGAGCATTTTAAAATCATTGATTCATTTTATTCTTTTAACAGTGCTGTGCAGTACACAAGGCAATAGTAATTATGCTCATTTTAAAAGTAAGAAAACCCCCTGAACTTGAGGAAAACTGTCTGTCAAAGTCTCATGGATGGTAAATAGCAAATGTAAAATAAAAATTCCAGCTGCCTGATCTGTCATATGTCTATTCATTCCACTCTCTGGCTCCATAGCGTGTCTTAATGTTTGCTGAATGATGTTGAGACAGGGAAGAAAGGGAATGAGAAGGAACATTTGTTTTGTCCCTACTATGCACAAGGCTTGTTTCAGCCTTCTGCCCACCTCATCATATACTCCTCACCCCATCCTAGAGGTCCATGTTGAAATTCTGATTTTAAGGTGAGGAAAGAGCGGCTCAGAGAATTTGTAACATACTGTGTAGCATACAGGGAGCTGGTGGCAGAGCCTTTGTTCAATCCCAAGGTGGTTCGCCCCCTTGAGATCATCTAGCGTTTAGAGGAAAGCCCAGTGGAAGGGGATTGTTTCAGACATATCACAGTAGAAGAAAACTAGGAAGTAGAAGGTAACGTTGGCATTTTTATTCCATGTTCTCAATTGCCTATGTTTAATGAAAGTGACCTTCTGCTTCTCACTCTTATAGCTCATCTGGGTAAATGCTAATCTCTAAACCCCCCCACCCCCTGCCTCGCCCCACACTTTTAATTACTCCTTCAACCAGTGCCCTTGACAATATTAAACTTGCTATCACAGGGATACAGAACCATTTCTCCACAGCTGAAGCCTCCAGGCCCAGCTGGCCAGGTCCTCTGGTGTCACTCTCCTAGCTGCCATAGATCCTCATCTGGTGTTTAACAAGTCATGCTCCCCCACGCTCCCCCACTTACTTTTGGCACACAGACAGGAAATTGAGGACTAAGGGAAGTTCACATCTGACCTTTAATTCACTTGTTAATCAAAGCATTTAGAGTCACTTGCTTGCTTCAGGGCAGACACAAGGGAGAACCAGCTTCATGGCTCTTTGAAGGAAAACCCGGCTGTCGGGCGCCTGGGTGGCTCAGTGGGTTAAGGCCTCTGCTTTCGGCTCAGGTCATGATATCAGCGTCCTGGGATTGAGGCCCGCATGGGGCTCTCTGCTCAGTGGGGAGCCTGTTTCCTCCTCTCCCTGTCTCTCTGCCTGCCTCTCTGCCTACTTGTAATCTCTCTCTGTGTGTCAAATAAATAAATAAAATCTTAAAAAAAAAGAAAAAAGAAAACCCATCTGTCCCTCCTGCACTAGCATTTTTTCGGTATGCCAGCTCTCAAAGGCAATTGCTGGCCCAGACCATGTCCATGTTAGTACCTTGCCCAGTGCCCAACACACTAGATGGTTATGAATATTGACTGTGTTCAATGAGTGTCAGTGCTTGAAAAGTGAATGATGGTGCTTTTGCCCTACATAGTAAAATCAATTAATGGATAGAATTATCCCAATTTAATACTTTATTCCTATCAATTTTTCTTTTATATATATATATATATATATATATTTGTTTTGTTTTGTTTTGTTTTATTCCTATCAATTTTTCTTTGAGGTGATTTGTATTAGACAGGAGTCTTTTGGTTGTTTCAGAAAGAAACCCATCGAAACTGACTTAAAAAACTAAGAGGGAAATTTAATAACTTACTTACCCACCATGGAGGACCCAGATTATCTTTAATAATCTGTCTCATTCCTTGCCTTGGCCTGCTTTCCTCTGACAGGCTTCATTCTCAAGCAAGTTCTTGGAGCAGCAAGATGGCCACTGGCATCTCCCAATCTTCAGGCATAGATTTTACTATGTTGGCAATCTAAACTGGAAGACAGAATTGCTGTTCCAATAGTGTAACTCAGATCTTGGGACTGCCTGTCATGTGCTCCTCTCTGAGCTAGTCATGGTGGCCAGGGCTCTGTTGATCTCTCATTGGTCAGTGGTTCATCCACCCACTGCTGGAGCAGAGAGTGGGGGGTAGTGAATGGCATGGACTGAGACCAGCACAAATGGGTTCTCAAAAGAAAATCAAGCTGACACATCCAGATGATGAGGGAAAAGAGAATGAAGAGGCAAAACAGCAAATGCCCACCACATGTCTGACATATATAGTGCACGATAATTTAGGAATTATAAACTCATTACACAAAACTGTAAGTTTGATTTCTTAGTGTCTGACAAAGACAATGTCACTTTAAGTGTTCTGCAGTTGGAGCAGAAGATGAATTTCAAATCATAATACACATCCAAAGAGCTTCTTTTGAAACCTTCTTTACATATATATGAGGAAAAGTTTCAGTTGCCTCTACTGGTATTTTTGCCCAGTCCCATGCATTGTTTATTTTCAGCCTTCTCTGCCACTCATGGACTGTTGACCATGTAGCAGACATTGTAGCTTGCACTGAGAATAGAGTGTTAAATAAGAAAAACATGCCTGTCTTCTTGGAGATTATGACCTGGAGGAACTTAGAGTCAGCTTCTAATTAACTCATAACATAGGACTTGCCAGAGCTACTGAACTAATGCAGTGGAATCAGTACATTTCCAAAAAATAGGTATGTAAGAGTATCCATTTTATGTAGGAAGCAGATTAATTAAATAAGTTGAATGATAATTACTTGCTTGAATCTATGTGAGATACTTTATGCTGCAGACCATCTTCATTCTTAAAATCATCCTGAGGTTTCCCTTTGTAGATGAAGTGAGGGGAAGGAAAAGTTAGGTGCTCACCCAAGTCTGATTTTTCTAGGACACCATGCCTGTATTGGGTGACCTCTGACCTCCCTTATGTCATGGGCATTATTTACACCCAGAAATACATACACATATGCAGTTCGTTTATAGAAGCCACTGGAAAAAGTTCTCAAGAACTTCTGGGAAAGCTGTGATGACCAAATCATGAGTCCTATGCCCTTTACAGATTCTTTATCCCTTCCCCAGACTCCCCATCCTTGTTTTTTCACCCCTAAGCCATTGTAAATATAGCAAAAGGAAACCTTGCATATGTATGTGTGTCTGTGAGTACACTCATGGTGGTGGTAGGAGCTGGCAGAAGGCTGCAGGCCTCAAAGCCTTTGAGCAAGTGATAGATAAGGGCTTTCTGGCCTACACGGAGTATCTTTGGGAAGAGAAAGCACTGAGGCCCAGTGGGAAAAGCACTGGAAAGAAGTCCTATGACTTGGCTTTGAATCCTGGCCCCACCATTTAGAAGTCAAATCTATCAAATACATCACAGATTGTATTTCTGTTACTTACAGTGAAAATCTACTTCCTCATACTTCATACCAGGTGTTTTGTGAGAATCAAGTGCAACAATACCTATGAAAATTGCTTTGGGCAGTGCAAAGCTGTAATTTGTAAAGCTTTATTTTGTATATCACTGCTCTTTCTTATCTGCCCCTGCTTGCACTCTCTCAAGTACAAACTCATGATTTCCAGCATTCTGAAGGTGGCATATTGTATATATAGTATCAACAAGTGTTTTTCCTTCATTTTCCACTCCTTAATTTATTCTTATCCACCAGCTGTTTTCTCCAGAGTTGCCCACATCGTAGATTATTGTACTAGGTGCTAAAGATAAGAGACAAACCATGAGTTTAGGCAAAGAGTATGAAGTTTGGACTCAGGGTATAAATCCAGACTTCTCCTTCTTTGGTTGTATAGTTTTGAGACAATCAACTAACTAAGTATTCAGTTTCTTCGTCTGTAAAACAGAAGTAATTTCCATGATTTATAGGGACTTTACTGAGTGCAGGAGGGAACACGTGGCTCAATAAATCAGCCATTGTTTTCTTTAAGACCTTTCCCCTCCCATCTAGGAGCTCATGGTTTAAAAGTGGAGATAAGACATTTTTCAAGATTATTCTAAAACAGGGGAGAGAACTAGTGGCTTTGCGGGGGTGGAGAGGAGGATGGCCAACCTCTGCATGGTTGTGTGGTTGAGTAAGGTGTGACTTAACCAAAGGAACCCAGCTGCTATCCGGTAGAATCGAGTCTTGAATCCAGATTTCCTAGGAAATTTTCAAAAAAAAGCAGACATCTTTAGGTTCATTAAAGTATTACTTGGACCTTGATTTTTAAGAACACTTCCTGAAGTTAGTGATTTGTTAAGACAGAAGATGAACTGAGAGGTCCCATGCTACTTTAAGGAGCACATGTATAGTACCAGTGGGAATGAAAAATGTGCCTTATTTTTTCCTGAAAGAAAATAGTTAAATGTATTGCAGGGAATAGAATAAGTCAGAGGACAGTTTGACTCCAAGAGGTTTGATTTTATAACAAATGGTTAGCATCATAAAATTACTCACTTCTAAGCTTATCTGGGGCTCTTCAGTGGCTTTGTCCTGATTGGCGGGGTGCAGCGTCTCAGCCCATCAGTGTGATGCTCTGTTGATTCTCCATTAATGATCCCACTACAGTATCCTCTCTTGCCTTCTGCTTCCCTCTCTGCCCTCTATCAAAAACCCAAAGCATGTTTATATTTACCTGTGTTTGGCCCTTGTTGCTCTTGACGATGCCCTTGTGAGATCACCTTGTGTGTCATCATAAAGCAGCTGAAATAGGGTTTTCAGTGCCCCTCTGTCGTAGACTGAACATTGGCCCCCAGTGAGACCAGATCTTAATCCCTGGAACCTGTGAATATAACCTTATTTAGAAAAGGGCTGATATAAATGTGATTAAGGCTCTGCAGATGGGCAGGTATGTCCCAGGTTATCTGGGTGAACTCTAAATATAATCACAGATGTTCTTATAAGAAAGACATAGAGGTAGATTTCACACAGAGTAAGAGGGGAAAGCAACATGACCACAAAGACTGGAAGTGGATTGGAGCGATATAGTCATAAGCCAAGAACACCAGTAGCCACCAGATTTCAAAGTCTGGCCTCCGGAACAGAGAGAATAAATTTCTGTTGTTTAAAACCACTTAATTTGTGATGATTTATTATGGCAGCCATAGGAAATTAATATACCCTCCATCTCCTTTCCTTGATCAATCTACCATTTTGAATATTACGGTATACATTTAAATTTCATTTGAAATAAATGATCTTATAAAAATAGCACATCCAGGGCACCTGGGTGGCTCAGTGGGTTAAAGCCTCTGCCTTCGGCTCAGGTCATGATCTCGGGGTCCTGGGATCGAGGCCTGCATCGGGCTGCCTGCTCAGCAGGGAGCCTGCTTCCTCCTCTCTCTCTGCCTGCTTCTCTGTCTACTTGTGATCTCTCTCTCTCTGTCAAATAAATAAATAAAATCTTTAAAAAAAAAATAGCGCATCCACAGTCCAGCAAGTCATGAGAGAGAATAGATTATAATAGACACAACTGGAAGGGCCCTGAGAGGCCACCCAGTCTTCTCATCATAAAGATCAGGAAGCCAGGATGCAGACAGAGAGGGTACTTGCCCAAGATCACTCAGTAAGCAAGTAGGCTGTTACTAACCCAACAGCCAACCTTTGTCACCACAGACAAGGGACATAACTATGAGGATGTCTGGCTCAGCAAGTAGAAAGGAAAGAACCTGTTCAAGCTTACTTGAAGAATGTGACTTTTTCTTTTTTAATGAGTTGTGGATTGACCCTTTCACTCTAGTTAACTAAAGTCAAGAAACATTTTGGGGAATAGAAGAAGACAATTGCCTTTTCTTTAAGAAATAGATACAATTGAATGTCTGACTTGGGAAGATATCCCTGATACACACTTGCAGGTAGGTGTGTGGATTTTGGAATCCTGGACCTGCCCAGAATTCTGTCTCTGCCACTCACCAGCTTTGTGGCCTTGGGTCAGTTACTCTCTGGGAGCCTCAGTTTCTTCATCTGTAAGATAGACCTACTAACAGTGCTTATCTGAGATTGTCGTGAAGTCTGTGTGAGATACTGTGTATAAAATGCCTCACCCAGTGTCTGGCAATTAATTGAGGCTCCATAAATGTTAGTGCCTGGCATTATGTTATCACATAAAAGCAAAGTTGTGGCAGAGTATATAGAATTTTATCTTCTTAACATTTCTTATTTGGATATTTTACAAGGACGCTGGAATTTCTTTAGTAGTAATAACAGTAAAGATGAAAAACAGGTCTGACTCATAGGGAGCAGAGCCTGCCATGAGGCAGCGGGGTCTTTAGTGTGGTGGGCCTGGGGCTGTTATTGGACTCCCAGAGCTGACAGGAATCCTCAGGCCTTGCTGCTGGGAAATGCACAGCTATAAATGTGAATTTACATAAACACAAATACACAAACAAAGTTAAAGACTGTGTGATCCTGGGGGAGTGAGGTGAGCACACTCCTATGACTGAAGCTCAGGGATACACAATGGCCCCATGCTGCCTGCTAGGGGCTTGGAGATGGTGGTCTGCACCCATAGTCCCCAGGCCCCACCCAGCCCCTCTGAGCTGTGTGACTTGGGCACATCACTTGTCAGGCCTGTTTCCTTATCCATCGAGCACACAGGTTTCTTATGAGGCTCAAATGGGGTAAAGGACCTAAAAGTACATAGGAAACAGGAAGCCAGTCAAAGGGGGATACTATTATATACCCGATCAGTTACTAAGCTCAACAGAGTGTATCTTTGTAATACATTTCAATTTTGTTCATTCTGTCTGGATGTGCACTGTTGTCATTTATGCTTTCATTCCTCTCATTTGTTAGCATTTCATATGGTCTTACTGATTCCTGTGTGGTTTTTCTCTATCAGGATAATTTTTTAAAACATACCTTCTGCCATGGTATTTCACCAGTGCATCTTTCTATAGTTCCCTATCACCTACTATAGGAGATGGTTGGGCATACCAAAAAAAGGAAAGCATATGTCAAGGTACGGAGCCATCTGTTTTAACTAAACAGCCCTCAAGAGAGCTGTGAGCTTTGTTTTCCTGGCCCTGTCTTTGGGATGCTGGTCCTCTGGCCCCTAGAGGGGAGCTTTGAGTGACTCACCTTGCTGGAAGCTTTGCCCCCCGCCTCTAGCCTCTGGTCTTGTTCCTGGTTCCCAGCCCCAGTTTAGACCTGCCAATTAAGTAGCTTACATTAGTCTACCAGCTGCTGATCTTTCGGACGTGTTTTTGTACTTGTTCTCTGTCTAAATCTGGTCAGTCTTCTTCTGATTGATGGGTTGACACTCTTTGGCCCTGTCCAGACTTCTCCATGAGAGGGAATGGTTTGTTCTCTTGTACTATACATGTATTGAATTCCTAATAGGTCCTAGGAACTATGCTAGCTGAATATGGCCCTTGCTTCATGGAACTTACAGCTTAGCAAAGAAAATATTAATTGGAACTTTATTTTAATTATGGTATTACAAAATAGGAAGAACAGGATACCTTGGGAACATGTAACAGTAGAAGCCCTAACTTAGATAAGGGTATCAGAGAAGGCTAAGCTGAGACTTAAGATGAATTGGAGTCAAAGAACAGTTGGGATCAGCATGTGTGAAGACACAGAGTCTAGCAAAGTCTAAAGGGGTCATTGCTTCTTCCAGTCGTCTAGAGTGGAGTCATCACCCAAAATATCGGTTGGTACCAAGCCTCAGGTAGAAATCTAGGCTCGCTGGAGTCCAAACAGTCATGTGGTTCTATCTCTGCCATCGTGGGCTGTAGGAGATTTGGCAAGTTACTTATCCTATCTGACCCCTAGTTTCCACATCTGGGAAACACAAATGATAACCCATCAAGGTCACTGTGAATGACTGATGAAAGAATGAACATGAAAGTAGTTTGGAAACCATGTGAACAAAAGGGAGGAAGTTGGTTATAGGGCGTCTGACCCAGCACTGAAGTGGAACAGGGAATAGAAAATGCTGACCCTACCAAGCACCAGTCCTTTCAGAGTCTTACACTGTTTTGGAATGTCAGGAGTTCCACATAAATATATATGGATATGTGTGTTCTATATATGTTACTTAAAGGGGTGGGAGCAGTTTTTTTTTTTAATATACATTCATGGTTAAATTGTCCCAAAGGACATAGACCTTTCCCTACATCATCTCACTAGAATTCCATTTACCTGACTTAATGGAATACAGCATCTCCATCCATCTCCGGGGCTGGGATAGCTATGGCCTACCCTAGTAGTATATGATAACAACATGGGTAGGTTGTTAGCGCTCCCCTTTGCCAGCAAAAGCCACAACTTTCTGTCAATCTAGTGGCCAATGGTAGTCTGGCAGAGAACAGCTGGTTTGGCTTCTATGTCAACTAATTTTGCATTTTGAAGAATAAAACTGAATTCTATTCTGGAAACCAATATTGCACTTTATGGTAATTAAAAAAATTTAAATAAAACAAAACAAAAATAATAAAAATAATTTTTTAAAAAGAATTAAAATTATTGGTGAAATAAAAAAGTGAAGGACAAAACTATGTGTACTGATTCCAATCTGGAGCTAAGAGCTCTAGGCATCACACGGACTCTGGAATGACGATAGGCTTCTGGGAGATGTCAAATACCATCACCACAAACATTAAGGCATTTTTGTAGCATGATGAAATAACAAAAACATCTATGGTCCCTGATTCCTGGAGGCCCACCTGTTACTTTTTTGGATCAGTTATGAATGGAACATAGTAAGATTGACACTCATGGTTCCCTTCTGCTGGTTAATCATTGGTTATCCCAGCTTGACATACAGTTGCTCTTCTAATTGCTAGTGAGCAAAACTGATTCAGGAGCCAAGTTGTTGGCTGGATCATTGGAAGTTGAGAATGTCTGTGGGTGACAGCTCCCCCTGCCACTTGATTGCGTAATAGCTGCCGGTGTATAAGTATACTGTAAGGGTTAAATGCGTCCGGCATGTAATGTACAGCATGGTGCCTAATAGAGGTTAAATATTCTGCATATATGTTACCTATTAGTTACTTATTAATGACTGTCACCAATGGGCATAAGAAAGGGTCTCAACTCACCAAAGAACAGAAGTTTTTAGAAAAACAGCACACCCCTTTTCTTTACGTTTCCAACAGTATTTCCTCATAACCTCTTTGGACTGAGCACTGGGGCTGCTTTCCTAGTTAAGTAGGCCAAATCACAAGAGAAGAAAAGGTCAGTGGAGACAGACCATCCTTGGAATTTGAAACGGCAACTGTCTAAATGCCCAGCTTATGATGTGTGTTTTGTGTGGTGGTGGTAGTGGTGGTGGTTGTGGTGGTGGTGGTGGTGGTGGTGGTGGTGCTGGTGGTGGTGTGTGTGTGTGTGTGTGTACGGTTTGTATGTGTATTATGGTGTATGCATGCATTGTGTCTGTGTTGTAGTGTGTGTGTGTGTGGGGGGTGTAGTGTGGTTTGTATGTGTAGTTATAGTGTATGCACGNATCCTTGGAATTTGAAACGGCAACTGTCTAAATGCCCAGCTTATGATGTGTGTTTTGTGTGGTGGTGGTAGTGGTGGTGGTTGTGGTGGTGGTGGTGGTGGTGGTGGTGGTGGTGGTGTGTGTGTGTGTGTGTGTGTACGGTTTGTATGTGTAGTATGGTGTATGCATGCATTGTGTCTGTGTTGTAGTGTGTGTGTGTGGGGGGGTGTAGTGTGGTTTGTATGTGTAGTTATAGTGTATGCACATGTTGTGTCTGTGTTGTGTGTATACTATGCATTTAAAATAGGAATTTTCAGATGACCATCTCTCCATAGGCCATTCTGGCTGAGAATTCTGTGTTCATATGATACCAGTGCTAAACAAAAGTTCAGAGAAAGGGAAGATTGACAAGGGGAAGGTGAATCCGTGGTTCTTTGACCAGTTGAGGACCAGTTCCCATGTGGTGTCTGCTGTATGACATCATTTAACCTCACAACTAGTCGGTGAGACACGGTGGGAACAAAGGCTAGGAGGTAAGATAGTTGTCCAAGGTCATATAACCAGTAAGTAAGAGGGCCTGGTATGATAGGTATCGACCTGGTGATACAGTAAGTGATTGACATGGACCTGGTGATACAAAGTCACCCACAGTAAGGGGCTACAGAGCTCAGGACTTTGGGGGCTGTCACCAGAGGATGTAGTAAAAAGATGACAGGGAGAATTCACAGGCGAACATTAGACTCTGGAGATCCCAGTACGTGTCTTAAGGGAATAATATTCTTCAAAGTGCTCTTATTTTGGCCTTCTGGGAAGAATAGGGGGGAAGCATAGGGAAATCATCTCCCAGAAACAAATCATTCCAAATACTCTGTATTCAACAGCAGTGGGTTGGGCCAAGCAAAGAGGATTTCTGATTAAATTCCCTGGGGTGTCACTTTCCAAGGACAAGTTTTAGATGCTATATTGGACAAGAGTTTGGACTTTTTTATTTTTTTTAATTGTTGCGCCCGGACTTTGATTGCTATCTGCAAGGGAAACAGACAGTGGAAACTATTTCATTAGGACTGATGGGAAAAACACATTTTCACAGTGCCCTGAATAGCAATGCTTGGTGTTTGAAGTCATTATCGTAAATAATGGGTAAGCTGGAGGGAGGAAAAGACACTGTAAGTGACTTTAAAGAGTGAGAGAGGGAAAGAGGAGAGAGAGATAATCATGACTGGGTGTTGACTGTTGGTGAGAAATTTCCACTGAACATTAAGCTCTTCCTGAAGCTTTCTTCCCAAGTGTGGCCTGGGCTGTAAGGTGGGGGGAAAAGGAGGGTGTGTGAGAAGACACGTTCTGGAGGCAGCACATTCAGGGCTTGCCAGCACTGCCTGGTGGACTGAATACCTCATCAGTTCCTTTCTTTGTTCTTCATTCACTAATTTATTTAGTCATTTCTTCATTTGTTACGTGGTCTCGCAACACTTTCTAAGTGTCGGGCTATGAGCTTTGTGCCAAAATGGTGAAGATGAACAGGTAAGATGAAGCTTGCAGTCTAGTGAGGGAGAATAAAGAGAGAGAGCCTTTGTAAGAATGCTAGAATGAAGGTACCAAGAAATTGCAGGAGGTTGCTGAGAACAGAATCTCGTTCACTTTGTTGTACCTGCTTTGTGTTAAGACTCTGGAACAATCAGAATGTGCCCCTTCCACTCTCCAGACCTCACAGTCTAGTGGAAGAATACCTATTTTAGGAGGGACTTGAATCAACAACCCAAAGTCCAGAGAAGATAATGCCTTAAGTGTAGCAGCCTCAGCGAGTGAGAGATACAAGAAGATATATCTAGATTCCATTTAACTCAAAGTGTTGTATGTAGCCTTCTGGGTTCACCAAGTTCAACAAAAAGCCGAGAGACTTATAGTGGCTGATCCTGGTGTGTCTCGAACTAATGTCTCTTGATCTACTGTGTTCATGGTATGGCTCTTTACTGACATAGAGAACATTGGGTGGGGAACGGTTGCGGGAGAAGAATGTTAAGTTTTATTTTGCACATAATTAGTTTGAGATTCTTGCAAGACCTCTAAGTGAAGATGTTAAGGAAGCAGTTGTTTATCTGAGAGGAAGTCAGAAGAAAATACAGTTTTGGGACATAATTTGGGAGTTGTTATCCAGGAGGAGATTATTAAAACCGAAGACTTTGATGAAATCATCTCAGTAGTGGTGATGTGGGTAGTCAGTGAGTTTGTAGGGAACTCTTCAGGACTCGAGGAGAATGGAATCCTAAGAACTCTGGTTGAGATGTACTTAAGGAATTCCACAGTTTGTTTTATGCAATTACAGGCATTAGTCTCAAAAGGAACCATGAGGTCACCAGCTCAACTCCTGCTCAATGAAACGGTCTACTCCATAGCATCTCAATGACTGTGTACTAATCCTAGGAGGTTTGTAACCTTTGCTGGACCACATGGTTAAGGGCAAAGAGAGCAGGTTGCTGGTTTCATGCTGCCCTATACATAAGGCCTGGATTTGCCATTTAAACCATACTACCACTCTGTTCTCATTGCTGTCTTTCCTCTAACAGGCTAGCCCAGCAGACCTTGTTCAGTGTAGAGCCATCCAAACATCAGGCCTGCTCTAGTAATCTTGTGATTTTACCAACTAAAGAACAAGGCTGATCTAGAATTATTTGATTTTCCTGAACACAAACTTCTGGTGACCACATTTTCTTTTTTTGGGGGGGTGGGTTTTTGATCATTACAAAACATAGTCTAGGTTTCCTTCATCAAACTGTCCAATTTTGTGTGAGTCTTTAGTGACAACTACTGGGCTTTTCCATATTAAAGAACCATTGTTAGTGCATATGTATGAATTTGAGTTGTCAGTCAGTTGAAACCCTCATTTCCCAGAAGAGCAGGCCCAGATCCCAGGAGTTAGGGACAGCTTGGGGAACACAGAGTGTTTGCAGCAGAGCTGGAGCTGCCATCTCGTGCCCTTAGTCCCCTCTTTAGTATGTTTAGTGCATCTGCTGGCCAAATCCATTCCCCAGTTCCTAAGGATAGAAGCTGGGGAGATACGGGAATCGGAACTTTTTGCAAGTCAATCTGGTATTACAACACCGCCCTCTGATGCGTTAAGTGAAGATGAATCAGAACCAGATGGGCAAATTTTCCTGAAAACAACGTGTTTGAAAAGTGGAGGAGAGAAGTTTTTGGCAAAATTCTTAAAGATGTTTAACTACATCAGATGTATATAGCACTTTGCCTTCCTTCTGGCTACTCCCGTTATCACCACCTGGAGAAAATGACCTGTCCGAGCTCCAGGGGGAAGCCAGACAGTAAAGGGTAGGGTCTGTACCCACAGTCCTGTCACTGGTGTGCCTGTCTCCAGCCCTCATTTTCTCCAAGGTCATTCTTGGCAGGCAGATGAGGTTTGGATGAATAAAGCAATCATAAGGAATCAATTCTGGAGAAAAATCCAGGCTTAGGCTTTTAACATGCATTTCTCTTGGACTGTGATGAGATTCACATTTTCAGATTCAACTAAAGCCTCTCGAATACTTATTAAGGGGATGGCTTTGTGCTAGGCCCTGGAGTGGTTCTCTTCTCACTTGGTCAATCCAGCCAAGTTGTGACGTGGCAGAGTCATGAACAGTTGAAAGAGCTCAGATGAAAAGAGAGACTTGATTAAGGGCACACAGCTAGGCAGCAAGTCCTCTCCAACCCAGTGGCCACTAGCCACATGTGGCCATTAAAGTGTAAACTAGTTAATTCTGAGTAAAATTTAAAAGTAAGTCATTGAGTTTCACTAGCCACATTTCAAGTGCTCTATTGCCATGTGTGGCTAGTGGCTACCATATGGGACAGCCGAGCTACAGAACATTTCCGTCATCATAGAAAGTACTATCTTTCAGTGCTGCTCCAGAGCCTGGGCTTCAACTCCGATCTTTGTAACAATGTTCTGGGCTCCTTCCTTATGCCAAGCTGAGTGGTCTCACATCGTGCGAGCTTCTAAAATGGAAGACTTAAGCATAACTAGAAACTTTCTCCTCCTCACCATGGATAGAGTATACACTGAGATGCAGGCTGATTCTTTAGTAAGCTAGCTCTGTGCTCTCTGCGGCCAGTGTGGAGCAGCAATGGACCAGGAGTCAGACTGGAAGGGAGGAGAAGGTGAGTTGGGTGTACCTGGCCCCCCATTCTGCTCACTTCTTACATTTCAGGGGCATCATAGGACAGCAGCAGAGGGTATGGCCATGGGCTGTGCTAACACTCAATGAAGTTAGGAAGGGGTGCAAAGGAAGTCTGCATGGTGGAATGGAAAGATGGTGTACATTTGGTCAGAAAAATTGGGGTCTGAAATTCATAGTGATGTGGCTTGGCTGAGTTTTTAAGAGGGAATGGTGCCATCTTCCTTACAGGCTTGTGAGAATTTAAAGGTGTTAGCAGGTGTGAGACATTATCTGATGCCTAGTGGGTGTTCCCCCAAACCAGTTGCCTTTGGCTAATCATGCCCTCCTCTTTGCCCTTCTCCTCCCCTTCCTTTCCTGCTGGGAGTTATCACCAGTTTCCATAGNACCAGTTGCCTTTGGCTATTCAAAAGACAGCACTCTTTGATTTCAGCATTTTCCCCCATTTTCAAAACTAGTTATCAGAAAAACTGCTAATAGTGTTTTTTACAGTGATGTGAACTACAGAAACTTCCAGAGGAGTCTTCCTTCTTCTTCTTTTTTTTTCTTTTGTTCTTTTTCTTTTCTTTTCTTTTCTTTTCAAAAGCATTACCTAATCTTGTAAAAGCAAACATCTCTGTTTTAGCCCTCACATTAAGATAAGTTTGAGGTTGGGTAATCAAAAAATGACATCAGATTTACTTAGGCATAATCAGTGAACTTTAATCCTGGCACATTTTCCTCTGCTATTATTTGTTGCTATTATCACATTTCATCCTACAAAACATTTGCAGCAGCTTACTCAATATGACTATCTTAAAATAGAAAAGGAGAAATTAAAAGTATTTAATATCTCAGGGTGCCTGGGTGGCTCAGCCAGTTGGGCATCTGACTCTTGGTTTCGGCTCAGGTCATGATCTCAGGGTTGTGAGATAGAGCCCTGAGTGGGGCTCCCTGCTCAGTGGGGAGTGTCCTTGAGATTTTCCTTTCCTCTTCCTCTGTCTCTCTCCCTCTCTCTCTGCTCCTTCCCCTGCTCTAGCCACTCTCTCTTTATCTCTCAAAGAAATAAATCTTAAAAAAGTTTAGTATCTCAAACCTGAGAAAATACAAATTCCAATAGAAGGTTAAGATTTCAAAGAATAATACAACCTAGAAACATAAATCATAAGGGAATACATCACACTAAAGTGATGACCTTATATGATTCACATAATTAACTGGTAGTAGTTATTCAAAATATAATGTTTATCCCTCATATTTGACTAAAATTTTATAGAACGATCCACATTACCTTCCACATGATAGAGGTTTTGTGAGTATTTGTTGAATGATGTGAGGAAGATGAAGCTTCAAGAGGTGAAATCGTTTGTGAAGGTCATGCAGAGACCAAGTGGCAGAGTCAGGATTCAGGGCCCATGTCTCCTGTCTGCTATTCATCATGCTCTAGAATGATGACCACTCATATTTTCCCAACGCTAGAATTATAAAAGGCTCTTTTATTTCCGGAATGCTCCTGTCCACCTCCCAACAGTTTTGGAAGGTGGCGTTATTACCCCATATTACAGGTGAGCGATGACGTACCTATGACCTAACTTACAAGGAACACAGTGAGTATTTGCATTCAGGCCATTTTGCTTCCAGTCCTGTATATTTTCCGCATCTTTTTCTTTTACACGGTTCCCAATGGTGTGCAAGCAGAAATAAAAACAGAAACACGACATTTCCAAATCTGGGCCTTATGCATCCGTGGGTGATCTGTGGGGCGACATATCTATCTCCCCCATGACAGAAAAAAGCCAAGGGAAGTATCCCTTGGTCAGCAGCTCTTGCAAACCCTTGGAACAAATGCTCCGATAGTGGCATCAGTTCAAGGACATTTAGTTTCTAATGTCCATGCGGGGCTGATTCTGGGTCGAGCCTGCGTGTCCTGGCATGCCAAGCATGTGGAAAGGATTCAGGAATGCTCATGGCCACGTCACCAGGGCCACTCAGTGACTCCATTGATGCAGCCCTTCCCAGTTGGTTACCTCCTTTCTTAGAGATATGGTCAGGGAGGGGTGACGTGCCCTGCGCGTGTTGTATGAGTGTCTATGAGTGCACTAGGGTGATTTTTCCTTTTGTGTTATGTGTTTTATGACCTTCGCAGATGGCAGACTTCCCGTGGTGAGAAGGGTGGAGGAGAGGCTGTGTTTTGGGAGTGGAAGAGAGAGAGGGGCGAGCCTGAGGGGAGGCGGGAAGCAGACTTGGGTAGATTTAACTGGCCTCATTTTATAGCCATTAGCCCTGTTTTCACAGGGTAGCAATGAATAGTCTCACCAAGGTAAACCCATGTTTCACTATTATGGGGTCAGGGGATGAAGGTGTCATTGTTATTCTTCCTTGGAGCTCATGTGGCTGCTCCAGATATTGACCTCTTTTTGTCTCAGAGACTCTGAATTTCAGCAGAACCACTCAAGCCTTGGCTGGATAATGATCACATGTGTTTGTAGAGAGATTCAGTTTACAGACCATCAGTCCGTGTTTTCCTGTCTGCTATTTGATCTTCAGAATAATCCCATAAGTACCCAGTGCAGATCCTTTGTCCTATTTTCCTAACGAGAGAACTGAGGTCCAAAGAAGTTAAGTGACCTGCTGAATCACCAAGCCCAGAAAGGAAGAGAAGGGCACTAATCCCTGCTGATTATCGACTCTGTACTACCCACAGTGCTGAAGGAGGGACCTGAAATCTCAGACAGGGCTCTTTAGTAAATTGGCCTAAAGTTACTGAGTTTTGGCTCTGCCAATAACTGGGATTGTGTCAGAATTAAGAAACTGAGCCTGCCTGTCTCTAAAACCCGGGCTCCTTTCTGCTACACCACCGACTTTCTGTGAATCCTAGCCAGAGGGCAAGTTTTAAAGGAAAAAAGACCTTGGCATTGATTACCCAAAACCACTGACAAACCAAACATTATGCAAATCAGGACCCAACATGTGAGTAATAGCTCACATGTGTGAGGCACTTCCAAAAACACTTTGCTTCAGTTCTTCTTTAACCCTCACAGCAAACTCATGAGCAAGATGTTCTTATTACTCCCATTTTACAAATGATGAAGTTGAGGCTCAGAGGGGTGACTTATCTCAGATGCTGGGGCTAGTGGATATCAGAGTTGGACTTCTAACATAGGTCTGACTAGAAAAGCTTGTTTTCCCCTTTAACCCACTTTACCCACAGGCTGATTTCCTGTTCCACTTGGGTCATTACTATAGTCACATGTCTTAAATGGAACCTTTCCCACTCCATCTTCGTTACCTACAACATGAAGTTCAAGTAGCTCGGCCTGAAAGTCAAGATCCTCAGGTTTTCCACATGTATCTCCCTCTGCCTCTCACTATGCCTTGTGCCCCAGCCATATTCCAGTGGCTGTTTTAGCCCCATACCCCTGGCTCTCCAAACCTTCAGTTTTGTCCCGAGCAGCATTTTCTTCCTGCTTCTCCTCTGAGAATGCTGTTTTCTTTCAAGGATCACCTCTGATGCCATCCATCCCAAGGACCCTTCCACGGCCTTCTAACCAAGTCTCGTGGGCCTGCATAGTCATCTTGCATTGCCCAGATCATAATACTGATCTTGTCTTCATCACCCTCTCAGATCTCACTTTGAGTGCCTACTGGGGTCTTGTTCATTGCTTCATCATCAGCACCCACCATAGCAAGTGATGCCTGATGGACATAGTAGACAGGGAATGAGTATTTTCTTTGGATATGCAAAAATCAGCTCCCACATCATAATGCATAGAGAGCTTCCCATTGCTTCTTTTGCTCACGGAAGAATGCAGGGCTTTGGAACCAGGTCCATCTGGGTCCAAATCCTGGGTTTCCTTCTTAACTTTAATCTTGGGCATGACTTATTTAGGCCCCCTAACCCTGAGTTCTCCTGTCTGTTAAAAGGGTGATGGCATTCAGGATGTTGCTTGGCACATGTGGAGAGCTGAGTAAATGTTGGTTGTTAGGCAGAGCTATTATTCTTCTAATAGTTTCTCCTGTCTCCCATTGATGTCATTAGATTTTCTTTGGATGTGGGTATGCAGTTTTGTGACTTTAGAGTTGAACTCCTCACCTTGACCAACACTTGGCTCTTCTGTTTGACCTTCCCATGTTTGTATGTTTTGCCATTGCTGATACGGTTTATTTAGGGTTGTAGCTTTGTAAACCATGGCTTAAAATGCTCCTGTGCTTTGAGAGGCAACAGACTGGGTAGAGAATGTGAGACAAAAGGGCGGAGTGGGGGAAGGGAACAGAGTGGAATCTATTCCTTAGGAAAGCCACTCAACCTCTCTGAGACCTCTTTCCCTCATCAGCTAATTGAGTATTTGGAAGGATATGGTGTATAATCCCTTGGAGTTTAAATGCACTACTTGTATAAAGCTTTTACTTTGGAATTCAGAGATATCAAATGCTCTTAAAATTAGAGATGAGATGTTTGCTACTATATCCCCTGCCTTCTTTCTAAAACACACACACCCCAACACCCAGAGGAAATCCAAGTTCTGTTGTTTGAACTTGTTTTCTCTAACCAAGTGGTTGTTTGCAAATGTTTTCTAATTATAACAGCAATGAGGCCACCTCTCCTGGAGAAGAGTAAGTTCTTTCTCTCTGAGAGATGCTATTTACCCAAATAAACTCCATCTTCTTTGTTTGGCTTTTTCTTCATAGGCAATCAAAGCCAACTGGCAGGGTCCACCAGCTTGCACAGTCCAAGCTTGGTCAGTGCAATGTGGCATCTGTTTTTTCTTTTCCTAACCTTAGGTACAGTCTGCATCATGGGCCCCAAAGCCCTTTGCAAGAGGCAATTAATTCTGTAAGCATTGACCAAGAATCCACCATGCACCAGGCACTGTGGGAAAGAGGGGGAAAGGTGACTTTGATGCCAAGTTCAGGATCATAGAGAAGGAGGGCAAGGCAGGGTGGGGAGGAGCCTCAGCGATCATCTAGTCGATGTCCCCCAAGTGTTATCACACAACACTCGTCCCATGAGTAGCTCCTCAGAAAAAGGCCTGAAATGGATGAAATGGAAAAAAAATCAAAATAAAACTCCTGTTGTGGATTCACGATGTACCCGAGCATATGAAAGATTCTGAGACTTGGAATTCAAGAAAATGTTTCATTTTGTATCATTCTGTTTCCCAAGTTTATAAGACCAGTTGATGTGTGTGTGTGTGTGTGTGTGTGTGTGTGTGTGTGTGTGTGTGTGTGTGTGTAGGTAACACTAATTAACAGCAGAATTGAATTGAATTTGCACCAAGGTATTTTGACCTCAAAGTCCCACTCTCTTATTGTTCCTTTAGTTGTACTGACAAAGATGTCAGCCATTCAAAGTGGAGGCTTCTGGCTTCATCTGGTTCACTGACTTGGTTGGTTTGGCCTTTGTGGTATTGGCCTTAGAGGGTTTTATATTTTTAAGTTATTTTCCAACATTTAGAAGTTGGGAGTTTTCTTATAAAAAGCCAAGATTCTTGCTTTTCTTGAAAAATTGTAAGATCTGGCCACATCGGACCACAGGGCATCATGGTGGTAGCAGGAGTGCAGCTGCTCCCTTGGACAGGGTACCAATCTCCAGTTCACCACACTCTTGCCCAGATTGACTTCACTCTGATGCTGCAGGCTTGGCTTCTCTTGGCATTTGAGCTTTCAATCTCTGGTTCAGAGCAAGATCTAATGAGGCCGCAACTCTGCTCTTCATACTTGCCTGCTTTCACTTCTATGAGTTGATCAGTGTCTGATGAGATTGTCCTGTGACAGGTGAAACCCAAGGGTGCCTCGCTTAGGCTCTTAACAACAAAAAAGATAACATTTGTTGAGTGTTTATTCTGTATCAAGCTCTGCTTTTACCATTTAGCAATGATTCCCTTCTTTAATATTCACAGCAATCTTATACAGTGGGAATGATTGTGTCACTCACTTTTAAGATGAAGAAATTGGAGCACAGAATGATTAGTATTCCCCCATGTGATACAGTTATTAAGTAGAAGACATGGGGTTTGAATACAGGGGACATGCTATTAACTACTGTAGTATATTTCTTCTTTTTATTTTTTTAAAGATTTTCTTTATTTGTCAGAGAGTGAGAGAGAAAGAGAGAGAGCACAAGCAGAGGGAGCAGCAGGCAGAGGAAGAAGCAGGCTCTCCACTGAGCAAGAAGCCCTATGTAAAACTCGATTCCAGGACCCTGGGATAATGATCTGAGGCGAAGGCAGCTGTTTAACCGACTGAGCCACTCAGGCATCCCACATTTCTCTTTTAAAAATGTTTTTGTTTAAGTTTGTTTATTTATTTAAATAATCTCTACACTCAACGTGGGGCTCAAACTCATAACTCCAAGATTAAGAGTCACTTTTCTTCCAACTGAGCCAGCCGGGTGCCCCTTAACTACTATAGTACATTTCTTAAAACATTGTTTTATATAAATGACAGAATAATTTAGGTTTTTAAAAACTTTTTATTTCGAACTCATATTAGACTTACAGAGAAGTTGAAAAAAGGATATGAAGAATCCCCCACGTGTCCCTCACCCTTCTCTGCCGACCATTAACATCTTCAATGCAGTTATCACGTGTAAGTCATTAGCATTATTAACCTACAGACCTTTTTCTAATTCACCAGTTTTAACATGAATGCTCTTCTCTTTTTGTTCCAAGATCCTTATCCACAATCTAACATTGTGTCTCATTGCGATTTTTCCTTTGTCTCTTCTAGACTGTAATAGGTCTCTAGTCTCTCCCCAGCTTGATGACCCTGACACATTTGAGGAATATCCCTCCATTTGGATATGTCTGATGTTTTCTCATGATTGGAATGAGATAGGCATTATTTTGGCAAGAATACCAGAAAAACAGTGTGTCCTCCTTAGTGTAGCACACAAAGGAGTTTACAATGTTGATTGTCTTCATGCTGCCAAGACAGCTTCATCACTATTTAACATGTGAGTGCCCACTGGGTTTCTCTCCTGTAAGGTTCCTATTTTTTCCTTTGTTGTCAATAAAGTTGTTTGGGGAAGATAATCTGAAATTGTGAAAATCTTGCTTCTCCTTACCCTTTTGTCCATTAACTTTAGCATATTTCAGTTAATCTTAGCTGCAGCGATTTGCTTCACTTGCTTTTAGTAAAAGACTTACAAAATAAATAGAAAATACTGGAGGATTATAGTGAGAATCAAGATTTTAATGCAAAATGTTCAAAAGCTACTTCTTTACTTAATAATCATTGCCTTTTGATTTCATAATGGAGTTGGTATCATAACTTCACATGAGTGAATTTTGTGACTTGGAGGAGACACAAATCAGAATTCTGAAGAAATGTACTACAGTAGTTAAGAGCATGTCCCCTATATTCAAACCCCATTTCTACTTATTAACTGTATCATATGGGGAAAGCTATACTAATCATTCTGTGCTCCAATTTCTTCAGAATCTGTTTCCTTATGGTTAACAGGGACAATAGTTGCAATTTCAAAGTGTTGCTGCACAGAGAGGAAGTCATTAAGAGTAGATGCTCCAGTCTGGCTGCCTGGACTGGAGCCTGAAGCTGTTCCTCACGAACTCTGTGACATTTGGTAGATTGTGCAACCTAGATATGCTTCAGTTCCTCAGAGAGCCAATGTGAGGATTAAATAAACAACGGATGTCAAATGCTGACTTAGGAGAGTGCCTGGCACATAATAAGTAATCAATACATTTTTGTTGAGTCCAAACTTGGTATATTCAATCACCCACATTAGAAGTAATACTTGTTAAGAATTGTGCAGTGTCTGAGATTTTACACCATGTGAAGCTAATGCAGGTTACTCTGCCATAGTTTTGTGGATACTTACCCACAAAGAAGTCGCAAGACCCCTGGATCAGAGACAAAGGAGTTTATTACTCACAATACAGCAAGCAGTATGAGCTTCTTATTCTCATTGGTTCCCCTGATTTCCAAACTCCATGAAGCCATGTGGCAGGACCCAGGTGGGTGTTTCACAGCTGGGGAATCCTGAGCTTAGGAAACCTCTATCTTTTCTATTGGACTGCAAACAAACCTGCTTTCTGTTCTGGAGGGAGACATTCTCTGTTTCCCGAGGTTGTTTACTATATAAATATCCTTGATACAGTGGTTCAGAACAAGATATTCAGTGTCTCTGCTCAGAAGATGTGCAGAGATGAATTGCCTCCCAACAACACTGGACAATATTTGATGCTTCCCTTGGAAAAGAGCACAGTGACCCATAAGGATTTTTACCAGGGTTCCAGAAATTGATGGACATTAGTCTACTCAGTTAATTTGATAGCTACCCCAGTTTCTTAAGACTCTGTATTTATTTTTCCACTGTATTTCAGTTTCTGTAGAGCTTTACAGTATATAATTCCTATATCAGTGCTTTTATCCCCCTTTTAACTAAGCATCGTGGGATTTCAACCACTGATACTGGTTTGATACTTAATTGTGTCTCAGAGCAAGCAGCTCCTGAATCAGTGTTCTTCTTCTTCTTTTTTTTTAATCTATGTGGAGAAAACTATCCTCTCTGTATATTTGGGATGGAGGGTGGTGATGAGCTTTCTTTAGCAAGGGTGAAGGGATGCCTGTGGAAGTGGAATATAACTTCGACTATTCCCCGGCTCCCTCTTTGTCTTTTTTTCTTTTTTTTATGGTGGAAGCTTTTCAAATGTCACATCTGTTTTTAATCGTTTCCTTTCGTCTTTTACTATATGATCAACTCAGCAACCTGACTTGTAAAGGGACCCAGACTATTTTGTAAGACAACCAACATACGTTAAAGAAAATTGTCCGTTTAATATTCCAATTGCAAAACAAACAAACACACAAGAAAAGTTTCCTCACTATTTACACTCAAGACAGAATGAACTGTCCTGTTATGGACAAAGGATTTACTGTCCAATTTTATCACAAAGAAAGTTTAAAGCAATTATATCATGCTTTTAAAAAAGAAAATACTTTTAAAATGATGAAAGATTTCATACATAGAAAATCATGCATTGAAGACACCTATTATCTATTCCTAAGATTAAACAGATATTAACAATTTTCCGTATTTGCTTTATCCCTCTCTAAAAAGAAAAGGAAAAAGGGAAAGAAACACAGTTAAAGCAGACCTTGCTTCTCTCCCTTCCCTTTTTCAAAGGTGTGACTTCTACTCTGTGTGTTTTTATTTTTATTTATTTTTATCAAACATAATTGATAGCCCATATTATATTAGTTTCATGTGTATAACAACAATTTGACATTTATACACATTGAAAACTGATCACCATGCTGTCTAGTTACTATCTGTCACCAACAAAGTTGATACAGTATTATTGATTGCATTCTCCATACTGTACATTGTATCCACCCTGGCTTATTTATTTTCTAACTGCAAGTTTGTATCTCTTGATTTTCTTCATTTCTTTTGCCCTCCCCCAACCCCCTCCCCTCTAGCATCCATCACTCTGTTCTTTGTATTTATGAAGTTCGGTTTTGTTTTGTTTGTTTGTTTGTTTAGAGTCCACTAATTTTTTTTTTATTTGTTCCAGGTAGAGTCCACTTATAAGTGAAGTCATGCTGTCTTTCTCTGTCTGACTTATTTCACTTAGCATAATTCCCTCAGGTCCATTCATGTTATCCCAATGGTGAGATTTCATTCTTTTTTATGGTTGAGTAATTTTCTGTGTGTATATATATATATGTCACATCTATTTTTCCCCTTAGAGATGGAGAGGGGAGGGGCCAAGGGGGGAGGAGAGAAAGAATCTTAAGCAGACTGTGCTCAGCACGGAGGCCCATGCAGGGCTCGATCTCACAACCCTAAGATCATGACCTGAGTCAAAACCAAGAGTCAGATGCTTAATTGACTGAGCCACCCAGGCTCCCCTATATCACACCTTCTTTATCCATTCATCTATCAAAGATACATAGGTTGTTTCCATATCTTGGCTATAGTAAATAATACTGTAATGAACATAGGACTACATATATCTTTTTGATTAGTTATTTTGTTTTCTTTGGCTAGATACCCAGTAGTGAAATTGCTAAATCATATGGTAGTTCTTTTTAAATTTAACTTGTTATATTTTTTAAAGAAGTTGTCCAATCTATTTAAGTTTTAAAATTTCTCAACCTAGATTATTGGCAGTCCTCTGTTATGATTTTCAGAATCTCTGTCTACAGACGCTTTTATTTTTATTTCTAATATTGCTTATTCATGCTTTTACTCTCTCTTTTAAAATAAAACTTGCCAGAAGTTTGTTTATTTTGTAAGTTCTTAAAAAAAAGAAGCTTTTGGTTGTGTTTTTAAAATACCTCCCATATTGGATATAAAGTTACATTTTGGTCTCATGATTTAAAGTATATATAAATAATAAATTTTTGGCAAATAATTAATCTTTCAATAGACTAAAGATTTGTTCAATGAATTTTAAGGACTACTTGCTTCTGGTATGTTTTTATTCATAACACTTCTGATACCACAAGTGTGAGATTTTTTCTCACACCAGCCGTTTCTCTAACTCTTTTGGATTCCAGCTAGATGCCCTACAATTCAGTTCAGTTCTGACACTAACCATCCAGAGTTAGCATCAGACTTCATAGGTTTAAAGGCCCAGTTCTATAAGACTGCCCTCACTTCAGATCCAATTACAAGTATTGAGTCCCCAGGTAACTCACACTTCTATCTGACTTGGCTACAAAGTTGCAAGGGTTCTCATAAACCCCCATTTCTCAGGCTTAAGAATTTGCTAGAAGGGTATATAGAACTCAGGAAAGTGCTTTACTTGCTATTGCTGGTTTTTATAGAGGACACAACTCTGGGACAGCCAAACAGAAGAGATGCATAGAGCTAGGTGTGGGGGCATGGGGGCATGGCACCCCTTTGCTGTCTCTAGGCATGCCACTCCCAGCAGTTCAGTCTGTTCACTGACCCAGCTTCCCAAAGTCTGCATTTAGGAACTTTTATGGAGGTTTTATTACATAGGCATGGTTGATCAAGTCATCAGCCTGTCTTGACTGATTCAACTTTCTCCAGCTCCTCTCCCCTCCCTGGAGGCTGGTGGGTGGAGCTGAAAACTCCAACCCTCCAGTCATGCCTTGGTCTTTCTGGCAAGCAGCCCCAGTCCTGAAGTCCTGAAGCCCTCTAAGGGCCAGTAGCAACCAGTCATCTCATCAGCACAAACCCAGGCATTGCTGAAAATGGCTTATTATGAATAACAAAAGTCACTCCTCTCATCTCTATCACTCAGGTAATTCCAAGGGTCTTAGAAGCCCTTGTGCCAGGAGCCAGGACCAGACATTCAGTTCTCATTTATCACAGTATCATGCTAACATATGTTAAAAATGGGGCTAGGTACTGAGGCAGTTGGGAATCTGTAGTCATTACCTCCATGGCTAATCATCTAATGAAATGATAGTCACATATCTGAACTCTTCCTTCCCTCTTCCCCAGGAGATCTCCATCTCTATAAATGGCATTGCTATTTGCTCCCCTGTGCAGGCCAACATATTTGAAGTCATCTATGATTCTCCTCTTTGATTCTCTTTCACACTGTATCATCAACAAATCCTGCTAGGTTCCATCTAAAAAATATATTCTGAATGTGTTCATTTCTCACTACACCACTGCTACCACTCCCAGGCTACCATCATCTCTCCCCTGAACTGTTGAAAACATCCTTAGTTGGTCTTCATGGTTCCATACTTGCCACCTTAAAGTCTATTCTCAGTAGACCAGCAGAGGGATTCTTTTAAGAGAAGTCTGATGACTGAGTCCCTGATTAAACCCCTCCAGTGGCTTCCCTAAATATGTAAAAGAAACTCAAAATCCGTACCATGTTCTATGAGGCCCATCCTAGTCTGTCCCTTGGCCTCTTCTCTGCTTTTCCACTCTCTCACTGTGCTCCTTGCTCACTCCATTCCAGCGACACACATCTACTTATTTCTTAAATACATCCAACATGTTCCCTTATGGACTTGACACTTATAATTCTCTTTTTTTGAAATAATCACTCCCCCTACACCCAGTCTTACTCCCTGAGTTTATTCACGTATTTTCCAAGTGTTATCTAATCAAGAGGTCTTCTTCCCACCAAGAGCATCCTGTCCTGTAAATGGTATAAGAGTAGGTCTTTGTCGATATTATTGATGTGGCATTTGCATGCTCCATAATTTCCTGCTTCAATCACTATGCTCTGTTCCCAGGTAACAGTTTCATATCTTTGCTTCACTTCTCAAACCTCCAACAAACCTCCTCTCTCTACCCCCACTGTTTTCTTCATGACCTTGCTTCCAGTTTCATTGAGAACGTAGGATTTCATCATATTCTCACCATGACACCTATCAACCAACATAGTCTGCCTTTCTTCCTTTAATATAGATGAACATTCATGATTTTATCAAAGACCAGACCTTCTCCTTGTGCACTGGATCCATCCCCTTTTACCTATACAGTGACTTGCCTCTAGCTATTGCATTGTCTCCTGAATCTTTAATGTATTTTTCCTTCTCTCTACTGACTCTTTCCCCACAGGATATAAACACAGTGTAAGATGTTTCATCTTTAAAAATAATACTCCCTTTACTTCATATATCCCCTCCAGCTAACTCTCCATTTCTCTGCTCCCTATATAGCAAAATGATATACTTGCTCCTAACTTTCTCTGTTTTTTGGAAAAGCAATTTGAAAATGAAACCAAGATATTCAGTTTTAGTTGATCTTGGGTGAAGTCAGGAAATTGCATTATATGTTTTTAAGACTCCCTTGGTGAGTGTGTTCAGGATTGAGAACTATTAATTTAAGTTTTTGTGTTAGGAACTCTTACTAACTGAAGATGACTGTAAATGAAAATGAAATTGTCCAGTTTTACTGGAAGTCAGTAGAACAAAGCATTTGACTTACTAAGACATATTTAATTTAATGGGAACATGGTTATGATGGAAAATCTAGTATATCTTTCTGTTTTTTCCCTTTTTTTTTCACTGTCAGGGAAATTGAGGATGAATAACAGGAAATCTTAACATCAACCTTGTCTCTATAGGCTAATGCTTGCATTTACCAGTCTTATTGATGAGAAGCAGGCAGCATAGGAGGTGGGAGGAAGAAGTGGAATGGGTGTGGGGAAATTATGATTTTTCTACTCACTAACATCATTTTTTCCAGACATAAATAAATATGGTCCATACATATTCTTATAAAATTTTTATAGTATTTAACATCCTGTCTTTCATGTGGTGGTATTCAATGTGTATGTATTATTTAAATAAAAATAGGAAATTGATCATGTCTACACGCATCTCCATGCTTGGAGTTCCAGAAACTCTCAGGAAGCTCATTACGTCTAGCCAAAGATGCCTATAAAGCAGGCTAAATCTTACTCTGTAGTTCCTTACTATAATTTTTAATCCATTCATTCAGTCAAAAAATAGTTAATTGAGTGCTTTTCACACACTGGGCATCGGACTCGCTGCTCTGGATACAAATTTGGTGTCCATCCACAGAGATTTTAATCTGGAACAACTGTAATCCAGGCGAATAATTGGATGCCACCATCTCTGGCTCTGTGGTTTTGTGAAGGTCATGTCTCTGGTCTGTGTCTCAGTGTTTTCATGAGAAAAGAGTGATCGATAAGAGGATTAATTGAGGCATCACATGGAAATACTGCTTACAAACTAGGAAGAACAGCATAAGACTGACTTATTACTGTAATGGCTTACACCCTACACTTTTAACAAGTAAATCAGTGTACAAAATAGTGATTCAACACTTCCCTACAACACCCAGTGCTTATCACAACAAGTGCACTACACTGTACACCTGAAACTAATACTATACTGTATATCAACTAACTGGAATTTAAATAAAAACTTAAAAAAGTAAATGGGGAAAAAGAAAAAAAACCATAAAGGTAAAGCTGAATTGTTTTCCTGTCAGATGGAGTTTGAAAACTGCTAGTTGTCACTCTTTCCCTGTCAGGCAGACAGTATCAGAGGTTTCTTTTCAAGTTCGCTTCCATTAAAAATTATTGTTGGGAATGACAGACCAACTGTCTACTTCAGCCATCAAGTTCAAGGGCCATTACCGGCTATAGATCCAGCTGGCCTTGATGGGGTCACAGTGCTGCGGGGTGGTGTGTTCTCTGTGGGGCTCTTAAAACTTCAGACACTCTGTGGATGTGGATGGTCCCTGAACCAAATAAACTGACAGTCAAACATTGCTTCTAATGACCAGATTTCTTTCCATCAGGCCTGTCCTCTGGTGTCTAGCTCCCAGTGGCAAGCCTCTTAATGAAATTCCAGCAGAGAATCAGAAATACTGTGGACTGTTATCCACCACAAAGGGCCGTGCTTTTCTACAAACACTCTCATGTTGCCTTTAGAGAAACCGGTAACTTCAGAAATTAAAAGGGTCTCAGAGATCACCTGAGACCTTGATTCTGAAAGGCTAGTCCTCAGCTCAGGCTTGATTATTAAAATAGCATTTATATTGATTGCATCAGCTCAATATATTCATTTTAAAGGAGTGCCTTTTCTATTCTTTCATGAAATGACAGATTGGTTGTGATAATAGTGTGGTAGTTTTCACACACACACACACATGTGCGTGCACACACCCACACACCCACACACACAACTTTCTCTCTCTCTCTCTCTCTCTGAAATCACACATTAATTTGAGAACCAGTTTTGCAGATGGGGAAAATGAGAAGTGATCGGATTGCCCTAAAATGATAGTCCAATTTCTTAAAGAACAGGGATAAACCTAGATCTACTGACTAATAGTTTAGTGCTGAGAAAGGGAACAGAATTACATATAATGAGAAAAGTGATTTTCACATGTTAGAGAATTCCCACTGCCAGGGATAGTTCATTAATGTAGAGCCAGTGAGTTTGGTCATTGCCTTGTATTGTGGCTGAAGGAAAGTTTCTATCATCAGGGCTCATGCATTTTCCACTCCTTTACCTTTTTCTCTTTGTAAACCAAATTGCTAGGAAGGAACGTCTAGCCTATTAGGAGGGCAGCTATGGAAAAGGTTGGTACTTATGATGTGTTAGGACTGAGACTTAATCCTGCCTTTGTTTTTGATGATGTTACTTAATGTCTTCAATCAATATCATTGCTTGCTGATGAAAATGCTTTGTAAGTTGTATTTTGTTGTACATAGAGAAAAAGTTATTATGGCAAATACTAGAAGTTGTTACCTTTCATCTGATAGTAGGCCTCGCCCTTAAAGGTGGTAGAGAAGAGAGCTTCTCAAGTTGTGTATAGAGATATGTTGGCAGGAGAAAAAAGGGACAGTACCTGCAACCAACCTCAGAGCAGTATCTCCATAAATTTTGTACCCTACACACCTTGCTTGGTTCACCCTAGCCCCAGCCCTGAGTGCTGGGTGAAGTGGCTCTCTTCCACTAAGGGCATGGCCCAGAGAGTGATTTAGCTTAGAACTGTCAGCTGCCAACATTTTTTTTTTTAATTTCTTCAAATTCTTATTTAAATTCCAGTTAGTTAACATATGGTATAATACTAATTTCAGGTGTAGAATTCGGTGATTCATCAGTTACATACAACACCCAGTGCTCATGATAACAAGTGCCTTCCTTAATACCCATCTCCCATTTAACCCATCCCCCCACCCACCTCCCTTTTGAAAGCCCTCAGTTTGTTCTCCATAGTTAGGAGTCTATTTCTTGGTTCACCTGTCTATTTTCCCCCATGTTTTTTTTTTCTTAAATTCCATATATGAATGAAATCATACAGTATTTATCTTTTCCTAACTAATATTTCACTTAACATAATACTCTCTAGCTCCATCCACATCATTGCATATGGCCAGGTTTCATTCTTTTTTAAGGCTGAGTGATATTCCATTGTGTGTATACACACACACACACACACACACACACACACACACACACACACCTTCTTAATCCATTCATCTGTCAATTGATATTTGGACTCTATCCATGATTTGGCTATTGTTGATAATGCTGCTATAAACTTCGTGGTGCATATAGCCCTTCTAGTCAGTACTTTTGTATCAAAATAAAAAGCTTCTGCACAGAGAAGTAAACAATCAACAAAACTAAAAAACATACAGAATGGGAGAAGATATTTTTAACTGACATATCTGATAAAGGGTTAGTATTCAAAATCTATAAAGAACTTATAAAACAAATAATCCAGTTTAAAAATGGACAGAAGACATGGATAGACATTTTTCCAAAGACATACAGGTGGCCAACAGACACATGAAAAGATGCTCAACATCACTCATCATCGGGGAAATACAAATTCAAAATTACAATGAGATATCGCCTTTCACCAGTCAGAATGGCTAAAATTAACAACACAGGAAACAACAGGTGTTGGTGAGGATGTGGAGAGAGGGGAACCCTCTTACACTGTTGGTGGGAGCTGCCAACATTTCTAGCATATGAGGGAATGCGCGCTTTAGTCCTGGAAGGGGAATCTGGGCAGCACACTGCAGCAGCCGCTAAATCACTGTGGAAGAGTTTTGGCAGTCTCTCTCTCTCTCTCCGTCTCTCTTTTTTTTATAGGCATATATTTAATGCTTCCATAAAGTGGTCGCTTTTCTGTTCATAGAATTGCTGCTATTGTTCTCTTCAATCTCCTGTTTAGTTTGTAGGTGTTCAGAATGGTTTAATAACTATCTAGCTGAATTCCTGGGACCAGATGAAATTTAGGTCTCCTACTCCTCCACCATCTTGCTCCTCTGTGGAAGTCTCTTATATAAAGTTAAAATACACCTACCCTATGACCCTGTAAGTTTATTCTTGGGTATGAGAAATAGAAAGAGAAATGAAAGCAAATGTCCACAAAAATGCTTGCACAAGAATATTTATTAGCAACTTCTAACTGGAAACGACCCTTTTGTCTAACAATAGGTAAATGGAGAAGCAGCAAATGCTACTCAGCAATGAACGAATTTCATGGATAAGTTTCTTAAACACTATGGTAAACCAAAAACAGGTGAATAAAAAGTAGTACATTCTGTACAATGCAATTTATATGAGGTTTTAAAACATGCAAAACCCACTTAATTATACAAAACAAATTTTAGAAGGACTATCTCTGACATAGGAGGTTGCCTGGTAAAGTCTATGAGAGAACTTTCTAAGCAATGGAATGTTCTGTATTTTGATAGAAATGTCAGTTTTATATGTCAAAACTCGTCCCATTATACATTTAGTATTATAATTTTCCTAAATATAAATTATATAGTCTTTTAAAAAACCCTCATTGATTTTTGTCTAATGGGGAAAAGACAGATTTTGGGGGCTTAGGATCTTGTCAAGCAGTTACTATTCACATGACAAGGATTTTAAAGAGTTTCTTACACTATTAGAGCATAGGCGACACAGAGGCTATTGGCTTCAAGTAAAAATAAATATTGACTACAGAAAGGATAGGGTATCATAGACTAGAAAGAGACAATATTGCAGGACAAAGGAAATACAGGGTACTGTCCCCAGGATAATACCTAACTAGTGTTAGGATTTCAAAAGATATCTCTGTACGGCACTCAATCTCCTAAAATATAATTAATATAAATTTGGTTCTTGGACTTGGAACATATATATATATATATATATATATGTCCATGGAAATCAGAAGTCTGTTTAAATAGTAATAAAGGCCTTGATACCAAAAGTAACACCTTGGTGTGATAAAGAGCCAAAGAACTCAGACTATGAATATAAAGGAATTCACAACAGGCTGGATAGTAGACTCAGGTTCTAAGTTAGGGAGTGTTTTAAACAAATTCAGTTATTGCTATTATTTATGGTACATTAAATATCGTTATTCAATAGTGTAGTTTGGTCATTCTAAAAGGATTCACTCTAAGGAATAATCCCAGGAATGTCACTGATTAATAAGCCCTATTCAGTGATTCTAATAAAGATGGAGGACAAAATCTCATAAACAGCTTCTCTTACATAACGTCATTTAACATGTCTTATTTCTGTCTGAACTTATTCATTGGTATTGTCTTGTATTTTAAAGAATTTTAATTGAGTAAAGTGGAAACCAATTAAAGTGAGACTATGATAAAAAATTTCCCAAATCTCATCAAGTTCTTATGCCATAAATTGCTCTGGTTTATTTCCTGCTATTAGTGCTTTGGAGAGTTTGTCTCGACATAACCATGAATGTTTCTATTTTCTGTGGCTAAGTTGGGTGAGGGGGTGAGGGGAGGGACAGGGTGATGATTTGTCCAAAAGAGAGAAATGTACCCCAGCTATAGTAACCTTCAGAATTGATTGGCAAATGACCAGCTTTTATTGAAAAGTCACCCCTTCATAAATTTTTTTCTTGCTAATTATGTCAAAAAGGTAGATTTTCTTTCCATTCACTAATTCATTCAAACTTCGATGCCTAAAACACCTATGGAGCACCTACTATGGGCCACACATTAGCATTTGGTACTAATAGGATATAAAGAAAAATAAGTCATCATTGACTGAATCCAAGTTACAGTCAACTAAAGGAGATAAATCTGAACACAAGGAAATTAACACATGTTAATATTTTTAAACACATTTCTGTTAAGGATACTTGGAAAAGTGGTGTTGGAGCAGAAAGCACAGAAAGTAGATTTTGGTATGCTTTAGGAAATGGCCTGATGTAAAGTTTCATACCTACATCATTCATTCTTTCATTTCAGTCCCCAGTTAATTAGTAGCATGGATTATTTATGATGTAGCATTTACCCCTCTTCCTTCACTCATAATCTTTTCTTGCAGCTCTCCTAAGTATTTCTGAAAAAATAGAACACACACTCACAGGGTTTTACTACTATGGTTAATTAACTGGAAACATTATTATTTCCATGTTTGGCTCATTAACTTGGCACAGTCTTCTTTCTGCATGTCATGAAATCTCAGATTTAGCTGTAGCTCTCCATCCAAGCTATGGAGACTGACACAAAGGGCCATCTTGCTATCAGTCGTCATACACTACCATTAACTTTCTTGACACTGGGTCCCATTGTTCCTAGTGCTCCATCTTCTGTCTTTAAGGAATCCAGTTACTTTATCAGTAGCTGCTAGTCTGCCTTTCGGTGCTTGGGTGAGCCTGTATTACTTATTCTGAAAATCTCAGACTGCATACTGTGAGGCTTTCCCTTACTTAACTAGAGGGAAAGTTTATTTCTTTAAGCTCTCAGTTTTCATTGTTCTTTCTTTCTCTTGGATGTCTCCCAGTTTATGCCTTTACTTCCAGGCACAGGGTTATTGCTAGCCTCGGATGGAGGCATTTTTCACTCCAATCTGCTGATATATTGTCCCTTCAGTTCTATTCATAGCACATTTGATAAAAATAATAATTGCAATTAATCAGGCTCAGGCTATGTGCCAGAAATTGATGAGTTGTTTTGTGTACAATGTATTTGGCCTGGCCCTACCAATAATCCTGCAAAGTAGGCACATTATTATCCTGGTCTCACATTAAGGAAATAAGACTCAGGTTGAGTGGCTTGTCACACAGTGAAAAAATAGAGAACCAATATTGAAACCAAGATCTTTTGACTCCCGAATGTTAAGACTTTTCCCAGGGTACAATTTTGCTTTCTTTTGAGGCACATTACCAGGAATTTGTTAGATATTTAATAGCTCTTTGTTAAATTAATGCATAAATGAACGTGTGGAATCTCCTGTTACCTTTTGCTAGGCTGAAATGTTAAAAGTATCTATTGGTAATTGATTACAGACTTGCTCACAGGTCATAAGCAAGTAGAAAAACTGACCAATATACATGATACGTCTTTTTAAAGACATGGTACAGTATGGAATTAGGCTTCATGAGAGAAGGTAAACAAATGAGGTGAGGCTCATCATCAGTTTCCAGTCTGGAGGCATCCTCTGGAATGTGGAACATGGAGGAGGGGACCCAAGTAAAGCTTTACAGTTTCACCAAGTTGAGGAAATAAAGTGTTCGGGGAAGCCTCCATCACTTGAAACGCAGGGCAGAGTACCACAGGAGAGGGAGTTAAGCAAGAAAGAGATTCAGAAATATGCATAGGGGTCCCCTTGAGTCTGGATCAATACCATCCTGTACATGTGTAGAGTAGGCCTCTCTGAGGTCAAGCAGACAACAAGTATCCAGCAAACAGTATCTGCCAAGGAGGTATAAGCCAAACAATTCCTAAAGCTCACAAAGGGCTGGGAGTTCTGAATAGTTAGAGTACAAAGACCTTGTTGGACATCTAGGACATTCTGTGGAGACCCAAGAAGGCTCCTGCCATGGTAGCAGAGCAAAGGATGGTCTTACTCTAGACTTACCCTAATAAAGTTTAAAAACAAGCCTTGAGAGCATGAAGCTGATTCATAAACAAATTAAGTGCCTGACAAAACAAAACTTTCAGACTCTTTAAAGGAAGACAGTAAAATCCAGATCTTCAGTCATGTAAAACTTATAATGCCCAGCATTCAATAAAAATTTACTAGACAGACAGAGAAATCGAAAAAAGTCACCCATAACTGGAAGAAAAGTCCATCAGTAGAAATAGGCCCAGAAGTTACAAGGGATGATAGAAATAGCAGACAAGGATTCCAGAACTGCTGTTATAAATGTTTTAAGGGTTTAAAGAATACTAGAAACATATGAGTCGAGAAATAAAAAATGGAGAGAACCAAATAGAAACTCTAGAGGTGAAATTTTCAGTAACTGAAATGAAATCTCACTGGATGAGCTTAACTTAATAACAGAACAAAAGGCAAGCAAGCTTGAAACTATCTAAGTGAGAGAACATAGAGAAAAAATCATAAAACAAGAGCAAAAAATAAAAAACAAATACCAAAACAAAATAAAACAAAAACCCCACCAAAAAAACCAGAGCCTTAATCACCTTCAGAAAATAATCTAATATTCATGTAATTAGAAACCAATACAGGGTGGTAGGTGGTGGTAAAAAAAAAAAAAAAAAGTAACTTAAAGAAATACTTCTCAAAAATTTTCCAAGAATCTCAACAGGGTAAACACACACAAAAGTAAAACCAACCAGGCACATCATAGTCAAATTGCTGAAAACCAGTAATAAGGAGAACATCGTAAAAGCAGCCAGAGAAAAAGACACATTAAATACAAAGAAGAAAAATATTGAAATGACTATTGAATTCTTATCAGAAACATACAAGACAGAAGACCATGGAATAGCATCTTTAATGTGCTAAAAGAAATTGCTAAACTAAATGTCTATATCCAGAAAAAATATCCCTTATAAATGGAAGGCAATGAGACCGTTGGTCTCTGGTCTGACAAGTTGTCACTCCCATTTTGCAGCAAGAAAAAAGCCAGCCCAACTGAAAATCATCAACTCTTCTAGGATCTATGAGAGAATTAGGGTCACAAGTCACCACCCTGAATAATGGAGGGACAGGTAAATACACAGAATTGCAGTTTCCTGGGAGGAGGCCCAGGAGCCAAAGCCCGCTGCTGGAGGCCGGACCACATATCACCACGTCAGCTGGCCTACTGCATCATAACAGAGGATTAGAGCTGAAAGAATTGCAAGTCTCAGGCCCTATTTAATAAGGAGTCTCTGAGGAAATCCAAAAACAACGGGGGAGACAAAAATAAAGACATCGGAGGGAAGATTAGCCTCTGACATCTACAACAAACAGTAAACACAGCCTAACTCCTAGCCAGATGCACACCGAATCTCATGCTAAAGGCCTTTGCTCCATGTCTCTTTGCCTGATACATCATGTCTGGCTAGCAACACAAAATTGGAAGGTACATGAAAAGGTAGAAAACACCATCTGAAGAGGGAAAGCAAACAGAACTGGACTCAGATATGACAGAGATTTTGGAATGATCAGACTGGAAATTTTAAAGTAACTCTGATGAAAATGCCAAGGGGTCTCATGAAGAAAGTGCACAACATGCAAAATTGAAAGGCAAGGCAGATATTTTCAGACAAGCACAAGAGGACAGAATGTGTCACCTGAGACCTGCATGGTGATACATGTTTGAGGAAGTTCTTCAGTTTCAAGGCAAATGGCTCCAGGTGGAAACTGAGATCTGCATGATGACAGCACAGCACTGGAAATGGTAACTAGATGGGTCAGTATAAAATGGTTTTTTCTCATTAAAAAAATCACCTTTAAAAGAGCACTGATTCTTTAAAATCAAAAATAATAGTGTATTGTGAAATTTGTAATATATGTGGAGGTAAAATGTATGATGAGTAAATAAGGGAGAGGGAAAATGAAAATATACTGTTATGCACTAATTTGAAGGGATATGTACACCCCTATGTTTAGAGCAGCATTATTTACAATAGCCAAACTATGGAAGCAGCCCAAGTGTCCATCGATAGATGAATGGATTAAAAAAATAAGTGGTACGCACACACACACACATACACACGCACACGCACACACACTGAAATATTATTGAGCCATAAAAAAGGATGAAATCTTACAATTTGCAAGGGCATGGATAAACCTAGAATATAGTATGCTAAGAGAAATAAGTCAGAGAAAGACAAATACGATATGATTCACTCACATGTGGAATTTAAGAAACAAAGCATATGAACAAAGGAAAAATAAAGAGACTCTTAACTATAGAGAACAGAGTGATGGTTACCAGAGGGAGGTGGGTGGGGGGATGGGGGAAATAGGGGATTAAAGATACAGTTGTGATGAGTACTGAGTATTGGATGGAAGTGTTGAATTACTAAATTGTACACCTGAAATTAATAACACTGTATTTAACTATACTGGAATTAAAAAGTAAAATAAAAAAAGAAATATGCTGTTATGAGCTTCTTATGTTCCATATGAAGTAGTATAATATTATTTGAAGGTGGACTGTATTAAGTTAAAAATGTACAGTGTAGATCCTAAAGCTACTACTAAATAAAACAAAATGTTATTGTTAACAAACCTATAAAAAGATAAAATAGATGGCACTAGAAATTATGCAGTTAACCCATAAGAAATCAGGAAAAGAAGATAAAAGAAACCAAAAAACAGGAGGGACAACTAGAAAACAAGGTGGTGGCCTTAAACACAACCATATTGATAAGAACATCACATGTAAATGATAAAAATATTTCCATACTCAGAAAGAAAATAATCAACTGAAGTTACTAACATATTTTTTATAAAATCATATATTCATTTATTGTCAGAGTCACACTGATCTAAATTTAGGATAGTGTTCGGCCAATTCCTCTAACTTTTCAGGGCTAATTCTGGAAGTTGCTGCACCAGGATTTAGGAAGGCTCAGAGTGACGGGAAATAACACAGGTGAGCTCTGAGTCTCTCCATCAGGGTGCTGACCAAGAGCAAGGAGATGGAGATAAATACCAAATTTGGAATAAATGACCCATTACAGAAACAAAGAGCAAAGGAGCTGTATCTGTTCTTTCTTATATTTTATGTATGCATTGTATTGACCGATTCTTTCTTTTTGTCTCTTTCCCTTACACTTAATGTTTTATATGAGGAATATTATTGGTAGTTTTCTGTTTCATTTTTAGGTTAGAGAATTTCCAGGGGGAATTGACCAAGGGGTATGCTAGTTGATGGGGCTTTATGTCTCTCCACATTTGAAGACGATGAAAGGATCTTTGTGTTAGGAGGAAGTGCATCATGTTACAGAGAATCATAATTCTGTTATCAATGGAAGTCAGTGTAGCTAAAAAGATGAGACCTGAACAGAGAGCTGCAGGTGTGGGTCATGCAGATCACTGGGGTGTTGCTGTCGGCTCTCTTCCAAGATTTCTGTGCTCAGGGCAGGGCAGGGGTAGACTTCTGCAGGTAGCACTCTCCTGATGACTGGCATCCCTCTCTGTTTCACCAGTGGGAGGAAGGCGCCACTGGAGTGTAAAGCGGGGGTACAATTGGGGAAAGGAGTTACAAAGGGGGCAGGTCATTGGTCTTCTGTTTCTGCTTTTGGTGTTGTTGGGCAGGAAGGAGTGGCTGTGTACGGCAGCTGCCTTCAGTAGATCTAGTAGCAGTACATCTAATGGGTGATTGATTGCCTGTAACTGCTGGGTTAGGACTTCAGTGGTGTCCGTAGATGGGGGAGGTGGGGTAGTCCTGGCTCCAAGAGCAGGTGCTATAGCTGCCATCTCGTTAGATGGCTTCAGGGTGGGCAGGGAGTTCCCTCATGCTCACTGCTAACTCTGCCTCCTTCCTTTCATGCTTCTAGCTCTTTGGACGGTAGCAGCTTTCTGCACTTACTAATCTCTGGGATTACTTACCACCCCCTTTTGGCTTCCTTTGCCTTCAAGTGCTTTTAGAACCAGGAACCTGTATTGCCCCTCCCCCTCTCATTTGAAATCACTAATGTAGTTTTGATTTTCCTGACGAGACCCTGACTGATACAGGGGGCATGAGAAATTTTAGCAGATTTAAGTTCCTTCTAAATAATTTTCTAGTATCTCCACAGCAGGGTAGACCAACTTGCGAGGTGCTTAGCACCCGCTTGGCTGTTTAGCCATGACTTCTCTGCATCAGCTTCCCCAACTCCCACCTCTGTAAGTGTGTTCCTATAGATAACAGGTGCCTAGCATTCAAAATGTTGAATCCTGGATGAATTTATTGGGTACTGAGGTGGTTTATATGACCTTAAATGCCGCTTCTAGTCCTAATATTTTAGAATACTGGGTTCTACCCTGTAGACCACTATGAGATGCCACAGATTTTTTTTAAAGGATCCATAAATCCATATAGGCACAAGAATTTGTATGCTATAAAAAATGTCTAGTAGCTCAAAGTATTATCAATATTTTTTGACAGAAGTGTATTAGATACTCAGGATTGGTAAAAAACAATTTATGCATTCACGAACACATGGCTACTTTTATAACCAAAGTTTTAAAAATCAACATAAACTGATAATACTGTTTTTCTTACTATGACAGGGGGCAATCCACAAGTTCTTTTATGTTTAAAAAGGAGCACATTTACCTGCAAGGGTCAGAAACCACAACACGGGAGCTCTGGTTTCCAAAGCCAAGTGCCTTAGTCTTGAAATTCTAAAGCCTACAGGGTTAAAGGATAATTTTCTGGGACCCATCTTTGATTAACAAGATTTTACTTATTTAAGCTATCGTATTACTAAGTGACAGACTTAATAGGCTTAGGCCATTTGGGAATTCCATGACAAATGGGCTTTTGTGGGCAAGATAATTAATTTTATGAGTGTAAAATTCATACAAGTGTAGTTTTGTTTCGTTATTTTAATTCTACCCTAAGAACCCAGGGAGAAAACTTTAAGAATGGAAGTGAAATGTGACCCTAAGATGAGCTTAAGATATCCTCCCTATTTTTTTGCCACCATCAGTAGAAGTGCTACCATTTTATGATGTCAGATTAACATGGTTATTTCTGTCATAAAAATGACTAGTGACAATACATTGTGGTTGAAAGGAGGGAGACTAATGTTTATTGGTGGCCTATAAAGAGTAAGATTCTAACTAAACCAGGTCTCTCTCTCTCTCTCCTTCTCTCTCTGTCTGTCACACACACACACACACACACACACACACACACACACACACACAATTTTATTTAACAGAGGTTCCAAACATGCAATGATTTGTCCAAGGCTAGACAGTTAATAGCTAGCAGAGGCAAGATTTAAGATTAAATAGATGTATGTTTGGTTAAGAGCTAGATTAGACACCAAACGCCCAGGTTTCAGTCCCAGCGCCACCAGTAATGATTGGTGTGACCTGATGTAATGACCACGTCTAGCCTCAATTTCCTCATCTGTACAGTGGGAACCATGATACTCCCCTGTTATAGGGGGTTTGAGAATGAAATGTGAAATGTATATAACAGGCAAAGCATTGTGACTAACACCAGGAAACCTGTAGGAACCACTCTACATGTTAGCTCCTACTGTTTTTTGTTTTTGTTTTAAAGATTTTATTTATTTGTTTGACAGAGAGAGACACAGCGAGAGAGGGAACACAAGCAGGGGAACAGCAGAGGGAGAGGGACAAGCAAGTTTCCCACCGAGCAGGGAGCCCCATGGAGGACTTAATCCCAGGACCCTGGGATCATGACCTGAGCTGAAGGCAGATGCTTAACCGACTGAGCCCCCCAGGTGCCCCTGTTTTTTTGTTTTTTTTTTTTAAGATTTTATTTATTTACATCAGAGGGAGAGTGAGCACAAGCAGGGGGAGCAGCAGAGGCAGAGGGAGAAGCAGACTCCCCGCTGAGCAAGTAGCCCAATTCAGGACACGATCCCAGGACCCAAGATCATGACCTGAGCTGAAGGCAGACGCTTAACCAACTGAGCCACCCAGGCACCCCTGTTTTTATGATACCCCATTTTCCTTAAAACAAGAAATAGTAAACCTGATGCTTAGACCTAATTCTGTCACTAACATCTAAAGGTATACAACTTTCAGGAAGCCCCTAAATCTTGGACCTTCAGTGTTTCATTTATAAAATGGAGACAATAATTCTTTCCCAGCCTGTTTGCAGGAATTCAGTGAGATTTGGGAGGCAAAAATGCTCTCTGCCCAAATGTGAGTTGTTTTCTATATGGGTATATATATATGTGTGTGTGTGTGTGTGTATATATATATATACACATATATATATATACACATATATATATATACACATATATATATGTATATATACATATATATATGTATATATATATATATAGTTATATATAAGTTTCACTTTCCTTAGAGTCTATTTGTTTTTAAGATTAAGGTGTTCCCTGTTTAAAGTTTTGATTTATTTATGTGTCTTCTTATATAATTTTAAGTGTCTTCAGGAAAGGGTGTGTAAGCTCTGTTTGAAACTCACTGCCGGTTTCAATATTTCTTCCTTTTCCCGGAGAAATGCTCAATTTAGCAGTACAGAAAACTGGACACTTTCTCACAGTTTGTTTCTCCAGACAAAGGAAGGGACAGTGACTTACAGTTCCAGGCTGACGTAGAGGATGTTTCTTGATATCTTCAACTTGAACTTGTCTCATTTGACATGACGGGCTAATTTATGCGGCCAGATCAGTTCTCTTAGGAAGAGGGCACTTGTCAGATGCTGCGTTTCATCTAGTGAGTTTCCAGTCATCTCCAATCCTCTGCGGAAAGAGGTGAATCGTGGCTGTAAAAATAAAGAGACAAAAATAGCCATTTTCCTTATAGTTGAGTACAGGTCATTCAGCATAGCCAAGATGAACTGAGTTTGTGGAAGCTAGATTATCACTGTATTGTCTTTTAAATGATTACTATAAAGCCAGAGATTATGTTCCCCTAGAAAAGACATGTCTGTGTAATCTGTTAATCTTAGAATTCAGAAATTTCTCCTTAATCTGTCCTTTTTCCCCCTATGCCCTTTGGGCTCAGGGCCCCCATCCCTTTCCACCTGGGCCATCACCAGGGTCTCTTAAATGCCCCTTCTCAAACTGTTGAGCCCCTTGGCAATCCAACATCCACTTGTTGCCAGAGGGACATTTTCAGGTATAGATCTGAGCATATTACTCTTTCAATTTCTCTGTATTACCTGCAGGACAAAACTCCACCCCTTTTGCATGACTGTGCTCACTGGAAAGATTAGCTTCCTCTGTCCCTTCATCACTTAGCATGGCCCTTAAGGCCTTTGGTCCAGGTCTGTTTGCTCTTACCTTTTTCTTCTTCCTCCTCTCTTTTCCACCATTATGAATTCCCAGCCATCCAAGACATCCTGATGTTCCCCCAAAGAAAGTCTAATCTTCCACACTTCCATGTCTCTTTCCACTTCCCCCCCCTTCCCTGCCTAGCAAATGTGTATGCATCTTTCCAGATTCCACTTCCTTGCCTTGTGATTTTATGAAGACTCACTTGCTTGTCTACCCCCCAGCCCCTGTGCCCACAGGTAGATTCGGCTCCCCTCCTTATGTGCCTTCACAGTACCTGGTACTTGGGCATCTCTAAGATAGCACTTGAGTGTTAGCCTGGAGCATGTGTGCACATGTCTGGCCCTCCCTTTAGACCATGAGTTCCTTGATGGGAGAGCCTGCCCATCTTATTTTATTTTTTGAATTTAGTGCCAAGTATATTTCCTGGCACAGAGTGTTCGTAGACTGTAATGTCCCAACACTTAAACCACAGAGTCAGACAGACGTGGGTGGAAGGTCCAATGATGTTACTTACTAGTCATGTCATCTTGGGAAAGTTGTCTAAGTCCTATTGATTTTAGCTTTTTCGTCCATAAAATGGAGTAAGTAACAAAATACCTATCTCACAAGGATGCTGTGAAAATCAAATGAGTTAAGATATGTAAAGACTTGAGAACAGTGTCTGGCGCAGTGACTCTATATTTCTATTAGCTCTTTCATTTATTGTTTTTATTTTATTCTCTCTGCTGCTGACGATTGCTCATACATAGGAAGGGTTTAGCATAGGAACTGGCAAAGAATACAGGCTTAATGCAGATTAGATGTTTTTGTCATGATTGCTTTTATTATTAAAGATTGTTGAAGAAATGAAGTTCTTGTTTTCTTACATGTTGCCCAATGGACACCATCGCTGGGAGTGACACTAACCTCAAAACGTAGTATGTCTGCAATTTATCACAATACTCCCCCTAAAACCAGCTTATGTGAAAATGCTTGCTAGAACAGCCACTTAAATATTTTCTTCTTCTCTCTCCCTCTCTTCCTACCTCCTCCCCTCCTTCCTTTGCTGCTTTCTTCCCTAATTATTCCATCTCAATCACCTTTCTTTTGGCGTTTTGGGCTAAGATCCCTTAAATTACTTTAAATTCTGCCTCTCCTTTCCCTAGACAATATCTTTCACTGATTCCCATGATTTTAGTCTTTGAAAGATGTCTAGAGTATAAGACCACCGGAGGGGCTCAGTCAGTTCAGTGTCTAGGTCTTGGTTTCAGCTCAGTTCCTGATCTCACGGTCCTGAAATGGAGCTGCATCTGGCTCTCTGCTCTGCAGGGAGTCTGCTTGAATATTCTCTCCCTCAGCCCCTCCCCCACTCTCTCTCCATCTCTCTAAAATAAATAAATTTTTTTAAAAAAGGTGTCTGGAGAAAACATTTCTGTTTCCTTTCCCATTGCCACTTCTTCAGGTTCATGTCACTTGCCACCTGGATCACTCCCTGTTATTCTGCAGCCCCTTCAGGGCAGGGGCCCAGCATCACCAGAGTACAAGGCCCATAGTCAAAAAAGGGGTGAAAACCTTAACTGCCAAAGGGGCACGAGGGAACATAAAGGAGTGAAACAAGCCAGGGAGCAGTGGTGGCCATGACATAATGGGGAGGTCATGTCTCATCGCCAGGGAAGAGTAGCTATGTAGGAAAGTGCCTGCTCATTGCTTCCATGTGGGAATGCTGGTGTTGCTGGACCTTTCCATGTTTTAGGAGAAACTGCGAATCTGTACATGATATCTACTGATACGTAAATATACATAAATGATGGCAACTAGTTCATATTTCAAATTCCCTATTGTTTGGGCTAAACCAGGCTGCTGGTCAGATTTGACATGTAGGTAGAGAGGTTATGAGGTCTAAGGAGATGTTCAAGAAATATTTACAAAAACAAATGGATCCAGGATGCACTTCCTCTCTAGGTCTGGCTTAGTCTCTTCCTGCCCCGTGGATCATCCCCTTCATTTAATCCCACCTTCAAAGTATGGTGTATGTTTCTCTCATACCTTTCATGCCCGTTGCTCATACCAATTGAATGTGATGTTCAGTGTGCTGAAGGTGTATTGATAATAAGGAAACATCCCTGAATTGATGAGATAACAAAGTTGGGTTGGTCATGGCAGTGGCAAACAGAAACACTCCAGCTATTTTAAAAAATCTAGTTTCTTCTCTTGGTACCATTGCACTTGGAGGGTAATTTTTTGTGTGTGTGTTTTAAAAATACTTTTAATATAGTATTCTTATATTCATTACANAGGGTAATTTTTTGTGTGTGTGTTTTAAAAATACTTTTAATATAGTATTCTTATATTCATTATATTCNAGGTTGTTTATTTGAGATTTTCCTTGCTTCTTTTTTTTTTTTTTTAATTTTATTTTTATTATTTGCCCAAGGGGTACAGGTCTGTGAATCATCAGGCTTACATCTTTCACAGCATTCACCAAAGCACAAACCCTCCCCAATGTCCATAACCCATCCACCCTATCCCTACCCTCCCACCCCCCAGTAACCCTCAGTTTGTTTTGTGAGATTAGTTAAATCGGACATTGATAATTGTACTGCAAGTACTTCACATTTTTCTAGGGTGTACCTATATTGTGGGTTCCTCAATGGCAAGCTGACATTTATCATGATTTATATTCAGTGCTCCTGTAGGCCAGCAGATAGTCATGTATGTAAGTGACAATAAATAATTACATACAAGTCAGTTAAAACTAGTAGTTGGTTAATTATTCGTTTTAGTTAGGGTGAGAATTCTATTAATGTAAAATTCATATAACAATCTTGCAAAGAGGGACCAAGGCTTTTGCTTTGTCCGTGTGGCCACCGATGAATGTCAACTGTGCCCAGTTGACTCTCTTGGACGGGTGTGTTCATAAGCTCTGCGATTTTCAGTTTCTTTAAAGGGCTGCAAGATATGAAAGACATTTGGAAGAAATTTTAATGTATAGGCTTCCTAGATTTTTGTGATTTTTCCCCTAATCTTTTACAATAGCCTTGCTCACTACTAATCTGAAACTAGTGTCTTTTAGCAAGTTATCTTTAAAGAGTTTTTATATACCAATCACCTGTACTTTCATATATACAACAAATCTCTTTATAAAATTCATTTTATTAGTTTACATAATACTTAATTAAATTTAAAAATTATTTTCAGAAATACAACCAGGATAAAGAGTAGGGGACCAAATATCAGTGACTTGTGATCAACCTATCACTGACCTGGTAGGAGATTAAGTTTCTAGCATGCTGGGGACCAGGACACTAGCAGTGGGCATTCTCCATGCCAGGGGCATGACTCCATCTTTTGAAAAATGAATGGAAACTATTGATTCTGTCAGGTCAGTTCAGTGAAGGTTCAGTGACATCTACTCTACTATTGGATTCAGGTAGCATTTATTGGATTTTTTGCAATAATAATAATTTCTCACCTACTTGAATGTTCAGGGGCATTTCCAAGGTGCATTAACTTATATTATCATACTTTCATGGCATCGCTATGAGTGAGACATTTTTCCCTTTTGACAGACGAGGCAATTTTCAGACAAGTTGAAGTGACTTCCCTAAGATCACATAGCTTGCAAATAATGAAGTACTAGAACCCTATTCCAGTCTGACCCAAGTTCAGGACTCCTGTTGCTCCCTGGTGTTACTAGTCCAAACCAGGGTAAATGAACTCCAAAGACCCTTTAGGCTTTACCATGCTGATTCAGTGATAGATTAGCAACATCCTGTATACATCATCCCTTCTGCAGTTACAAGCTTCTATCCCTCTATGCCTCCGTGGCCACTGGCTTGACATGGAGGGGATAAGGAGATTAAGTCGAGGGGCCAATTAGTTTCAGAATGGTTGGGTAAAAGTTTCACAGCATCTCTGAGTGTGTCCCTCTCTCCTTTGATGAATGGCTCTTGCCTCTTTTTGACAGATTGATCTTGAGTGCTGGGTATTTTTCTCTCACCACATTAGCTGCCAGTTTTCCAGGCTATCCCCCCAGGACAGAGATGAGGTGAGAGGTAAGTTGTTTGTAAGTATGACTTGACGGAGCAATGCAACCAGGCTGAACGTTCAGAAAGCCCTTCTGTGCTTGGAGCCTGCTTTCATGTCTTGAAAATCCTGATTTATTTCAGGACAGGGAAAATCCGAGCCAGCTTGCAGACTGGAAATTAAAATCTTAAAACTATGTATGAAAATCGAATATTCCAAATGGCCTGGTTTAAACATCACCCTGCATCGTTGATCAAATGTAAAAGTTCTTGAAAAGAAGCGGGGGGATTTATGACTAGGTGTAGGACTGGGGAAAGACTTGGTGAATATTTATGGGTAACTTCAAGGAATTCCACTGACTGTACCTTGGTCTGCTTTTGTACCCTCACATTTCTGCTTTGGAGATTTCAAGCCTGCAAATGCTTATGGATTGAAAAATATTTTGGTTTGGCTGTATCCTGTTAACTTCTGAATTTTGGGGGGCAGGAGAGAGACTATATATATATTTATTGGGACACATTTATCATCCTGTATGTAAGTGTGTATGCACGTGTTTTTATTCCTTTAGATTTACGTCTTTGACTTTCTTGAGGACAGGACCTTTGCTTTAACTATCTCTGTGCTCCCAGACCTAATACAGTTTTTGGAAAATGGGAGGTACCCCCCCCCATAAGGACTCTCCTGATTCATATTGTGTTGGTTAATTTCTGTTGAGTACCTCCTTGAGCTAGATCCTGTGCTAATGGATGAAGGAGGTAGAGAGACAAATGGAGAGAGTAGGAATTTTCAATATGAACTTGACTTTAAAACTTAAAAGATATAATTAAAAAGGAAATGCATAAAACCAGCTAGCCTTACAACTTAATTCCTGTTTTGCAACCTTCAGTAACCAGTAGGGCATGTCCACACACGTTGACCATTTCATATACTTATTCAGGTGTATTGGGAAGAGGTAGGGAAGCCAACTTGAGTTTTATTCTCCTGTCAGCTGGCAAAGATGAGATGAACACGTACAACATGGCCAGTGGATGGGTTGGTGATGGATGTAAATGCCATCAATAAATTCCAAGACACAGTTTTAGGTATTTCCACATAAATTATCCTATTTAATCCTCTCAAATGTTTGGTAGGATTGGCATTATTACTTATAGGTATTAAAATGCTGTTCCTCTTCCCAGAAGATCTTTCTACTTGTTTCAATCTATTAAATACTCCTCTTTTCCAGGAGCCCACTCCAGTGACCACTCCTCTGTGATTCCTTTTCTTTGAGTTCTGGCCAGAGTCATAGGCTCCTTCCTTTCTGCTGCCATAAGACTTTGTGTATTCCTCGAGCTCCGCTGGCTCAGTCGGGGACTCCTGGAGCTTTCCCTGTCACCTTCTATACCCTTTCCAGTCCACATCAGTGAGCCACCAAGTCCTCTGCTTTCCCCTGAACCCCAAAATGACCCAACAACTTGAGGCTTCCAAACTCCTCTAGCTTGCACCATGGTCACTGTAGCTCTCATCCACCTCATGTCTTTTCAGACTCTGGTGACAGCCTCCTTCCTCCCTAGTCTGTTGCTCCAACTTTTGTGGCTCATGTCATTCATTCCCTTGCAGTTCAGTAATTGTCCAGCAAATTCCCACCACTACTAAAATAAGCCCGCAGATCTGAATGCCGCTCACAGGACCATGCAGGCTCCTCCCCTGTTCCAGCCCCATCCTGTACCCATGCCCTCAGTCATCCAAGAGTTTGGCCTTTTCTTTGCCAAGTGCTTTTCCACCTGCTATTCCCTCTGCCTAGAATGCTCTTTCTGCCCAAGCTAGCTCCTACTCATTCTTCAGGTCTTAGCTCAAATGCCGTGTATGCAGACTGGGCTTTACTGAGTCCCTGGGATCATCCGCAGAGGATAATACTCCTTTTTCTTTATAACACCCATGGGAACTTACATGTATGCATATATTTTTAATGTCCACCACCTCTGTTGTTGGGGAGGAGATGCATTTGTTCTATTTGTTTTCTCTCTTGTAATCCTGTACTAAGTTAGTGCCTCAGAGTATGGAGGGCATTTACTAAAATATTTATTAAAAATTAAGTAAATGAGGAGTGCGTGGGTGGCTTGTCAGTTAAGTGTCCCGCTGTTGATTTTGGCTCAGATCATGATCTCAGGGTCATGAGATCGAGCCCCACCTTAGGATCCATGCTCAGCAGGAGATCTGCTGGAGATTCTCTCTCTCTCTCTCTGCCCTTCCCCACCCTCACATGCTCTCTCTCTCTCTCTCTCAAATAAATAAATAAAATCTTTAAAAAATCTTTAAAGATTAAAAATTAAATAAATGGATATAAACGAAATTCTTCAACTATGACTATCACACCAGTACTATTGAATGGGCCCCTTATTTTTGTTTAGTATCTTCCTCCCTATCAAAGGTAACCAAAATATGTTTTTAAAAATTACCCTTGGGGACCACCTGGGTGGCTCAGTTGTTAAGCATCTGCCTTCGGCTCAGGTCATGATCCCAGGGTCCTGGGATAGAGCCCCACATGGGGCTCCCTGCTCAACGGGGAATCTGCTTCTCCCTCTTCCACTCCACCTGCTTGTGTTCCCTCTCTGGCTGTGTCTCTCTCTGTCAAATAAATAAAGCCTTTCTCCACATCCTCTCCAACATTTGTTGTTTCCTGTCCTGTTGATTTTGGCCATTCTAACTGGTGTAAGGTGGTATCTCAATGTAGTTTTTATTTGAGTTTCCCTGATGGCTAATGATGATGAACATTTTTTCATGTGTCTGTTGGCTATTTGTATGTCTTCTTTGGAGAAGTGTCTGTTCATGTCTTCTGCCCATTTTTTGACATGATGAGCCTGGTGGTGGGTATTAAGGAGGGCATGTATTGCATGGAGCACTGGGTGGGTGCATAAACAGTGAATCTTGGATCACTGAAAAAATAAAGTAAAAATAAATAAATAAATAAACAAACAAATAAATAAATAAAATCTTTAAAAAAAAAATTCCCATCGGTTGTAAATTTTCTCTGATTCCCACCTTCCCCTGACCAAACTGCATTGAGAAGGTGCCAACTACCCCATTTATGCAAAGCACCCATCTGAAAATGTCCCACCTCCTGTCCATGCACCTTTAAGTGGTCTGCACCCACGGTCCCTGAACACCCCAGGTGAGGGAGTGGCTCTTCACTTTGGGGAGGGCTGGTGAGCAAGCCATTTTAGCCACATTTCCTGATGAGGAAACTGAGGCAAGCATGAAGTAGAGTCACTTGGCTGAGTGAGAGCAGAGTCCCCAAGCCTCCTGTCAAAGAAGAGGGATGCAATGGCCAGGGGAGAGTGGGGAGGAATTCAAACCACCTGCCAAGTCCCAGCTGGCAGCAAAACTTATGGTAGGTAAGCACCCTCAACATCCTGCACTTGGTTTGAAGTGCCCTGGTGTTCTGAGAATGGAGCCCAAACATAGCCAGCTTGGTGCCAGAAAAGAAATTCTCACTCAGAATATTTTCCCAACAACATTCTTATTTGAAAGAGGCCTCGCCAAATGAAAACACATGTGCAGGGGTTTCTTCTCATGCCTTTCTCTGCCTGTATATATATTTTCTTTTGTATTCTTGACCACCCTGACATTGTAGTTTTTATTTTGAGGAGATTTTTAAATAATTTCCCTATAACCCATTCATCTTCCTGTCCTGAGGTAGAGTGAATTTTCACCTTTTCCAGTCAGTCTTAATGTAGCAGAAACAATCAGAGGTGCCTCTAGGTGCTGGGGCAGAGAGCAGACTTGGAGCAGGTGGGCTGAGCCAATAAAATACAGCTGGGAAACAGGAAATGGCAGCGAAATTGCCCCAAGTTGTCCTCTATGGAGCCCAGCCACATTCCCCTGTGAGGGAAGGTTTCCCCTATGAAACCTAGCCAGGCTCTGCTTTCCTACCCGATTCCTTCCTGGGCTTGAGATGTTGCTTCCCATCTTGGACCTTCCTCGTTCTGTGGTGTAGGCCCTTTTCACCCACCCTGAACTCTGCCTCCCAAGTATAGGTCAGGGTCATCATGGAGCTCATTCCTGCTTCTTGCCCTGGGTGTGGCTGTGCTGGCTAGAGTTATGGCCAAAAGAGCATCAAATTTACAGTGGTGTGCCCTCCCCCTTCCCCACCATTATTGCTTACTTTTGCAAATTAATGCAGGAGAGGGATCCCTCTGAAGACAAGCAAGACATCCTTCGTGGTCCTAAAGAATCCAGAACTTAATGCCAGTTTGCTTTCTGTTTATTTCATTGTTCCAAACATGAGTCCGTGCAATCCACCTGTGACTTGAGTTCCAGAATGTCTTCCTGAAAGTTATCTCTGAGAATATCATTCAAACCACTTCTGTGGTTTCCCTCTGGGTCTTTGCCAAATGCTATTTCCTATGCCCGGAATGGCCCTCTTTAGAATTTTCCTGTCATTACTCCTTCCTCTCAGTTCACTTCCAACTGTACCTCCTCCCCTATGAAGCCTTCTCTGAGGACATCAGGGGAAAGGGGCCATGCCTAACGCTGAAATTTCCAAGTTCGGATTCTAAGTTATTCACCTGCTAGCTGTACAACATAGAACTATTTGAGTTCTCTGCGTTTCAGTTGCCATATCTGTTAAAAATGGGAATAATATTGATGTCTATTTTGTAAAACTTGAGATTTACTGGGCTAAAACCTGCGAAGTAGTTAGAATAGGTAAGTGCTCAGTATCATCTCTACACAATCAAGCTGGTTTGGATTTCCATATAATCCATAGAGCGTTCATTCACTCCTTAAGTAAATATTTTCAGGACTGGAAGGTGCTAGGCACTCTACCAGGCACTGCTCACAGCCTAGGATACTGTGTTCACAGTACTGTATGTCTGCTTCCTGTCCTTGCTTTCAGCTGTAGAGATGATGAAGGCAGCAACTTTCTTTCTGGAGATGCCACATAGTAGTTTCCTCGTGAATGCACTGTAGGTTGAGTTAATTTTTTCTATGGATTAAAGAAGCATCATGGAGATGGGCCCTGAGAGGTCCATGTCTTACCATTTGATCATACCTGATCTCAGAGAAGATAGGTTTAATGCCATTACTTGCTTGTGAATAGAGCTGAATGTGCTTTAAGGGTAACATTTAATAACACAGGAACCTCACTGTTCATGTAAGAGGATAATGTGTCAATGACACAACGACCATGTGTGCAACACCATTGTCACAATGACCGTTACCACTGCCACCTCCATCATGGCATCTGTCACCATTACCATTATCACCACCACTGTGGCTGCACTGTCACTACTAGCTCCACCGTTGTCAGCGTCATGAACATATATATACACACACACACACACATATATATATATATAATGATTATAATAATAGTGACAAAACGCCAGCATTGATGATTTTTTTAAAGATTTTATTTATTTATTTGAGAGAGCGAGATAGCGACAGAGATAGTGAGAGAGAGCATGAGCTGGGAGGGGAGGGAGAAGCAGGCTCCCCACTGAGCAGGGAGCCTGATGTGGGGCTCGATCCCAGGACCCTGGGATCATGACCTGAGTCGAAGGCAGCCACTTAACCGACTGAGCCACCCAGGCACCCCGATGATTTTCAAGATTACCCAGTAACCTTATGAGGTAGGAATCGTTTTTTTAATTATTTATTTGAGAGAGAGCAAGCATGTGCATGAGTTGGGGGGGAGGGGCAGAGGGAGAGGAGAGAGAGAATCTCAGGCAGACTCCCTGTAGAGCCTGATGCGGGGCTCCATCTCATGACCCTGAGATCATGACCCGAGCTGAAATTAAGAGGCGGACCCTTAATTGAGCCACCCAGGTGCCGCAAGGTAGGAATTACTTTTATCTGTGTTTGACGGAGGAGAAAAGTCAGTTTCAAATGCAAACAATTTCTTAATTTATACATTTTAGAAATAAAGTAATATGGTGATTTTGTGGGGTATATTCTCTTTGTCCCTCCAGATCCACCTTTCACCCTTGTCCTTAAGTCCTCTATACTCTTAAGAGGCTGACCTCCACAGACCTTGTTAGGTAGGTGCCCTTATCCTCAAGCATTCATTCACTTGGCCCAGCCAGTGGCCGACACCAGCAGGAGGGGAGGAGAGAGAGACTGGAATATCTCTTCTCATCCAGTACTGTGATTTGATAGTGGCTGTTCCTTGGGAACAGCTTTCCTCTATAGCTCCAGTTCTCTCCTACTTCTAGAAACTGGTCCCTCCTCTTCCTTCTTCTGATCTAAAAGGAATAAGAGCAGCTGTTGCTAGACATTGTATTTTATCATATCCTGGTGTTTCCTTCACCCTGCTCACACCTCTGAGAGTAATCTTGTAACTAAATACTTTTCAGTGATCTCTGAGTATGCCATCTGTTCCCTGTCTGGACCCCGAATTATGTGATATAATATACAGTATACACCACAAAATACAATCTGTAATTCCTGAAAACAGGAAGGGAAGAAGAAATAAAGGGAAAAAATGAAGGAAAGAAGAAAAGGAAGGAGGGAAGAAAGGAAGGAAAATAAACTCCTATTTCTACCGTCAAAATCACTATTATAATTTTGGTGTGTTTACCTTCAGGTTTTGTTTTCCGTGCGGTTTTTATGTTGCTATTACTGTGGCATATATGTATTTATGCTTCCTCCTTTTTTCACTTCATTGTGTTGTTTTATCATTGCTTGGTCTACATGACCATTATTTTTAATGACTGGATAATATTCTGTTGAGAGTTCTTTTTAAGTTTTTTTGGTTACAAATGAGGCACTTTCCATATTTCAGCTGTACTTATGATAAATTCCCTGAAGTATGATTTTCGGGTCAAAGGAAATGAATGTTTGTTTGACTCTTAGTCTTATTCCCAATTTTCAAATCAAGGGATTTTATTTTAGAAATTAATATCAGTTTCAGTTTTTAAGGGGAGATTTAAAACACAGTTCTTTTTAGAATTGTTTTGTGTCTTATGTTTTTGGCTTTCATGTATTTTTTTCTTTTGCTCCTTCTCCATCTTGTAGTTTTTAGATTTAGCACTAAGATAGCTTTTATGTTTTGTAAGGTAAACATTCTTCTTTCATACTCCAAGAGTGGCTTTCCTAAAATTTTTCACAGTCTAAATGCATATTCAATTAGTAATCAAAAATTAAAAACATACCAAGGTTTTGATATTTTGTTCACTATGGGTTTTTATTGCATTAATTTTTATTTTTAAAAATAATGTTTTGTATTTTTTTTTAAAATTCATGAGTATTAAGGAGGGCACGTATTGCATGGAGCACTGAGTGTGGTACATAAACAATGAATCTTGGAACATTGAAGAAATAAAATAAAATTTAAAAAAAGAAAGAAAGAAAAAAATTTATCTTGATAACTGAGTTTTTGGGCATCACCTTAAAGTTTGTTCTTGAAGCAAGTGTCTCACTTTCCTTACCCTCATCCTGGCCCTGAGCCTCATCTCTTATTCATTTTGGCACCTCCTGTCCTTAGCATGGGTTCAGCACCTGGAAGGCGTATGGTACCTCCTATTTGCTTGTTGATGTGATTTATTATGCTATGTCTTACATATGGAGCATTTGGAAGAGGAACTCTCTAGCTGATTGGCATGAATCACTTTCCTGTCCGTGGAAACAGGCTTTCTCATGCCCTCGGCTGCCCACTGTCTGGGTAAATGAAGCATTTCTGAGATGAAGTCTTTTGTAAATGTGCCTTAGAGCACTCTCTTTGATTATCCATTTCATTATGATTGCTTTCCCTTACACGAATACTATCTAAATATTATGATGAGAAATAAAAACAAAACAAAAATACCAAAAGATGAAAAAGGAAAACCAACCATCCATTCTTCTTTCTCCAGGATTAAGCATTTAGCAAAAGTATAAAACGATTACAGTTTCATCTAATTGACTGCAGCTGTGCAAATATCCTAGCACGCTAGGAGACTGGTGTCTTCCCCCTGCCCCCCCATCCCACCTCAGGAACATCTTGATATCTGGGTTTGTTTCACTTTTGCCCAAGGCAAGGTGTACATAGGAAGAATGAAACCATGTCACTGGTTGAAGGAAAGGAATATATCCTTTCATAACTGTCAAACTGGAGCTTAAGCCCATGGGATTTGATTATTTTGAGCTTCTAATTTCCAGGACTCCCTAGCCAAGAAGAAAAGGGCCAGCAGATGTTAGAATAGACTAGTAAAGGTCAGAGCAATGGTCTGCTTGCTAGACTTCATCTTCTCTGTGGGAGATGGGAATTTTATGTTTGTTGGTCAGGGTGTGTCAGATACTTTAAATTTGTTGTGATTTCATTTTATCCTTGGAAATATATGTTTTTATCTGCATTCTATAGATGAGGAGGTAGGGATTTAGAATGCTTAATGGCTGAAGGCTAAACAGCTTCTCAAGCAAGTGGTGTGGAATTTGGAATTTGGACCTTCATTGCTCGACTCTGAAGTCCATGGTTTTTCTATTGCATTATGCTCCATAACCACTATTATCTGAGGGGCTCCTTGGAATCAGCCTCTACCTTTTCCCATTACTTGCATCTCTTACCCACTTTCTAAACTTCCCTCTTCCTCTCCACTGTCCTGCTCTCAACTGCCCCATTCTCTTATCCTTGTTATCTGCCTCTGTCAGCAAGGGCCTGCCTTCCTGGCTGAGATTCTGTCTTAGAGCCATGGAAGTTTCAGGCTGAAGGGCATCACCGGAAAGAACCTCCACAAAGTGAGGAGAAATTAATCTTTTTTTTTAAGATCCCCAGTGCTCTAGAAGAGTACTTGGTACATAAGAAGGTGCCAAATAGCTGGGTACTAAATATATACATTGTAAGAAGCATATATGAAGCCCTTGATTTTTAATATTGTATTTAATGAATTATTATGTTGATATCATAAATTAGATTTTTACTATATGTAAAATAGTACAGTGCTTTCTTAGATTCTGATGGGATCTTAGTTAATAGAATCTTGGGTCTTCAACTACCACAGTGTTTATTAAAAAATACAATAAAAAATCAAAAACACCATATGATCTAGCAATTCCACTTCTGGGTATTTATCTGAAGGAAATGTAAACACTAACTCAAAAAGAAACCTGCAGTTCCATGTTTATTACAGTGTTCTTCACAATAGCCAAGACACAGAAACAACCTAAGTGTCCACTGACAGATGTACGAAGAAAATGTGGTCTTTGTACACACAAGGGAATATCGTTCAGCCATAAAAAAGAGAAAAATCCTGCCATTTGCAATAACATGAATTGGCCTTGAGGGCATTGTGCTAAGTGAAATAAGTCAGACAGAGGGAAACAAATAATATGAGCTCACTTATATGTAGAATCTAAACGACCCCTTCCCCCAAACAAACAAAACCTCTGAGGTCATATATACAGAGAACTGATTGGTGGTTAGCAGAAGTGGAAGGTGGGCAAAATAAGGTAATGAGGGTCAAAAGGGAGAAATTCCCAGTTATAAAATAAATAAGTCCTAGGGTTGTAATGTTCAACATAGTGACTATAGATAATAATACTGTATTGAATATTTGAAAGTTGCCAAGATCTTAAAAGTTCTTATCATAAGAAAAAAATCTATAATTATATATGGTGATGGAGGTTAACTGGACTTATTGTGGTGGTGATCATTTTATAATATACATGAATATTGAGTCATTATGAAACTTGAGACTTATATAATGTTATATGTCAGTGTCATCTCAGTTAAAAAAAGAAGACCTCCACTGATGGATTATGGGTAAAGACACAAGCCCCCAGGGATGACTGATAAAAGTGCTGCAAGGCAGGGCTCTCTCTCTGGGAGCACAGGAGACTCCCTATTTGGCTTCTACTGAAAGCAGCTCTGGGAGATCCTAGTAAGCTTACGAGTTTGTTGGGAAAATGCTAGAGAAGCAAACTTCTGCTTAATGTGAGAAAGAGCTTTCCAGCAACTAGAGCTTGCCCAAAGATGGAACGGGCCATTATAGAGGGCAGTGAGCTCCATGTCTTCAAAATCATTTAAGGAAAGCCCACATAGACATTTGTTAGGATGCCTAAGAGTCCCTAGCTGGTGGGTTCAAAGAATCCCCCCACCCCCAAAACACACACACAAGAAAGTAAATAGGTAAATAAAGTAAATAAAGAAAAATTTTAAAAGGATTGGTTGAGAATAAGCCAGGAGGGTTAAACATGAAAATGAATTTTGCTGGAGAGAAGGGTAAGGGGGTGGGGTAACTGGGTGATGGACATTAAGGAGGGCACGTGGATGTAATGAGCACTGGGTGTTACATAAGACAGAGGAACCACTGAAGTCTACCTCTGAAACTAATAATACTTTATATGTTAATTAATTGATTTAAATTAAAAAATGAAAAATATAATACAGCATTATTAACTATGGTGACCATGCTGTACATTACATCCCCATGACTTTATTACTGGACATTTATACGAGTTGATAAACTTCACCTATTTCATTCACCGCCCCCCCTCATACCCAGTCTGTGGCAATCATCAATCTATTCTTTGTATCTATGATCTTAAAAAGAAGAGAAGATGAATCTGGTCTATATTGGGCATTTAGCATCTGTGTAAGGTCAGGGCATGAAGCACTGAGTCCAAAGCTCTGAACTTGGAATCAGAAGTCCTGGCTTCTTCATGAAACACTGATCAGCTTGACCTTGGGCAAGTCCCTCAACCTCCCTAAGCCTAAGTTTTCTCTTATTTTAAAATGAGATAATAGAGGGCGCCTGGGTGGCTCAGTGGGTTAAAGCCTCTGCTTTCGGCTCAGGTCATAATCCCAGCGTCCTGGGATCGAGGCCCGCATCAGGCTCTCTGCTCAGCAGGGAGCCTGCTTCCTCCTCTCCCTGTCTCTCTGCCTGCCTCTCTGCCTACTTGCAATCTCTCTCTCTGTGTCAAATAAATAAATAAAATCTTTAAAAAAAAATAAAATGAGATAATAGAGACCCACCTGATGGATATCGCAGGTTTCTTTGAACTGTAAAATTATTGATCTATGGTAGTGTGTGCTTATAATTAGGGAGAATTGATATTCTCAGAGAGGGAATGTATCAGCTTTGGAAGGTAATGATTGTAAAACAGCGTCCTACTAATGGATTCCCTTCACACATATCTCAGTGCCAGGCCAGTTGTGGCAGTGGCTGTTCTCTTCTCTTTATACCCAAGAGATGCCTTGAACAATGCTTTACATCTTCAGTCCTAGGGACATGTTTGTGTGGAAGCGTGACTTGCAGGCTTTGAACCAAACCCAAAGGAATGTTTCAGGTTTGCTCTTGGCAAAGTCCTTCTTTCCTTGCTCCCTAATGAAGGATTGGAAGGCTAAGAGAGGCCTCACGTGGCTCTTCTTGGCTCTTGCCTCCCTCTTTAAACAATGGCTGGATGCATTCTGTAGGAAGAAAAGGAAACATATGGATTGAATTTCCCCCAAGTGCACTGTGGCCTAGGAGTAGAGTGGAGGCTGAGCGTGGGGGTGGGTAGAGAGGAAGGCTTTGGCACAGCACACTGGGGAACTTGGTGAAACCTTGGTCCCATGAGAAGTGGTGGGGTGGGGACAGGGGGTCAATAACTAGCTGTGGCCAGGTGTGCTATGAACCGGCTGCAGTGGGACAGGTCTTAACAGAGGACCTTTGGAAATGGAAGAGTAAGTGGATTGATGTTGTAATGGGAATGAGGAAGATGTGGCTAGCAAGTCAGGCAGAGGCATCCCAAGTTTCTGGAAAGTCGAGGGTCTGAATGTCGAGGGATCCTTCCTGAGGAAGGCAGGTCTGGCTCTATCCTGTGCCTTGTACAATGGGATTTAAAGTTTGGAATTTAGTTCAGTTGAATCAGGAAAGCATTAAACAATGCGTATGAATCCTACATCCCTTGCCATATTACTTAGGACTCATCAGGGGGAGAGTCATGATGGGGCCTCTCTAATTGGCACTGTAGATACATTTGCAGATGGTAGGTTGGAAAGCAAGAAGGGAAGTATTTGGGTTGTTGAAGAGTTAGAAGTGCATCTGTGTGCTTTTGTACATGTTGTGGTTCCATTTATAAAGAACTCTCATCTTTCTCTGTCTTTGCAACCAGTCCTGCTTGCCCCTTCAATGCCTGAGCTTCCTGCCATGGTACCCACACTAGCAAGATTACGATCTCTGGGAATGACAAGCCATGTAAAGCTCCCTTGCCACATGAACACGAGATCTGGGAATAACCTGTACCTTTACACATGCATCCCTTACTCCAGACACCCATGATCATGGTGTTGCTGTCTCTTGATTCTGAGGCTGGGTGTTTATTTCTACTGGTCCAGAGTGAAATCCTAAAAACTGAGCATTTGTCTGTTGGTCTGTACTCTCCTGATACACATCACCCCTCTTCCCTGGGGAACCTTGTGCTGACTTCCATCATCTCCTTAGAATGAACCTTTTTAGTTTACATGTGGTGCCAAGAATACTACACACCCTGAAGCCTAAATGACATACTCACCTCTTTGTATCAGATTTTCTCTGGTCTTAGACTGGATTAAACTGAATCTTGCCCACCTTCCTTGGACTTGGTTTTTAATTACCAGCTGTAGTCCAGAGGGGCTGTCTCTCTTGGCCACAGTCTTCTTCCTCATGTCCTAAATTTGTTTTGGTTTGGCTTTACCCCTTCTCAGTGATGAGAGCCCCCAACATACCATGTCATCAATGAATTCATCACTTAAGCCTTACTCATGTTACTTGTCCTATGAAGCCTGTCTTTTTTCATTCAGAAAACATTGGTGGCTTCATTTCACGTGCTTTGTATACCTATTTTTCATTTATTATATTGCATTATAATTACCTGTGAACTACTTCACAGGGCATGAGTAGGCACACTTTAAAATTGAATGATGATAACGATACAGTCATCTTTTCATTCCTTGTTATGTATTAGAAGTTATGGCAAGACAAAGGAACTCAATAAAAGTTTCTGGAGCGGGTAAAGTATTTAGTTCAGTACCCTACAGTTTCAGATGAGAAAACTGGCCCTCAAAGAAGTTCAATGACTTAAACAGACCCTTGGTGAAATCTTCCAGGACAAAGATCATGTCTGATTTATCTTTGCACTTCTGATGCCCAGGCCAGTGTCTGGCACACATCAGACAGTTAATATATGTATTGTATTGAGTTGGAAAAGAATTCCAGAGACCACAAATCTAGTTAGTGGCAAGGCTAGGGCTGTAAATAGGTATCCTGACTTTTAAACTCTTGGCTTATAGTCATATTAAATAAAAACAAAGAGGCTCATGGTATTTTATACATATATATATATATAACCATGACATGACAACATCTCTTAAATTTTAGTCTTGGCAGATAATTCTTATCTATTTTTCCTTTTTACTGGATATCCTTCTTTATTATCCTGTCCAAATCATGCAACAGTTAAAATATATAGTTTGTTTAACACTGAGCAAATCATTTCCTTTCTTTCTGATAAATATTCCAGATTTTGAAGAATACCTCCAAGTATCAAGTCTACAGTGGGATTTATTCAAAAGAGAACATATATAAAAAGTAAAGGTTTCTGGTGTTCCCTGTATGACTATATCTGAAAATACTAGGTGGACACAGAGGCTAAGAAATATCTCAAGTGAGCAGAGTTAAATACATGGTTAGAAGTGCTAGAATAGCAATGGCACATCAAAAAGCAAGGATGGATACTTTTGCTATATTTCCTCCTGTACACCAGAGGGCTGTGTGCAAACTGTGGCTGCCTGTTTTCTCCCCAAAGATCAAAGATCTAGCTAAGAGATTGGCCATCTTTTGCTGTAAAGAGCCAGTAAGTATCTTAGGCTTTGCCAGCCATGTGATCTAGGTTGTACTTACTCACCTCTGCTGTGTGAAAACAGCCATAGACTATGTGTAAATGAATAAGTCTGGCTGTGTTCTAATAAAACTATATTTGTGAACACTGACATTTGATTTTACATTGTTTTTATGTATCACGAAAGAGTATTTAAAAAAAATTTTAAGGGGTGCCTGGGTGGTTCAGTCAGTTAAGCAACCAACTTTTCATTTTGGCTCAAGTCATGATCTCATGGGTTGTGAGATTGAGCCCTATGTTGGGGTCCTCGCTTACGGGGATGTCTTCTCAGGGACTGTCTCCCTTTGCCCCTTCCCCCACTCATGCATTCTCGTGCTCTCTCTAAAATAAATAAATCTTCAAAAAATAGTAATAACAAAAAGTTTTTTAAACCATTTAAAAATGTAAAAGTCATTCTTATCTCTTAGAGTATATAAAAATAGGCAGGACAGATTTGGTTTTGATGACCCCAAGTCCAGTTTATAATAATAATAATAACAACAACAACAACAGCAGCAGCAGCAGCAGCAGCAGCAGCAACAACTATAATAAAATACTTCCATTGATCCCTAGTATGTGACAGGCACTATATACATGTTACCACCCATTTAAAAAAATAAACACTATCTCTGGGGTGCCTGGGTGGCTTAGTTGGTTAAGCTTTCAACTCTTTATTTCAGCTCAGGTTATGATCTCATGGGTCATGAGATTAAGCCTTAGGTTGGGTTCTAGGGAGAGCCCACCTGAAAACTCAGTGGAGAGTCTTCTTAAGATTCTCTCTCTCTCCCTCTGCTCATGCACATGCTCTCTCTCTCACTCCCTAAAATAAATAAATCTTAAAAAAGAACTGTATCTCTTAGAATCACCCACTTTTCAAATGAGGCGACAATGCTTACAGAGGTTAATTTGGTCAATGTCACAAAGTTAGTAAGTAGAAGAGCTAGGAATGCAGTCCATATCTGTTAGTCTTAGAAGGAGTGCTCCCCACCATCATGCCATCTTGCCTCTTAACTTAAAATATGCAGTTTTAGACAACTCTTTTGCTGATCAAATTGTAGTTCAGATTTATAGGCTCTGGTGGGGAAAGTGCTTTATGGGGAATTAAGATACCTGAGACTTAGTATCAGTTGTGCTTATAATTCCCCATGTAACCTTGACAAAACTCTTCAATTTTCTGAGTCTTAGTTTCTTCATTTGTAAGACAAAAGTGTTGGTGAATGGCAGTGGTGATTTTGTCCCCCAGGGCCATGCAATATCTGGATATGTTTTTGCCTCTGTTTTGCCCCACAGGGCTATGGGGGTATGTTACTGGTATCTAGTGGTTAGAGGCCATGGATGCTGCTAAACATCTTCCAGTGCATGGAATGGTTCCCACAATAATTACCAATCTGAAATGTCAGGATTGCTGAGATTGAGAAACCCTGGACTGGGGGACCAAGCCCGCTCTTTCCATTTCTGAGAATCTAATATTTTTATTCATTTCACTGAAATATATTTAATTAATTCCAAGTCACTTCTCTCTGAATCACAGTTTCTTCTTTTGTAAAACAAGAGAAATAAACTATATAATCTCCGAGATTCTTTTTAAGTTTTAAAATGCTCAAGCATATGATTAACAAGGGATTATTAAAAATAAATGTTATACTATAAATCCAAGATAATACAAATCATTTTATATTTTTGTCTCAATAACCAGTGCTGCCCCACTCCCTCATCCCCACAGGGCAAAGTTTGCGAGCTTGCATTCTATGGGCTGAACCCAGCCTACAGATGTATTTTCTTTGGCCTCCAGATTATATTAGAATGTTGCAAATTAGTGGCCAACATTTAAGACTGGATCTTTCCAGTAAATATCCATATTTCTAGCTTCTCTTAAAAACATCAGAAGACAGAGCAACACTCGGCTTGATTTTTGCATAGTAATGGTGAGCTGAAGCTGAGTCGAAGCTGTCCCTTTAGATGGGGCAGAGTTCTCCAGCTTACCAGAGTTCACACATCACAGGTTTGACTTGTACCATGCCGCCTTCATTTGCTAACATTATCTCCCTCCCTCCCTGTCTGGTCCCTATAGGTAGGTGAGTTTACTATTCCTTCCCTAGAATTCTCATTCCTTCATGGAATATGCCCAGAAATGTACAGGGTTGGCCACTTAAAATTTTTGATTCTTAGACTAAATAAAATAAATGTTAAGTCCTGAAACTGGGTCTAAGGTAAACAAGTGGTTGGGAACAGAATGGGAAGAAAAGTCTTTGCAGTAGTGTATGAAAAAAAATATTAAGAGTTTTAATGGACAGTATGAGGCAATGGTGTTTTGTGCTGGCCAAGTAGCTAATGGGATCCCTGGCTGCATTGTTAGGAGTGCAGTGTTCTGATGGGGAACGAGGTGGTCCTGCTCTTCTTTCTGCTGCTGAGATGCATCTGAATCATCATGTTCCCTTCTTGGCACTACACTATTATGTGTGACTTTAACAAGGGGTTGAGCTATGAATTAGTGAGATGACTTGGAATGTCTTTCTGTGAGTGAGATTTGCATGAGTTCAGGCCATGGGTAGAAAAGAGAGGACTTAGGAGGGACGGGATGGATTTTTCCAAATATGGCATAGTGATGCTGAGGAGGGGGGTCAGATCAGCATCATGGCCTTCAACATATGCCTCAGACCCCTCTCTGAGCTTCAGTTTTCTCACTTTTATAATAAATGGATTTTATTTTATTTTATTTTATTTTTTAAAAGATTTTATTTATTTATTTGTCAGAGAGAGAGCACAAGCAGGCAGAGTGGCAGGCAGAGGCAGAGGAAGAAGCAGGCTCCCTGCTGAGCAAGAAGCCCTATGCTGGACTCGATCCCAGGACCCTGGGATCATGACCTGAGCCGAAGGCAGCTGTTTAACCAACGGAGCCACCCAGGCGTCCCAATAATAAGTGGATTTTATTCATAACCTTTCTCCCCAACCTCAAGAAATCCTTTCTACAAAGGGAAGTTAATCTTGAAACAAAATATTTAACTATGTAAAATAAATCAATTCAAATTGATTTGATTATTCAACTCAAACTAAATCACATCAGTGCCCTGGTTGGGTGAGTGCAGAGTGTCCAGAGTGAACCTGTTTAGCTCTTCTCTTCAGCCCTCAAAGGCCACATCTGAGAGCACTCTATAGAGCCCCTGGGACCCCGTGGCATACAGTGTGATGAAACCTGATCTAGGTTTCTAAGATCCCTGCTTATTCTAAAATCTTCACTTTCTATAGCCTATGTTTCCTGACTGTGAAACATCAGGGCAAACTTTTGAGATTAGCTTGAGAATAAGAGGGGTTGTCAAAGGCAGGGATGGTGAGGATATGCGCCCCCCTGGAGGGGAGGAATGAGGAGAGGAACAACAGTGGAGAAGTGTACATTTGAAGTGAGTCAGGATCTCATGACAGGTGTCTAGTAAGAAATGCAAATGGCAGCTTGGTCTTTGTGTCTTTAGGAGCTTTGGAAGGCTGTCTTTTATAGACATCATGGTCTTCTCTTTAACATCAAGTTTGCCTCTTCATTCCACTTCCATTTTATAGCATGCAGTTTGAAGGTTATAGCATGCTGGAGGTGGGCCCTGGTTGTTTTAAGTGGTGGTGGTAATCCCTCCTTCTTGATAGCGATTGGTCCAGAAACCCAGGCATTGGAGAATCAGTGTGCATAAGGCTCCTCTAATGGGGATTGTTGAGGAATGGACACATTGCCCAAGTTGGGCAATGAGAACTTCAAGGGAATGCTTGCTGTGGGGCCCTTTAGGAAAATTTCATCATTTATAAGAGAGAATCAAATGGAGAAAGTTCATTTCTTCCTCTACATATCTGGAGATAGTCATATGTAGGTGAGAGACCTAGAGTTACTGGAGTCACTTCACTATCAGTCTGAATATAAAATTAATTCATGGAGAAAGGCTTAGCCATTAGAACTTGAGGGCCATGGAGCTGGAGTCACACGACTGAGCCAAAATCTGAAGCTTGCTGACCTTCCGAACTTTTAGGTATATGAGCCAATAACTTCCCTTCTTTTTCTTAACATATTAGCTTGTTCAATCTGGGTTGCCTACTTCTTAAATCTTAATGAATCCCAACTGATACCTTAGGTTATCCAACCCAGAAAGTTTCCTTCCAGTGATGGGGGAGCATGTTAAAGAGTGTATCAGACATGTCTTATGTCCTACCTCAGATTCTCATGGTTTCACCTATCTCCTGAACTCTGACTACCTGGTCTATTCCAGTTGCTGCAGCTGTCTGACTCCATACTGACCCATAGAGTTAAACCACTTGAGGTCAACTAACAACAGGCCCAAAAGCATTTGTGTCTCATAACACTTCTGGACTCAGATTAAGACCAAGCTGCAGGTGTGAGACCTGGCTTTCTGAGCAGCTGCTGCAGGGGCTGTGATTCAGCCTGGGAATGTGGAGGAGTTAAACCCCTAGAAGGCAAACTCAGAGCAGTGGAACTCAGGAGATGTGAAGGATTTGACAAATTTTCTCTCTCTTCTTCCCTTCAGTAGACTGAACCAAGCATCCCCCCTCTGTATGGCCTAGAGACATCTCCTATAGCTGCCTCATAGAAATACCTCTGTGGAATGTATCACTTTGCATTGTTTTCCCATTCTTTGCCTCACATCTCTTTTTGCTCACTTTTATAGCAATAGTATTGTGTCTCACAAATAAAGAATTTACAGTAATCTTTGCCTCAGGCTCTATTTCTAGGAAAAGCAGCTAAGATAGAATGGAAAAAAACAAAGAAGAAATAATTGGTGTACACATTAGGCTATTGCCTGGTATGGTTTTAATATTTAGAAAATCTGATCTTTTATGAAGATCAACAATCTAAGTGGAATGCACATCAAATAGTATAGTGGTTAAGAGCTCAGACATAGACTATGTATTAAAGTTCTAACTCTGCCCTCTACTAATTATGTAATCTTATTAAAATAATTTAACTTGTCTGGGCTTCACTTTTCTCTTTTGTAAATAATGAGTATCTTACCCCCCATAGGGCTATTGTAAAGATTAAAGAAGATATTGCATATAGAAATACTTATAATCACAAAGTTTTCAGCCTCAGTACTGTAGATATTTTGGGCTTAGATAATTTATTGTTGTGGAAAGTTCTCCTTTGTACTGTAGCATGTTTACCAACATCCATGGACTCTAACCATGACAAATAACCTCCACCCAATTGTGACAATCAAAACTGTGGAAATCAAAAATAAACAAAACAGTGAGCTCTCCAAAACCCATCAGAAGAATGACCTAGCCAAAACGAAATTGTGAGATATCCTAAAGCACCGTTGTTTTAAGCCACTGAATCTTGGATGATTTGTTATACAGCAATAGAAAACTGAGGCAAATTGGTGACTAAAAGTGTGATGCTGCCATAAGAAAACCTCAACTATGTGGCATTGGCTTTGGACCTAGGTGGTGGGTAGAGGCTGGAAAGAGAAGAGAGAAAAGAGGGTAGAAGAGTAGAAAGGAAATGGTGATTGAAGACAAAACAAGAAAAGACAGTCTTTGGTATAAACTGGCAGAACTGTAGGAATGTGGACGGTAGAAATGTGCCTCATAAGTTTGTTGGATCTGTCTAAGGAGCTATTAAAGCAGAAGGATAAAAACACCAAATAGTGTCTTCAACTGCATATAATAAAGTATGAGAAGGGAGATGAGTTAATGAGATAACTGCAACATTTGCCAGCAGAATTTGGAGAAAATATAAAAGAACAAGGGCTTTCTAGATTGGAAAGTAATACTGCTTTATATTTTCTGTCTCTATAGCTGGCAGAAGATTACCAAAGTAAAAAATAGCTTCAGGACAAAGATCAAGTGTATGGCTATAATACCTTTTGTTAAGATCTCATAAGATTTAAGGTGCCCAGAAACCACATTTAACTAGAAAATGGGGCTTCTAGAGGGTTACTGGGGGGTGGGAGGGTAGGGATAGGGTGGATGGGTTATGGACATTGGGGAGGGTTTGTGCTTTGGTGAATGCTGTGAAAGATGTAAGCCTGATGATTCACAGACCTGTACCCCTTGGGCAAATAATAAAAATAAAATTAAAAAAAAAAAAAAAGNTTTGGTGAATGCTGTGAAATATGTAAGCCTGATGATTCTCAGACCTGTACCCCTTGGGCAAATTATAAAAAAAAAATTAAAAAAAAAAAAAAAAGAAAATGGGGCTTCTAATGATCTCAGTGGCATTGTCCCACAGAAGTGGACTTTTCTATAATATAAAGAAATCTCAAAAAGAATGATGGATTTGGCTTTGGGGGGCATGGAGTGAATGCAGAGGAGATTAAGGGAAACCCACAAAGATTTCAAGAGAATTATAATGTCAGTAGCTTTGGTAACTTGCACTTTGCTAACATGAACTGAGGGAAATAGAGATAGTTCAAGTGCAAAGAGGCTTGTGGAAAACTGGAAGCACAAACTCTTGAGAAAGCTACTCAGATACAAGCACAAACCATTTCTTACATAAAAAGAAGAGGCTTTTAGGAAGTTAGAACAAGCGCTCAGAAGGTAGAGTGAAGGGCGCCTGGGTGGCTCAGTGGGTTAAAGCCCCTGCTTTCGGCTCAGGTCATGATCTCAGGGTCCTGGGATCGAGGCCCACATCGGGCTCTCTGCTCCGCAGGGAGCCTGCTTCCTCCTCTCTCTCTGCCTGCCTCTCTGCCTACTTGTAATCTCTCTCCCTGTATCAAATAAATAAATAAAATCTTAAAAATAAATAAATAAATAAATAAATAAATAAAAAAGAAGGTAGAGTGAAGAGCTGAGGGGAACAATGAGACAACTCTCAGGCAGATAAAGAGTCCCTAATCCAGGAACACTTCTCACCCTCAGGGTGGGGAGCTGACAACATGTGACATCTGGATTTCAGAACTGCTATAAATGACTTATATCACTTCTGTGTGTGTGCCACTATCCCATTCTGAATGGAATTGTCTATTGTCTATCCTTTCCCCCATTCAATGTAGTATGTTGAGTGTGTCTGGGGAAGACATACTGTGTTTTAGTTCACAAGTCTCTGGAGTTGCTGATGTTCAAGAGTTGTTGCACCTGAAAACCAAACTTTTGGAGACTCGTTCATATCCAGACTGAAGTGGATTGTGAAATTGTGCATTGTGAGCTTGATACCATAATTAGTGTGGCAGCCAGCCTCCAAAATGGACCCCCTGTGTCATCCCTTCCCATACTGAATGGGTCTAGCCTGGGTAATGAACACGATATTACAGAAATAAATAAATAAATAAATAAATAAATAAATAAATAAATAAATAAAGCTTCCAAGGCAAGGTCAAAAATGGCACTTCAGTTTTTTTCCTTACTTTCTCTTACATCACTTATTCTGAGGAAAGTTGAATTCCATATTATGGGAACACTTAATCAACCTTAGGAGGAGGTCTGTATAGTGAGGAACTGAAGCTTGTGAACAGGCATATGAGTGAACCATCTTGAAAGTGGATCCTCTGGTCCTATTCAAACCTTCAAGTGACTACAACTTTGGTTGACATTTTAGCTTAAACCACATGAGAGACCCTGAGTCAAAAGTGTCCAACTAACCTCCTGAATTCTTGGCTGACAGAAATGTGGGAGATAATGAATGCTTCTTTCTGTTTTAGGAAACTAAGTTTTGAGATAATTTGTGAAACAATAGATAACTAAAACATTTAGGCTGAGACTTTTGGAGGTCTTAGTTTGGAGGTGACAGCACTTTGCATGTGGGAGGAATATGAATGATTTATGGCAATAGGGAAGACTCTAATAGATTGTTTAATGGCCACAAATTTCTCTCATCTCGGGATATTGCTGTTCCTCCCATCATATAGATAGATAGATAAAGATATTGAGATAGGTATATAGTACTTAATTATTTTATATATATTATAATATATGATGCTCTTGAAGCTGGTTATCCTAGTGACTTGCTTTTACCAGTAGAATATGGCAGAAGTGAAATTATGTGACATCTGAAGCTAAGCCTTATAAGACCTTTTAGCATGTTACCCTGGGGTGTCATCTAGGAAAAGTCAGTCTGGTCTTCTAGAAGATGAGAGACCACGTGGAAGAGAACTGAAGCCTAGCCCATAGCCATCACCAAGTGCCAGCCTTGTAAATGAGGCCATCTTGGATGTTCCAGTCCAGCCAGATCTCTAACTATACACAGCTGCATGAGCAAGCCTAGGCAAATCCATCTGAGGAAACTGCAAGCCAACCTACAAAATTAGTTGCCATTGTTTTGGAGTTGTAAGTTAAGTAGCAAAAGATAACTGAAACAAACTTTATTACATGGAATTTATCATAGATTATAGCCAAACTCATTGTTTCTCAACAATATAAAAAACTTAGTTTCAAGAAATAATTGTCAGTGAATTACTGGAATAACTTCCTGATTTGAGGAAGATTCTAAAACCATGTAGATGCTTGTTTGAAAGAAAACTGTGGTGTCTTCCACAGGCAAGGATAGGGCAGAATAATGGCATTTATGTTCTGTGTAGGTACAACTAAAAATGAGAATAACTGATCTTTTCTCTGTTGAATCTACCATGTGCTTTGTTTTGATCTGGACACACACACAAAATTTCCAAATCTCTTTTAGCTATGCATTTTACAGGACAATTTACATAGAGTTGAATTTGTAAAAACCTGAACTAAGCCAGCAAAAGTTTGTATTTACTTTTGTCCTCTTACATACACAACTTCATAGTTGGATTAAAGTTGATCATCACAGAAGCATGTATAATATTTGATTTGATTCTCACAACAACCCTATGATGTAAGAGGGGGGAGTATTTTTTTAATCTTCATTTTATAGATGAGGGACATTCATATAATGTTCTTCAACTAAGGATGTACATTTAATGTAGAGACTTACTCCCATGCATTCAGTCTTTTAATCTGGTTCCCTTTCTGCTATAACATATGAGGTGTCTAGATGATGGCTAAGGTCCTTTCAGATCTAACCTTCAGTGACTTGAATGGATCCAGTGTACACCGTGTTATAATTCATCTGGTGGGAAACTGAATGCCAGAACAGTGTTAACTTTAGCAAGTGGCTACTCAGTTGCTTGGTTGTCTGGGCAGTTTGGTGGTGGGAGATACTATTTCAACATCTGTCTAGGGAGGCAAACAAACAGAGCTCTAAACCCTGTTGACACATGTGTCCTGGGTGACTCAAGATTCTCACAGAAAGATATTCACTGAGTCCAGTTATATTATGACTGGAGCAATGTTCCACTTGATGTGGAATTCCTTAGAGAGGAGCAATGTGGTTAGTTCAATTATAGACACCATCTTTACGATGCACATCCAGAGGGCTGTAGGCTGAAGGCAGGCACTTTGGGGCATGGGTGGTTTCAAAAGACTCTGAGTCAGGTCTGGGAAGGGGGGTGGAAGATGCAGACCAGGGCAAATTATATCATGTGTTCCGTAAGGTGAAAAGAAAAAGGATATGTAGACCACCTTTACCTTTTTCCCTCTACCACATCCCCACATATGTACTTATATAATTTATTTTTCACATTACAGGGCTCTTGCCATTCACTGAACACAGGTTCTCCCATAAAGCATTTCACAGTCTAAATAGAAAGGCAGATAGGAAATATGATAGCTCTGCCCTTTAGTAGCTGTGCCCAAGGTAAATCACTTATTTTCTGAGTATTAATTACCTCATCAATGTGATGGTGATGATAGTAGTGTTTATTTTACAATGTTTTTGTGAACAATAAAATATTTAACAAAATGTATAGCATATAATAACACACTCTAAGTATTCATGGTTTAAAGTGAAATTACTTGCAAAAATCTAAGCTCTGTGAAAGGCAGAACTAGTACTATACTCCAATGGATAAACTGTGGATATTGAGTCCCAGTTATGTGTGAAGTGCCTTGCTAAGTTCTTCCACATACATTTATCACTTGCAACCCTCATAAAACCTCCAGAACACAAGTATTTTTCAAATCAAGGATCAGAGAAGGTAAATAACATGAGTAAAGCCATGATGGTGTGCCATTTTGAAGAATATCTTAATGACCACAAGAAAAATAATGTTTTATGCAAGTCATAGCACACATACAATTGGTTAATCCTACTTCATTAAATTTAGATATTTTAGATATTTAGATATTTCTATTTATCAAAAGATACCATAAACAGAGCTAAAATTGGGGCGCCTGGGTGGCTCAGTGGGTTAAAGCCTCTGCCTTTGGCTCAGGTGATGATCACGGGGTCCTGGAATCGAGCCCCGCATCGGGCTCCCTGCTGAGCTCCTCTCTCTGCCTGCCTCTCTGCCTACTTGTGATCTCTCTCCCTCTCTGTGTCAAATAAATAAATTTAAAAAAATCTTAAAAAAAACAGAGCTAAAATTAATGCCCCAAACTGGGAGAAGTTATTTGGAACACATATACATGACAAAGGGTTAGTATCCAGAATATATATATTTTAGAACTCCTATAAATTCATAAGAAAAAATAAACAACTTAAGGGGAAAATGGGAAAAATACAAATAGGAATTTTATACAAGAGAAAAAACAAATATTCCATAAAGTTATGAAAAGATGTTCAATCTCATTGTCAGTTACGGTACACACATTAAAACCAAAATGATGATGTTTACAGGCTCACCAGATTCACAATGGTAAGCAGTTTGACAATGTAAGAGTTTCCCAGGATGTGGAGAAAGGAAACCATCATATTGTGGGACAGACTGTAAATTCATGTAATAACCTCGTGAAGTAGTTTGGCATTGTTTAAAACAGGAGTGTGCGTGTGCCCCATGATTCAACAATTCCAATCCTAGACTTATTTCATTGTCAAACTCCTTCCCAATTGCATATGGAAACATTGTTAAAATGTTCATAACAATATTATTCAGGATAGCATCACTGCCACCACCAACAGTCCAAATGACCACCTATGCCAGACAGATGAAAAAATCAGCATATATTCTATATTCTACAATATATTCTGTGACAATGAAAATGAACCAACTATAGCTTTGTCATCAACGTGGATAAATTTAAAAAAACATTGAGCTAAAAAAGCAAGTCACAGAAGAAAACATTCTGTATGACTCATTTATATAAGGAGCAAAACCAGGCAAATAAACATAATATTGTGCAGGCATGGAACAACACTGAAGAGAAAGTGATTAACACAATGTTCACTTGAGGGATTCCTTTAGTAAGAGAGGGACATGATACCCAGGACATTCACATGGCCAGTTTTCAAAGACCATGCACTATTTTGTTTGCATGATATGCTTCAAGAGAAAAAAAGAAACAGAATAAACATTGTGTCCTTCCACCCTCCCAAAAAAATCCTATTTCTAAGTGACAAAAGGAAGAAAGAGAATGAGGTTTATAATACCATATGATTTATATAAAGACATCTATGCTTCCCAACCAATACTATATATGTTATACATGAATATTTAAGGACATAATTCAAACTCATTTGCATGGAAACCTGTGGCAAGAAGGGGAATAGGAATTAGACCAGGGGTAAGGATCGAATAAGGCAAGAAAAGTGTCATGCATAAATTAATTTTGTAAAGTTATGCAAGGTTATTCAATCACTTCAGGCCTTATTCCCAAAAGGATTTGAGGAGGGAGAAAGACTGTTGATCTTCTCAGATCCATATTCCTCTGAGCCACTTGATTTTCTAGACTCCAAGGAGGTCAACAGGATCTTTTCATCTTCTAAAGGAATCTAAATGATTTTGACAAGGAACAATTCGTTTTCCGAAGGCTAAGCTGAGTCTTAGGAAATGGCAGACCTTGGAATTAGTGGGAGAAGCTGAGGACGGTACGTGTGTTGGGCATGACTCAAGCATTTCCACGCCTCATTCCAGGCCTGAAAGGTCCTCTTATTTGTCCTCACCCTATTGGGACTGAGGGGAAGGAAAGAGCAGGTGCCCTCTTTCCCAGGCTAATGTTACATAATTGATCATGCAGAATGGAGTTTCCTGCCAAGCCAGATAGGGTACCAGTCTTGGATATCCTATGGTGCATTCCAGATCCTGCCCTTTATCCCCCAGGCTCCTTAGGAGACCCTCCTCTGACACATCACACAAAGCCTCAGTAGTGTGGGATGGTCCAGACTTCAAGACCCCCACCCAGCCCAAATCCCTGCTCTGCAGACAATTTGAGGGAAGGAATGACTGACAGAGTGAGGATTCCAGAAGATAGACAAAGTCAGTTGTGTCCAAAGTGTGAGCAAATGAGTTGACCAAAATCAGGAAAAGGACAAATCTCATTCTTGTTATTTCTAAGACAGAAAGAATAGATGTAAGGCCTGGCATACATACAGGAAGATAACTTTATAGATGGGGAACGGAGGGAACTCATGCATGGAGCCTTCAATACTTTTTGCGAAAGTAGACAAAATCATAATTAGGTGTACATAGCTTTGTGTGAAGTACTAAAGGAGCTGAAAAAAATAACTGCAGACTCTGACCCCCAAAAGTTGGTGATCTACTTTCAAGTTTTCAACTTACACATTCATATAGGGCAGTTTACACATGTCTAACGATTACTTAATAGGTATTCAAAAGATGGGAAGAGAAAGTCAGTGTCGCTGGCCATAATAAACCGTGTGCTTAGATGCTGCCTTGGTGCTCTGTGATCGGCTTGCCTCTCACTGCTACCACAGTTGTGGTAGACGGCTCAGACTCCCCTCCCCTTGGCAGAGCTCCTGTCTTCCAGCTCCATACCTCAGGGCCTTCTCAGTTTGGGGAGTTTGTTCAGCCAGCTGGCAATGCCATATCCACATCCCCTACCCGGACGGACCTGAATTACAATGCCAGTAGCAATAATTCTCTGCCTGTGGGCTTTCTCCCACAGCCAGACCCCACTCTGTCTCTGTGCTGGGAATGCAGGAAGGGCTTTAAATTCTTACCTGCAACCTAGGCACAGGCTTCAAACCTCAAAAAATGACTGATGGGAAGAGTGGAGAAAGACTCTCCAGCGCCCTCTCCTCTCTGCAGGCATAATTCTGAGGCACGTTTTTACACTGGCTCCTAGAATTGCCCAGCTGTGGTAACTTGTTCACTAACACACCTTTTTTGGCCTCCACAGGTTCTCCCAGCCCCAACTTCCTGCTCTCCTCCCTATGCTCCCTTGCATCACTTCTCAAACGACTTGGACTTGAATCCTTGTCTCCACATCTGCTTCTAGGAGAACTTAAGTACACAGTGCTCTTGGCAGCCCTCATCCAAGGATGGGGACTGGGGTGGGTAGGCAGGGGAGAAGTCCCTGGAGAAGAGCCCCAGTCTCTCTTCCAACTGGTGGATAATTCTGGGAGGCATATTGTACATTTCTCGGGAGGCCAGCATCACCCTGGTGATGGTGACATTGACATTGCACCTTATGCTGGTTTTTCCCTCTTCATTCACTCATCACACTCCTCACTTTTGCTTTCTGGGATTGATCTCAAATAAACTACCAGCATCCAAGTCTCTGACTGGGGCTCTTGTTTTCTGAGGAAACCAACCTAAGGCAGAAAGCTTTATGGGAGAGAAGGTGTGAAATGAACTGGAACGTTCACTATGGGCTAAGGGAATGTGCAGGGAGGACGCCAGGCAGGAAAAGGAAATGACCAAAGGCAGGGAGGTGGAACTGGCTAGAACATTTTCTGCTGGCTCTCATGGAAGGTTCTTGGTGGTAGGAGAACACCATAAAGGGAGCATTGTTCCCTTTCTTGGCCACTTGAGAAGCTGTCTCACTCAAACTGGCACTGAGTACACATATGAACACACTGCACGTGTTCATATCCTTTGGCTGAAAGCCCTTCAGACATCTCCATTGTCTGTCCTCAAAGTTGTCTGGCTCCTTTTTTTGTAGCTTTGTACTTTTTCCTCTCTTCTTCACCAGGCCTACTCACTCAGCTATCCAGTGTAGATTCACTCTCTCTCCTGTGAGAACAAGCCTCTTGGGATCTTCAGTAGTTGGGGAATGGCACCCATTATTGGTGTTGGCTGTCTCCCTATTGCTGGTACTAAATAGGAGGGAAGGATGATATCAGCCCTCTGTCTGCTGAAGGTCGCAGAGCTCATGGGTTGGCTAGGGGGAAATGGGAGTTAGCCCACAGAGCCTCCAGGGATGCTGGACAGGTGGCCGTGGGAGGTCAGTAGGAGCCTGTGCAGGATGTTGAAATTGGTGCGGTCAGTGTCTAACACAGACCAGAATCTTGAACAAGCCACATTCTCTAGTAAGGGAGCGTCTCTGCACAGTGTTCCCTTTCCGCCCCCACCCACTGTTGGCATGCAGAGGAAGGTAAGTAATATTCCTAAAACTGATTGCACTTGGCTTTCTGCTTCAAAGCCTGTCTGGGGCATTGCAGGCTCCACCATCCTGCTTTTCCTCATCACCTGGTCCTGCTCAGTGAAGCAGGAGCTCTGGGAAGGTTTGCTCAGTCTCAGCTCGCTTGGGAAATCACTGGGGGTTTTCCCTGAACATTTGTTCATTGTTAGGGGCTTCCTCCCATCAGCCTTCCTAGATGGCTGGATCTTGTCCATGTACTGGGAGATATTCCAGGATGACTTGAGGGGAAAGAGAAACGGCTGCAACCCATGTGAGGTGGGGGGAAGGGAGAGCCTGGGTTATAGCACCCGTGAAGGGCTGTCAGGAAGGGGGAAAGGCCATTGGACCCCAAAGGTCAGGAGGTAGGCTTGACACCCTCTGTGTCCTTACTTATCCCCTCTCTGGGCTTCAACTTTCCATCTACAAAATGCAGTGGATCTCAAAGGGCTCTTCTATGAAAGCACAGTCACAGTTTAGTGGAGAACCCATTCCAGAAGGCTGTTCGCATTCACACTGATTTTGAAAATTAGATTCTCACGAAATACATTCTTCATTCAGGTCTTAAATATCCCTGGCCTGGATGAAAGCAACAGCTTCGTAACTGGTCTCCAGTTTTTCTCTTGCCTTTTGCTAGGATGACATTTCTAAATGAGAAAACTGACTGTGGCTTCTTCCCAGCAATCCCAAAGAAAAAGTCTGAGTGGATGACACATACAAGGCCCTTCAAAACCTGAGGTCATTGTCATCATTCATCCTCAGCTCTTTTCCTCCATGACAGTGTGTTTCAGCTCATCCAAACACCTCACTTTTCCCAGAATGTAAAATTTTATGTTCTCCTCTCTGGCCCTCATCTGAAATAGAAGTACCAAAATAATGGAGTTTGTAAAGCCAGGAAAACCTGGGCCTGGACCTAGCTCTGCCATTTACTGCCTTTATGAATTTAGACATACTGGATTCTTTCTTTGAGCTCGTTTCATTTTTTCTAAAATGTGATGGAAGTGAGAATTAGCGAGGAAGGATAGGTTCCCAGCCTTGATTTTGGTTTATCATAGGTAGTCAATAAATCACTGAAATCATTATCATCATTATTATCCTCTTTTTGGAAAATTCCTACTCATCCTCTAAAACCCAGCTCCAATGTTATATCGCCTCTGTGATGCTTCTCCAAGTCCCAGAGAGAAGGGCTTGCTTCCTCTGAGAGCTTTGTTCCAAGTTCTCACCACCTTGTGAGTTCACTACCTTATTGTCTATTTACATGTTTGTTTTGTCCACCAGTTGGAAGGATCCTTGCAGGAAAGAAGGCCTGTCCTGGGATAGGTGCTCAGTGGATGTTAAATGAAGGAACAAATGACTATTTTTGTTCTTGGGTAGAAAGAACTTTCATTAAAAACCAAAGGAAGGAAAAGGTCAGCGTGTGTAGGCTTGTTTAGTCTGCTCTGCCTGATTAACTAGGCACACCCACCCTCTCTTGATCCCCCTGCTAGCCTGTTCTTTGGCAAATGTTGGAAGGTCATGTGGCATCCTGTCTCCTTATCTAGGCGGGTGTGATGTGGCTAGGGAAGCCTCCACACCCTCTGTCCAAATACACTGGTTAGCTCTAGCCTTTGGGAGTGCTTGAAAAACAAATTCAGCATTTGTCCCTGGGAGATCTGCAGGGACAACAATATTGCAATCAAATAAATGTAACAACAATATACAACAGCATAAATATGGCAATCAAAGCTTCTCAAAAGTGCCTAGTGAATCTTGTCCACATAGAGCACGCCGCTAGGATAGCAGGGCACAAAGGGATATATGCAGCAAGTCCTAAAGTCTCTGGAAATGAGGCCTTCTTCAAGCTATAACTGATGTGTTTACAAATAAAGGAAAGTGGCCCGGAGTGGTAAAAAGAGCAAGGATTTTAAACTGGAGAGATGAAAGTTTGAACACTGATCTATTGGGTGAAACTTAACCTTTCTGAGCTTAGTTACTTATTTCTTCATTGAAGAATTCTTACAGGTTGATAGTATGGTAAAATGAGCAAGATAAGAAAAGTCCTTTGTCATTCTCTAAACATTCAATGCTTTATGTTTTCTAAGTACTTTATAAATGACAATTCTCATTTAAAAAGACTCTGAGAAGGGCGCCTGGGTGGCTCAGTCGTTAAGCGTCTGCCTTTGGCTCAGGTCATGATCCCAGGGTCCTGGGATCGAGCCCCGCATTGGGCTCCCTGTTCTATGGGAAGCCTGCTTCTCCCTCTCCCCCTGCTTTATTCCCTCTCTCACTGTCTCTCTCTCTCTGTCAAATAAATAAAATCTTTTTAAAAAAACACTCTGAGAGGGTAGGCAGAGTGATTATTATTTTTTTTCAGAGTGATTATTATTAATGTTGGATATTTCCCTTTGTCCCTCTGGGGTTCACTTTACTGCCCTACTCTGTGCCCCAGGAGACTGATCTCTAAAGATCCAAGGGGATTCCATGAGTTCTGGCTTCCCATAAATGATAGAGTCCAAATCCTGGGTTCAGCCTGAGCTAGTCATTGGACCATAGGCTCATGACTTTAATTCTATGACTCTCTATTCTAAAAATATATAGATAGATGATGATAGAGAGATAGAGAGATAGATAGATAGATAGATAGATAGATAGATAGATAGATAGATATAAAGGAGAAATACCACTTATTCTATTCATTTCAGGGAGGTATGGTTAAAATAAGATCATTGCTAATTGCTAGGAAACACTTGCTTAAATCTAAATGTCCTTATTTCTTACTTTCCATTGGCAAAAGGTACTATTCTTAAGAATGATGCAATCTTTCAGAGATTCATTCATCCAGTCTTGCATGCACTCTTTCATTTGCCTAACATTAATTATGCATCCACTATGTCAGAGGCTGACAAACTTTTTCTGTAATGGGCCAGATAGTTAAGTATTTTAGGATCATGGGCCATACAGTCTTGGTTGCAACTATTCAACTCTTGACTTCAACTGTAGTATGAAAGTAGCCATAGATGGTAGGCAAATGATTAGAAGTAGAATTGTTCCACAAAACTTTATTTACAAAAACAATTAGCAAGCCAGATTTGGGCCACAGGTTATAGTTTGCCAACCCACATACCATAGGACAAAGATGGTGTTAGGTCTTGGAGACAAAGATCTCAAGATGCTCACACACAATATTGTGGGAAGGAAATTAACAAATGAGATAAAAGTGGATTGACGCTCTGTGCGATGTCCCCACAGAGTTTATTGGGGGTGCTGAAGGAAGAATAGGTGCTTCCTCAGGTGTGAAGAGAGAGGAGGGGAGGGAAGGGAGGGTTAACATTTTATGTAGGCAGTGAGGAACTAGGGTATGAGGTGGGTTTCTGGGGACATGGCATGCTAAGGAGTTTGGATTTATTCTTTGAGGTGTGGAGAAGCATATTAGTGGATAAACATAAAGCACATGGGCTTTGGTTTAATTGCTGATTTGCCCCTGTAGTATTTTCATGGTATTTTTTCCCCCTGAAATTGTGAATATCAGTATTTTCTTCATTGGGTTGCTGCAAGGCTACAATGTAACAATGAATGTAAAGAATTTAGCAGGATGCCCAACATATAGCAAGTACTTAATAAATGGTAGGAATACACTGATAGGTTTTTTGTTTTAGAAAGATTACTTTGACATGATGAATGTGTTAGAAGGATCTAATACTGGAGGCAGGAAAACCAATCAGGAGACGATGACAGCAATCCATAGGCGAGACATTGAAATCCTGAACTCAGTCAGAGGCAGAGGAGATGGAGAGAAGACATAAAGAGCTCTTGAGGGCTCCTTTGCTCTTATAGTGTGGGCCAGAGAGGTCAACATTATATCCAGAATTTTAGGTATCTAATCATACATTTACCAAGTTAAGGAGCACAGGAGGAAAGCCTGTTTGGAGGAAAGGTATTAAATTCCTTTCTGGGTGCATCAATTAAGTGGAAATACCCAGTAGTCAGTAGGCTGCACACTTCAGGTTGGAATTTCATAATTGGAAATCATTCCTCAATAAAAGAATCATCACCATGAAACCCTGGAGCAGATGAAATTATTTGGAAAATATTAATAGCTAAAAAAAATCAAATTGGAAAACTTGGCATTTTGGGAGAGACAGATATGAAGAATCTAGCATATAAATATATCTCCAAGAAGGAAATATGTAAGTGTGTGTGTGTGTGTGTGTGTGTGTGTGTGTGTGTGTGTGTGTATATATATATATATATATATATATATATATATATATATATATATATGNAAAGTGGGTCAAGGAGCTCCATAAGGAGTCACATCTCAGGAGCCAATGAAAGGGAGAGTTAGAAGAAGAAGAAGCCAGAGTATTATCCAAATGTCGCAAGGTAGTCAACCAAGTCAGTGACTGAGAATCACCAGCAATCGGCAATTTGCAGGTAGGCAATGATTGGTAACTTCAACCAAGATGGATTCAGTAGAGCAGTGAAGGGTGCCAATTGTCATGGATGGAAGACTGGTTGGGAATTGGGGCAGTGAGGGCAGTGATGGTAGAGTACTCTTTGGGAGAATTTGTGAGGAGAAAGGGACATGGGCACAGGTGCTACAAGAAGATACAAGGGCAACTTTCCTTTGACCCCTTGGAGATGAAATATCCAGGAGAGAAAACATTTCTGGAGGAGTGAGGTGAAGATCAGCTGGGGAAAGAGATGGAAGACTTTCCCTGGAATGAGAGAAAGATGTCTGTCGGTCTAGCACAGGATCCCAGGAGGTACAGCCGGATTTGGATGTAGATGTTTAAGTGTGTGGTTTCGGAAGGAGAGTTTTCAAGTGGTTATCTGAGGGCCTCAGTTTTACCTCTGAAAAGTCAACCAAGTTATTTGCTACAAGAAGGGGAGCAGCAATTAGGAAGGTGGCTTCACCAGAGTAAGATGTGGAATGTTTGCTCTGGCAGTAAGGCCCAACGAACTTGGGGACCATAAATTCGGGGTGGCAGCAATCCATCCACTTGTGTCATTTCTTCCAACAGTGCTCAGCAGCTCAGGAAGGAGAGGGGAGAAGGCAGATGCTTACAGTGATACGAGGTTGAGGATCTGAGTCCAGTGTGGTGGAAGAAGGAGACATTGAGAGCATGAAGGCGTTGGCTACAAAAAGATTATAGTTATAGTAATGGACCATGTAGTTTCAGGGATTAGGGAAGGAAGTAAAAGCAGGAGGAGGCTCATAGAGAAAATAAAAGGCTAAAGAACTGGAGGGTTGTGATGAGGTCAAAAAATATGCGTGGTAGGCTTAAGGAAGGGAAAACTGTACTGATAGGAAGTGAGAGTCAGAGATTTGTATATTAGAGTTTAAGATGTCAAGGGTGGAACGTTTCCTTTTAACGATAAGCTCCAGGATGTAGCCATAAAATACACTAGTAAACTGAGACTCTAGAAGTTGGTAAGAAGTGATAGTAGTAACATATAGTCACATCTGTGATATTTAACAGATTGCAAAGCACTTTCAAAACTATTATCTCACTTGACCTCATCCTATGAGATGGATAGGGCAGGAATTACCTCAATTATGATCTTAATTTTATACATGAAACAATTGAGGCTTGACGATATTAAGTATCTTACCAGGCTGGTTAAGTGATGGAAATTCCAACTGGGATGAAATCACTAGCATCTGGACCAAAGGTGAGAGAAAAATCCAGTTATTTTCCCCAATTCATATACTTTGGTGCTATTTTTACACTGACAGAATATTCTAGATGGGATCGGTTTCACAAAAAACAGCTCGGCCACAACCAAGGGAGAAGTTGGTGAACTCAGAGTCATGGAGGGGTTTGGTTTTGTTTTGTTTTCCCCAAACAAAACATTCTTTACCTGTTCTCTCACATCCGGTAATTTCACAAGGATTGTGTGATCATGTTCCCTGATTCTACTCATCAACTGTGGTGTTCCCGGAAGTCCTGCTTCTCATTCCTGCTGGAGACTGCAGTCTCCCTGGAGCTCCCTTTGGGCTCTTCGCCTGGGTGAAGATGGATGGAGATCAGATCCAGCAGCTGTGGGTGGAGGAGGGTCCAGGAAGCAGGCGCCCAGCGAGGTAATTCATCCAAACTGCAAAACAGGCGGGATCTGGGGGAGCTGGATGCAGCCCAAACAGGGTAAGGGGGAGAGATGCCCTTCTACTTCCAGCTCAGATTTCTCCTTTGCCTCGTTTGGTTCACGCTGGCCTATTCCCGTCCCAAACTGGGTGTCAGGTTCCTTCTCAATCCCTGATGATGTCCTGGTTCTTCAACCAGATCCCACATCTTGGCCTATAAAACTTATTAACTCCCACCCAAACCCTGCCCCGCCTTTTCACGTTCTGTTCGTCAGGAAATACTGCCCGAGCCAAACCACAATGATGTTGAGAAGGACCAAACTGGAGTCTACTTTATTTCTGCCACTTTTTTGCTCTGCGACCTTTTGTATATCGTTTTCATTCCCTCGATCTCATCTTCCCATCTGGAGAATTAGTTGGTTGAACTACCCTCAGTGGCAAACAGGTCTCTTTATAAACACTATCTCTGGACTGATGGCCATGGCTTCTTGGATCCCTGTGTTAAGAAGGATTCTGAGGTGTGCTGAGGTTCAGGGTTCAGGTTCTAGCACTCCCCTGTGCCCTTAAGTTAGTGGTTCTCAAACTGTAGTGTGCATCCTAACTACCTAGAGAGGTTGTTAAAAAGTGCTGGGTCCCTCCTACAGAGTTTCTGAGTCAGTAGGTCTGAGGTATGGCCCAACAGTTTTTCATTCCCAGCTGGGTATGGGTATTTCACCATACCCAGATGAAGTTAATGCTCTTGGTCCCGGGGCCACACTTTACAACCACTACTATAGTTTTTCATTTCTTATGGCCTAGTTTGGTTTTCTTGTAATGCAATCTTCATCATTAGCTAGTTGACACAAATGCACAGACATAGGGCCCCAAACTTCTTTAAGGGATGTTAAAGGAGGTAAGAGAATTATTAAATAGTACAAATTGTACATCTGGTCTTGAAAAAAAGAAAGCAGTCAAGCTATAAGCATGAAATTCTATGTTTTTCTAGTTCATATTTAACTAGTATGGGAAGACAGAAAGAATATGGGTTTTGGAATCAGATACATCAGAGTTTAAATTGTGGTTTGACCTTGGACCATTTACCAAACTTTTAAGCTTTACTTTATGTAGTGAATTCACTACCTCTTCTGCTTTGCTCACTCTTCCATTCCCGACACCTTACAGTCATCAGTCAAAACTATTCTTCAAATGAATATGCAATGATCTATAATAGATACATCTATAAATCTTCTACAGAAATTATTTTCTCTTTTTGCCCCCTCAATGTGTAGAGATTAACCAGTTGATTTTAAATGAGCTTTAAAAAATGTCATCTTTAAGTGTGGAGGACTGGACGCTCTATGCCTCTGTATTACTCAGCGTATCACAGACTCAGCTTTGATTTAAAAAAAAAAATGCAGTTTCATTTCCTCCAGTGCCCCTAACCTTGCTCAGAAACCTCACCCTTGTGCTTGGCAATGAGGAGCGGGAGAGAGGGACTAACAGCGAATGTGATCTGCTTTACCTCTTCTGAGTGACTTAGTCTCCTTCTCAGCCCTGTTCAGTCTTCTAGAACTCTCTCTGCCTTCCTCCTCTCTGGATGGCACTGTAGGTATAGAGGCAGTGGTGTGATTCCACTGTGGCCGGGAAAGGACCCCTTGCTGGTCCCTGTGCCTTGGTGGTTGGTCTGCACTTGCCTCTGGAATGGTGGTCACTGAGATGGAAATTGTTCAGTCTCTGGCTCTGTGGAGCGTTGATCAGGCACCACTGCAGAGTCCCCCATCCTGGCCGTTTAAATTTGGTTGCTCAGATCAAGTCCTCTGTGGCTTTTGTGTCCTTTCCCTGTAACCCTGGAGCTCTCTTGAGACCCCGATGTCTCCTCACTGGAGGAAGGGGAATTTCTGTACTCCTATCTACAGTGTAGCTAGGCTACTTACTCATCTCCAAGGTACATCTATACTCAAAAAGGTCAATATGGTTTACTGGAAAGGACTCAGAAGTAAGTTCCAGAAGACCTGCATTCAAGTCGTTTCATTACCTCTCTTCTAGCTGTGGGACTTTGAAGTCCTGCCTTAGCTCCCTTCACTTCCATTTCATCTCTACCAAGAGGATTATGTAGTGGTATTAAAGAATGAGATGATATGTTGGTTAAAAAATGTTACTTGTAACGATTGTTGGTAAGAGCAGAACCTGGTCCCCTTCTTTGATATTCTTTACAAAAATAGATATTTTTTGAAAAGTTACTGTGTGTATTTATTCTAGGGAAATAAATGATACTAGGATACTGACTGTATCCCTGCCTTGTTTATAGCCCTGGGGAGGGAGTGGGGTCCTGATCCTCAAAAAAGTGCAGGGGATCACGGGATCTGGAGCCCGGACCCAAAAGCCTGTGTTGCCTGGTGTGCTGCTTCAGCTATCAGAGGCTCTGTGACCTCATATATTATGGGANGTTCTCAGAAACAGCTGCTCTATCTCTGGCCACACTGATCTACCTAGTGCTTGTCGAGTGTCCAGGCACTGGCTAAACTGTGACGGTCTTGGGAGCATTGTGTGTGTGTGTGTGTGTGTGTGTGTGTGTGTGTGTGTGTACTTGAAGATTACATGAAATGTAAGGAAAGGCATGTTGTCACTAGTAAGCAGGAAATCATGTAGGCATTGTAATTAGAATGCTAATTATCATAAATAAATGTATCCTTCTTTTCATGGAACTACAGTCATCTTAGAGTTGGAAAGGGAAAATGATCTTCAACCAAAACTCAAAGAAAAAAAATTGACTCAACTTTTAAAAGATGCATATGTAAAACCAAATATTTTTGGCTCTCGTTTTGAAAAACAAAGCTCCCTAAATTTAAGGGCTCTGCAGGGAGATCTGGAGTTTTGGGGAGGGCTCTTGAGGTTCCCAAAATAGAGAATTTAATATGAGAAGCAGGGAGTATAGAATTATCATCTTGTCAGTTAGAACAGATGCCTCATTTCATGTGGACTGCCTCTCCCCCCCGCCAATTCTTGACCATACTTTGCAAATGCTGTCTTTTATTTGCCAAGCTACTTCATCCAGTTTTATGTGAGCCATGTAAATACACAGCAGCAGTGTATTTGGTGGAGCATGCATGGTATTTAACCTTGGATACACTTAGGATATTATCACCGTGGAACTAGGAATGAAGGTAAAACCCCTGCTGAGCACATCTGAACCTTTAGGACTGAGAGGTTTTCCAAGTTGGAGGACATGGCTACTTAGGACATCATGAGATCCAGCCCTATGCTCTCTGCGTGTTGTGTTGTGATCCTGGGATCAGAGACAGTCCCAGCCAGGAGGGAGGGTGGGGAGTGGGCAGGGTGAGTATAATCCTTTCTTATGTAGATGAAAGGACAGGAGAAGCCCCTATGAGGGCCACCCACCCTGAGCAGCCACTGTGCTGTGCTGTCCACGTAACCCTGCCCACAGCTCTTCAGGATAGCTGTTACGGCTTCTGTTTTCCAGGTGGGAACTGACATAAAAGATCAAGGTGGCCCAGGGCCACACTCCTGACTCTGCAGAGTCAAGGTTCAAGGGCAACCAGAGAACGCTGCGGGTGTATGGTGAATCACTACAGCTTCACAGAAGCACTCTAACAGTTCCTTACCGAGAGTGGCAACCTTAACCTTTTTGACACCTGAAATAGATCATTTAATAACCCCATTGCCCCAAAGTGTCAAGATTGTTTTTTTTTGTTTTTTTTTTTTTTAAAGATTTTATTTATTCATTTGACACAGAGAGAGAGATCACAAGTAGGCAGAGAGGCAGGCAGAGAGAGAGGAGAGAGGAGGAAGCAGGCTCCCTGCTGAGCAGAGAGCCCGATGCGGGCCTCGATCCCAGGACCCTGGGATCATGACCTGAGCCGAAGGCAGAGGCTTTAACCCACTGAGCCACCCAGGCGCCCAAGATTGTTTTAATACAGTGAGAGATATGAAACAAAACATATAATAGTGATGATGAGAACAGACATGCAGACAATGAAATTTTTAAAAATGATATTTGGTATACATTATCTTGGTAGTGAAAAAATAAAAATGAATATCCCAGGATACATAAAAATATTACAGCTCTCAGTTTCTACCGTTTCAGCACTTTAAATTTTAAATGCAAACAAAAACTCTTAAGTGGCCACATAGAATGATGACATTGAATCAACTCAAATTTTGTGTTTTTGTCTTTATAATTACTGTGCTATTATTGCTCATTTTGAATCTAGAGTTTAAGTGCACAGGCTGGACTCAGTGAGACTGAATTGATACCATGAGGAAATTATACTTGAAACAAACACATGTAACAGAGTTTGGGGGTGTTGGGAGTCAACTGCTTTATGTACATTAGCTCAGTTTAATCCTAAACCTAATGAGACAGACAATATTATTATAATTACTCCTATATTACTGATGAGGAAGCCAGGGTCCAGAGAGTTCGTATGACCTTCCAACGTCACAGGGCTAGTGCTTAGATGGGACTGAGCTACGGGGTCGGGCACCAAGGTCAACTCTCTGAACCACTCTGCCTTTGTCCTCCCATTTCAGTTACATGTGTCAACCCAGTCCCTGCTGCCCGTCACCCCCCACTGACGCCATGGGGTGAATACATTGTGTTAGTGATGAAAACTCTCTAGGTAAACTTCAGGGTTTGTCATTTATTGGTTTGGTTTGATTTATTTTCCTATTTTAGTTTTTCTTAGAACCCATGAATGTGGAGGCTAACAAAGATTGAAAACAGGGACTGGGGAAGATAAAAACTTTCTCTTTCAGAAGAATCTGTCCCTTAATTAATTATGTAATTGATTAAGTAGCGCTAATTCAAGATATGCTGTCTGAGGCGCTATGCTAAAACCCTTGGAAGAAAGAGGTATCAGAAAGTATAGGACAGGATGACCATTTTATTTTGTTTTTTATTATTTTAATTCCCTTATAGTTAGCATACAGCATTATGTTAGTTCAGGTGTACAATATAGCAATTCAACAATTCTGTATATTACTCAGTGCTTATCATCATATGTGTACTCTTAATCCCCTCACCTGTTTCACCTATCACCCCCACCCACCTCCCCTCTGGTAAGCATCAGTTTGTTCTCTATAGTTAAGACTGTGTTTTTTGGGCTTTTCCCCCTTTGTTCATTTGTTTTATTTCTTAAATTCCACATATGAATGAGATATACGGTATTTATTTTTCTCCGACTTTCTTTGCTTAGTATTATTCTCTCTAGATTTTATCCATGTTGTTAAAAATGACAGGATTTCATTCTTTTTTTGTGGCCAAATAATGTTCAGTTTTATATATACACACTTTATCTGTATCCATCCATCTATCGATGGACACTTGGGTTGCCTCCATACTTTGGCTATTGCAAATAATGCTGCAATAAACATAGGAGTGCGTATATCCTTTTGAATTAGTGTTTTCATATTCTTTGGGTAAATACCCAGGAGTGGAATTACTGGGTCAAATAGTAATTCTATTTTCAATTTTTTGAGGAACCTCCCTACTGTTTTCCACAGTGGCTACACCAGTTTGCATTCCCACCAACAGTGCACAGTGCACGAGGATTCCTTTTCTCTGCATCCTTGCCAACACTTGTTGTTTCTTGTGTTTTTGATATTAGCCATTCTGACACGTGTGAGGTGATATCTCAATGTAGCTTTGATTTGCATTTCCCTGATGATGAGTGATGTTGATATTTTCATGTGTCTGTTGCCCATCTGTATACCTTTTTTGGAGAAATGTCTGTTCAGGTCTTCTGCCCATTTTTTAATTGGGTTATTTGTGGGTTTTTTCGTGTTGAATTTTATAAGTTCTTTATATATTTTGGATACTAACCCTTTAATGGATTACCATTTTAAAGCACCATCTGGCTAGCCATGGACTTTCTGTAATTGAAAGTAAGTGGGGTGACACAGAGCTAGGTGGAAACTCCCAATACTGAAACTTAGATTGACAGTTAATGTTTGACCAGAAATTTGGAAACAAATCAATGCACAACCCTAGAACTAGATCTCTTCTGTTTTTGAGACCACAGCTGTGGTTGGGGAAAGAGCAGTGGGAGGATTGCTGTTGGTAGTATAGTAAATCCTCCCAGAAAGAACTGGGGCAGTAGGAGGCATCCTGGGGTCTGGGAGGGCCAGAGTTCTCTGTCTGTTCTATCAGGACCAGAGCATGGGAGTAGGAGAAGATCCCAATTCAGCTTGCTTTATAAAATAGCTGGACTGGGAGCCATGAATCATCAATTTGCTCTTTAGATAATAGGTTAAGAAGGTAATTCCACCAGCACCTAAGAGGTCAGAGAAAAGTGTCAAGGTCAAAAAAAAAGTGTCAAGGTCAATATACTTTTTCATTGAGCAGTATCAGTAGAAATTCTGTTTGGGCTTTGAAGCACAAACATGTGTCCATGTTATGATTCTGTCACTCACCTTTCTGAGTCTTTTCTAAGTTTTTGTAATGTGGAAATAATAGTAATAATAATATTACCCTCCTTGGCAGTTAGGAATATTTAAACATAAGGGTCACAATTATAACGCCTATCTACCGTCTTTTACCTGGAACCTTTAGGCCTAAGTGTCTTAGACATCAAACGTTTTTGGAATTTTCATTATTATAAAATATACTCAGCTGGATCTAGGAAACACCCCATAAAGAGATACATTTTTTTTTCTTCCTGAAGCAAAATGTTTGAATTGTAGCTCTATGTGGGACATAGAAAGAAAACAAATTGCTTCACATAAACTTAGCCTGGGTCTTGCTGTCAAATAAGTTTGCCACTTAGAAACAAAACAACCTCTTCAATTTTTCAAAGCTTTTTGAATTTCATAATTGCAGATGGATTTAAGGTAGCAACGTCGAAGGCCAGGCATCTCCTGAGTATTCCTTCTGTGCTGGTACTGGTAGCATCTGACATGGCCTACTGCAGCTCCGCTGTGCCTTGGTTCCTGGTCTTCTTGTTCCCCACCCCAGGGACTGGATACAGCCCAGTCCAGCCCCAGTCCTCCTGTGGGAAGTGTTTATTCCTTTGACATGGCAACGAGGCCAGGCCAAGGGGTTCAGACACCGAAGCTCCTGGGATTCCCACACCTTGGTCTAAGTGGGTCATGCCCTCTGCATGAGGCCCAGTGCACACTCTGCCAAACAGATTTCTCACGAAGTCTCTCATCCTTGGTTTCAGCAGTTAGCACCCAAAGGATAAGCTGTCCCTAACTGGCCTGTGGCCTTCAGTTATACCAGCATCACCTTACATTTTCCTCCCTACTAATCTCTAAGCTCCATGAGAGCAAATCAAGGTCCTTCTCAGACTGCTTCTTTTCCCATTATAGCATTCCCAGCCATCAGCAATGAGCCCAGGTATACTGAATGCATGAGTAAATATAGGTCATAATGCATATGAAGGGCTTAGTGCAGTCCCCAGTGAACAGTGTGCACTCCAAAATGGGAGGGATTATTAACATATTCTTATTTTTGTTGTTATAAATCCCTAGTGCTAGAAATGTGTTTTTCACATTTTATCCTTCATCTTCATTCTATAATTCTGTAGAAATTTCTTAAAATCATTGAGCACAAAGCAACTCTAGATATGCTAATGCTTACAAACAAGACAGTAGGCCCAAAATGGAGTCACTTATGCTGAGCCCATGTCAGCAAACGGAGACTTAATGAGTTCTGGCTCTCCTAGATATAGAGTCTTAAACCAGTCCATCAGGAATCACCTGATCAGAGGAGTTAGATAATCTGCCTCATAGACCCCTGCCAGCCCCTAAAAGAAAGTAACCTTACTTACCATAACCAATCTGCTTTTTTGGCCTAGTTCAACTTCCTTGTTCCTGCTCCCTTCTGCCTATAAAAGTCTTTCATTTCGTACAGCTCCTCAGCTCCTTTCTATCTGCTAGATTGGGTGCTACCTGATTTATGAATCATTGAATAAAGCCAATGAGATCTTTAAAATTTACTCAGTTAAATTAACAGTAAGAGCAGATCAGCTATTGCATGTTAGCTGACTTGAGGTATGCAAGTTACTGTAAGAAGAAAATTATTTCCCTCCTCCATAGAGGAGATCAAGGAGGATACCAACTAAATGATTTAATGATGCCCCATGTAAACATATGCATCTTTTTGTTGTTAAGAACATTTTACATTTTTCCCATAATTTAAAAACTCACATTAAATGACTTAAGTTTAAAAAAATATATTACTGGAAAATACTGAGAAACCACTTAGTCCTAGATCTCATCATTCACCAAGCCCTTTTCCAAATAATCACATGTCTGGGTTCTCTCCATGAAATGTCTCAGTGTTAATTATGCTTAAAAATCTCTATAACACAACATAAATTTAACTAGGTTTAAAAAAGAGACAAAATCTTAAAGAAATATGCTAAAATACATATTTTGTCTTTGGATAAATGGGTTTCACATCATTTATTTTTTTATACTCTTCAAAAATTCTAAATTCTATAAAATTAGCCTATAATAGTATTATAATCAGAAAATGTTAAAATCTCCATATATATCTTGAATGTAATATTTTCTCACAATTTTATAAAAAAATATGTGCTATAGAAACAGTGAACTCTTAACAGAGGTTATCCCTTTATATTAAAACTATGTGACATTTTCTCTGTTTTTCTGAATTTAATCACTTCATAAGGTAAATAAATGATTTTTACTTTCAAGTGAAATTTATATAGGACACAGTTTTTGCCTTTCAGAAGCTTACAAAGATTCCTAGCACAAAGTTGATGATTGAAAGTAGATTGTGGTCTTTAAAAAGCCCAGGCTGGGAAGACATTTCACTAGATATCAAAATACTTTGGAAAAAATCAAGTTTCCACTTTAAAAAATTATAGTGAGATAAATTGTCACTTGTCTCACAGAGATAATTTTAGAGTGGAAAGTGATTCTGAAGCCAGGAACTTGTGCACTGGGTTATACCAAGTGTCTAATTTCTCCTCCACCCTGCAAAGTCTACTTTATATACACAAACTTTAAGGAACTGAACGATGAAAAAGATGTTTGCCAAAATTATTTGAACTATGAAGGTAAAATTAATCATTATGCTTTAAAATATAGAAACATCAACTATATTTTTTGAGAATTTTTATATAGTATGTCCTCAATAAAAATTGAAATCCACAAAGTATTGTCCTAGAAACTTTATACTGGTGAGGATACAAATGTGGCATGTGACAGGTAAGGATAAAATGGACAGTTGTATAAGTGTTATTATATACATGTTTTTCCTCCTTTCTTTGCCCATGGGAATCCTCTCCTGATTTCAACACTTGATTCATATCTTACCTCTTCAAGGAAACCTCCATGACTATTCTAGCCGGAAGCCTTCACTCCTCCCTATGACATCATTAGCATTTCTTTTCCCTAGCTCTCGCTTGAAAATGATCTTTTTTATTATCCTATATAATTTCTTAAACAGTACTTTAAAATACTTATACTCATTGCTATGGAAGATTCTACACCCCTGTAAAATGACCTTCGTCTTAGATTGCCTTCTTTCTCACTTTCTTCCTTGCTCAGTCTGTCCATTCTTAAACTCCCCACCTATTCATATTGCTGTTGAATTCCCTCTTTACTCTCTCATCTCTCTTATTTCTGTGGCTCAGTGCCATTTTCCTGGCCGCTCCCTTGCCTGATCTCCATAACAATACTGGTTGGCTTCCCTGGCTACTAGTCTGAAAATTCTTAGGCTTCTGACCCCTGTTTAGCTCCAATTCCCACTGAGTCCACTTTGGTGCTTGAGTAGGACTGAGAGTAATAGGTCTTGGCTATGCCAGAATACTGCAAACCCTGTGGGGTATGAATCTGTGTTTTATATATTAAACAAACACTACACACACAGGGTATTGAAAAGATATCTGTACCTCTCGTGTTTATTGCAGCATTATTTGTGAAAGACAAGACGTGGAAACAATTAGGTGTCCACTGATGGATGAATAGATAAAGTAAATGTGATATACATATATAATGGAATATTATTCCGCCATAAAAAAGAAGAAAATCCTGCCATTTGTGACAACATGCATGAACTTTGAGGGCATTATGCTAAGTGAAATAAGTCAGAGGCAGTCAACTACTGTATGATCTCGCTTATATATAGAAATTACAATAACTGAACTCATAGAAACAGAGGACAGATTGGTGGTTGCCAGAGACAGGGTTTGGGGCAATGGGTGAAGGTTGTCAAAAGGTGCAAACTTCCAGATATAAAGTAAAGAAGCCCTGTGGATATAATGTATATATAGCAGGGTGATGGCAGTTAACAATACTGTGTTGTGTATTTGAAAGTTGCTAAGTAGATCTTAAAAGTTCTCATCACAAGAAAAAAATTATAACTATGGGAGGTGATGGATTTTAACTAAACTTACTGTGGTGGTTATGTCACAATATGTATATATATCAAATAACTATTTTGTACACCTGAAACTGATATAATGTTATATGTCAATTACATTTCACTAAAACCCGGGGCGGGGGGGTGGACCCAAAATCATTCTTGTGCTTTAGTTTCCTCATCTGCATGTGAAAGTAAAATCTTCCACATTGGGGTGTTATAAGGATTAAATAAAATTACGTGCATCTAATGCAATGCCTACTCTGTCGTAGGTACCTACTAGATGCTATTTTGTTTCCTCCGTTCCTTTGGGATTACATAGTTCTGCTTTCCAAAGTTTGGAACACTGATTCTGTAATTTGTTAATGAGTATGTTTGGAATAAAGATTCTGGAGCAAGTAATTTTGGGGAATGTGGAGGTTATGTTAAATCTGAAAGATTTCACCTCAGAATCTCTCTAGTGAAACATACCAGCCAAATTTTCCCAAATATATTTGACAGTGGATGTCTGCTTTTCATGAAATGTTTATAAAGTCTTGGATTAGGGGATCACATTGCCAATTTAACTCCTCTTTATGCAGACCTCAAAATAAAGCTTCTATTTTATTATTGATATCCTAAGATAAATTGTTTTTTAAAAACCTCTATTTTTGCAACTATATACCCATATAAATCAGGATTTCTCAATATTGTGCAGCCAAAACAAAATAGGAAATTAAATTGGATGCTGAGGGTGAAATAAGACGACAGCTTGGGAATCGTAAAATGTAATTTCAGACTTCATGTGTTTAGAAAAACATCCTTATTTTTGTCAGTTAATGACTTCATAAAAGCTCAAAGTTATACATTTGAACAAAAACTAGATGAAAATTGTTAGATTTAAAAAATGGAATTAGAAGGCACCCAGCTAGCTCAGTCGGTAGAGCAGGAGACTCTTAAAAAATGGAATTGGAATTTCCCCTCCAATATGGATAGTGACATGCTGCGTGTAACAGAACTCAAAAAAAAAAAAAAAGTATAAGACAGGAACCAAAAGCTTTGGAAACTGAACAAAAGCATCAGATTTGAGAGGAGTTGAAACTTGAGATGAGGGAACCAAATGGAGTGCATTCCTCATTTTTTGTTCTTTTGTTTTGTGGCTTGACTTTGAAGGTACCCACAATCATGGTGTAGGCAACACCAGGTGACAAAAGTTCTGATAGAAATCCCTGCCATTGTTTGACCAAATGAACCAGGTGAAAGAACCCTGGGACAACCAGAGCCTCTCCAGAGTTAGGGCAAAACCCTAAAAAGAAGAGAGTCAGAGTACAAGGAATAACGCCTCCCAATCAAGTGGGGTTTATTTTAGGAAAGTAAGGTTGGTGTACCATTTGAAAATTAATCATACAACTCATCATAGTAACATAATGAAAGATTTAAAATTCCAAGAATTCTAATAGATGGAAAAAACAGGATTTGATAAAATTCAATACTCATTTATAGTAAAAACTCAGAAAACTAGGATGGAAAGAATCACCATTGACTTGATAGAGGGCATCTTCAAAAATCTGCACGTGACATCATAATTAAGATTGAATGTTTTGCCCCTAAAATCAAGAATAAGACAACAATGTTCACTCTTGCTACATTTTTTCAACATTGTATTTGAAGTTCTGGCCAGGACAAAAAGAAAGAAAATGAAGGATGATACTAGTATAGGATAGATATATAGATCAATAGACTAGAACAAAGGGTGCATAAATAAACTCTTGAATTTATGATCAACTGAGTTTTAACAAGAATGCCAAGACCAAGACCATTGAATGGGGAAAGGAGAGTTAATCCAATAAATGGGACAACTGGATATCTTTGTGCTCATACCATACACAAAAATTTACTCAAAATGGATTGTAGACCTAAATGCAAGCACTAAAACTATGAATCTCTTAGTTGAAAATATAAGAGTAAGTCTTCATGACACAATTAGGCAAATCTTAGGGAGAATTTCAATGTTTTCTTTACTAAATTTACTCAGGAATTACATACATTAAACTGCACCTATTTAAACTATAATCTAATGAATGCTGAAAATTGTATACACCTACGAGCTACCTCATCCATGGTGATGCAGAACATTTACATCATCCCCCACGGATGCCTCATTTTTCTTTGAAGTTCATCCCTTCTTCTACCCCTCCATTCTAGGCAGCCATTGATATTACCTTTGTCCCTATGGATTGATTTGAACTTTGTATAAATGGAATCCTACAGTATGTATTCTATTGTGTCTATAGTTTCATTCACTTTGCATATTGATTTTGAGATTCACCCATGTTGTTGTGTGTATCAGTAATTCATCCCTTTTTGATTACTTGAGTAAATACTCGGAAGTGGAATGACTGGAGATTATGGAAGGTGTTAAGCATTTAAAAAAAAACAACTGTTGAATACTTTTCCGAGGTAGAATTATTATTTTACATTTCCACCACCAGTATTAGAGAGTTCTATCTTCTCCATCTCCTCACCAACACTTGGTATTCTTAGACTGTAACTGTAGCCATTCAAATTAGTGAGCGGTGGTATCTCATTGTGTTTTTAATTTACATCTCCCTGGTGATTAATAATGAGGTGGAGTGTCTTTTCATGCGTGTAATGTCAGTTCTTACTTCTCTCTCTGTGAAATGTCTGTTCATGTCTTTTGCTGATATTTTATTGGGTATGTTAGTTTGTGAGAGCTGCCATATCAAAGTACCACAGACTGGGGGGCTTCAGCAACAAAAAAATTCTCACAGTTCTGGGGACTAGACATCTAAGATAAAGATGTTGGCAAGGTTGTCTCTTCTCAGGCCTCTCTTTTTGGATTGTAGATGACCATCCTCTTCCAGTGTCTTCACTTGGTTGGTCCTTTGTGTTTTTATCTACTCTCTTGTAAGGAGTTTAGGAATTCAACATAGGAACTTGAGGATAGAGACACCATTAATCTCATAAGGCTCTTCTCTTTGACCCCCCTTCCAAATTCATGTTCTTTTTGCACACAAAATAAATTCTCTGAGAGTGTGATGACTGTGGATTTATCAGCATATAATGCTTACGGCCATCAAAGAAAGAGGAGACTGACAAAGCTTTTGATATAGTTGCACTGCCAAACAAACAAAACACACGTGCACACACATACAGGGCAACCCCCCCCCACACAAAACCCTAAAACAACAACAGCAACAACAACAACACAAAATTGCCTGTGTTAAAAGGGATTCAGACTATCTGACCTTTAAAATAATCCCCTAGACCACTAAATTCTATGGGCAGACAGTAGACTGATAAAATAGCTTAGCCCTTTCTGTTCCCCCTCACCAGCCTCAGAACATATTGCTCAATACCAACTTCAGATGTGGCCTAAAAGAATAATGGAAAGGGAATAATCGCCAGGGGGTCAGAGCCAAGGACAATGGAGAACAAAATACAAGGAATCTACTCTTCAGGTGTGGAGGCATGATTTAGGTGGATTACCCACTTCTAAGTAGGGACCTTCAAGATTTCTGCCCAGTAGGATTTCAGATTTACTATGGGACAGTGTCTGCTATGTCTCCTATAGTTTCTCTTTCTAAATGGGATTATTTATTGTGATTTTTCTATTCTGTTGTATATTGGGTGTGTGGAGGACAGATAATTTGTCTTTATAGTGCAGAAGTCTCTGGATCAAGAGGAGCCACATCTGGACCTAATAAAGACACCATCTTACTTAATGCTCTGATGAAGAGATTGCTGCATCTCACCCAGTGTTAAGGGTTGAATTGTGTCCCTTTAAAATTCATATGTTGAAATCCTAACCCCGAGTGCCTCAGAATGTGACGGTATTTGGAGACAAGGTCTTTAAAGAGGTAATTAACGTAAAATGTGATCATATAGGTGGGCCTTGATCGAGGATAAGTGGCATCCTTATAAAAAGAGAGTAGGACACAGACTGGCAAGAGGGAAGACCCTGTGAAGACATAGGGAGAAGACAGCCATCTGTGAGCCAAGGAGAGAGGCCATGGAAGAAACCAAGGCTGCCAACATTTTAACCTGGATTTCTAGCCTCCAGAACTGTGCAAAGATAAATTTTTATTATTTAAATCACCTAGTCTCTGGTATTGGTTATGGTAACCCTAGCTAATTAACACATCTAGATACACTCAACTCCATGCTTGCTGCAGTGGTTAGACAGACTTTTTGGGTGACTTTTTGAAAAAGGGTGTGTGTGTGTGTGTGTGTGTGTGTGTGTGTGTGTGTGTGTGTGTGCAGGTGTGTGTGATGTGTGCACAAAGCAGAGTAAAAATTTTGGCTGGCCATGTTAGCCATTGGGGCTAGTTATTGATATTTCTGGTGTTTTGTGTATTAGTCATCTTTTTTCTAAGTTGTACTGTTATAACATATAACTCCACACTATCAGTGGTTTACAACAACAGAGATTCGTTTCTCATGCATACAGCCTACCCTGTTGGCTGTAGGTAGAGCATGGCTCCACTCCATGGATCTTCCTTATTCTAGAACTCATGCGGCATGAACAGCTCCTATTTGGGACATATCATTCTTGTGACAAAGGGAAAATGACAATAACAAAAACATTCAGATGGCTCTAAATTTTCTGTTCAAATGTGACATGTATCACTTTTGCTTCTATTTCATTGGCTAAGCCTGGAATCAATGAAGTGGGGAAGAATGCTTGACCTACAGTCAGATGACAGTGGGTGGGGATGTGTAATCCTTTAACAGAAGGGCAGCGTGTAATTGGTACCAGCAGTACAATCCAAGCACACAGCTTAATCGCACATCAAGCCCTTTGAAGTTTACTGCTTACGCAAATTAAATGTGAGTGAACATTATGTGTGTCGCTTGTGAGAAGAAACCTTTAAAGACCATTGCATGATTCCCCACTTTTCTTTTTCCTTGATACGGGGGAAAGTTAGGGGATACTCAGTATACCTGTACCCTTGATGGAAAGGGTGGAGCAGAGCTCTGGGCCAACTCATGATAGATGATGCAGTGTGAATAATAAATTAATCTTTGTTTCCTTAAGTTACTGAGATTTTAGAGTTGTTTGTTAACATAGCATAACATAACTCATTCATTCTGACAAATGTACTGAGAGAAGTTTGGAAAACACCGCCTTAAGAAAAACCACCTGTGTTGTGTGCACAATAGGTGATTAGCAATATACGACAATGTGCCTCTCATGTTCTTTTTATAACTACAACTGCTCTCCTTTCTGAAAATGATCCAGACCATTGTAATAATCACTTCCTTCTTTGTGCTACTCTTGATGGCAGGAGATAACCTGAAAAGGTTCTTTGCCTACATGGCTTTTGGGGGAAATTTCCCTTTTCTTTCTATTTGAGTGGTTGTGGTATCAGTTCCAGGTAAAACAATGTTATTGAAATGAGAGGGGCACATAAAGTTGGGTCGGTGAATTCCTTCTGGGACATTCCTTCTGGAGCCAAGAGAGATGAATAGGGCTCTTTGTGTGGGTGCTTGGACTGTACCTGTCAAACTTGGGCCTTGCTGTGGGCCAATGTTCACCTTTGTATTAGTAATGGTAATCATTTGCAGAGCAGGACACTGCAGTTCTAGGGAGAACAAAGCAGATGCACAGCAGGGATGGAACAAGAAAATCAGAAATATTTCAATTCCTGAATTAAGTTTTGCATCACATCTGGAGTAGCCAAAGGGGTATATCAGGCATCTGCAAAGTATGGATCACACACCAAATTTGGATGGTTGCTTTTTTTTGTGTAAATAAAGTTTTATTGGAACACAGCCAAACCCATTTGTTTACCTATTACTCTTATAGTGGCAGAGTTGAGCAGTTGCAACAGAGACCTTACAGCTTGTAAAGCTAAATTAAAATATTTACTATGTAGCCCTCTGCAGAAAAAGTTTGTGGACCCCTACTATCTATTATCTCATCCTTTAAAAAATATGTATTTTTGAAATTTACATGTGAAATATATAAATTCATAAACATACATAAATTTAAACAATACATATTCATAAATCAATGATATTTCTTGTGTAGCAGTGCAGAATCAAAAAGATTCAATTATATCTCATTAAAAAAAAAACACTGGAGAGCGCTGCTACAGGTGATAGTGAGTCCCCAGAAATATTTGATCAAAGCAAAGGAATCAAGAGATTCACAGGACAACTTTAGTGTCAACTTGAATGCTTGTGCAGATGCAGGGATGTGTGTAAATAAATCCGATCTGAGCTCTTTCCAATTCAGACCAAAAAATTGGATGGAAAAATGGCAGTGGGGTGGAAGGGAGGGGATTCATGCAAGTGACTCCAGTGTGGCCTTTCACCTGCAGATGACAGACTCCAGGTTTGGGGGAACAGATTGTTTGGCTACAAGAAACCATCAATAATGATTTCCGTGATCATCTCCTCTTGGCCCAGACTCCATTCCAACCAAGTTATTAATACACACATTATTCTTCTTAAAGAAATAGAAAAATGCATTCCAGATTGCCAAAGGAAGGAATTCCCTGTGATTTATACTGAAATGTTCCTAGAACTTTTTTTTTCCAATCATCCATCTTCACGAAATACTAAAGACAAATATTTCATGAATCCAGAGGTGCTTCTGGCCAGCATCTGGAGATGATCTTGAGAATACAAATCTGTTATCATTTTTCACCATGGGCCTCAACTGTCAGAGCATGTAATAAACATAACCAGCCAGAGGGCTGGAGGGAAGCAGAAAGCATCCAGACCACTGTAGCAGGAGGCAGCAGAAATGAGAGTGTATGTGCCCATACTTCCCCCATACCCACATTTTGTAGCTCTGCTGCTTCTCTTTTCCTAACAAATATTTGAATGCTAATTAATGACCGCCCAATTGCTGATACTTTCCAAGGGTGTAGTGTCTATTGCCACATAGACGACATGGTGCAATGGAAGAGATGTAGGCTATGAAGTCAATCAGATCTGAGTTTGAGTCTTGGTTTTACCACTTAATATCAGAGTGACCTTAAAGTTTCTTAGCCTTGCTGAACACTATTTCCACATGAGTGAAATGGACTTGCCAATAGAGTGATAATGTAGGTGAAATTATTAGCACAGCTTTTGGCATAGCCTAAACAGAGAACTTGTAATTATCATTTCAAAACCATTCTTACATTACCACCACCCAATCATCAGGTGCTTAAATGAACTAGACAGAAAATACCAATTATTGGTAGGAATATGGAGCAACTGGAGTTCTCATACACTGCTAGTCAGAATGTCAAATGATGAGCACAAGCTACTTTGCCAGTACCCTACCCACTAAGCTGAATGCCATCCACTAGTCAGCAATTCCACTCCTCGGTATATGCCCAAAGTAAATGCTTTCAGATGTTCATGAAAAACACCAACCAGAATGCTCAAAGCAACCATGTTCGTAATAGCATCCAAATGGAAACTACTCAAATGCCCACCACTACTATTGCTCAGAGCTCAGCAAAACTTTTCTGTGAAAGGCCAGGTCATCAATATGCAGACTCTGCAGGCTGAGAGGCAAAAATCAGAACTACTTCACTTTTCTCTGTAGCACCCCAGCAACAATGCAAAGCAATGGAGTGCTGTGCTAATAAGCTCTCTGTTGCAAATGCCTCCCTGCCATTGTAGTGTGAAAGCAGCCATAGCTAATAGGAAGAAGAGTGAGTGTGGTGTGTCCCAATAAAATGTTATCTATGGACAAAAATTTAAATTTCATATAATTTTATGTGTCATTCAATATTCTTTGGATTTATTATTTTTCTTTTTTTGGCATTTTTTGGCATACTCACTTATTTCAAATATTTAATGGAAGTATGTGTTATGTTAGTTTTAGGTATACAAAATATTCATTCAACAATTCTATAACCAGTGCTTAACCATGACAAGCATGGTCACCATCTATCATTAAGAACGTCATTGCAGTATTATTGACTATATTCCTCTATGCTGTGCTTTTCATCTCTGTGACTTCTTTATTTTAAAACTGGAAGTTTATACCTCTTAATCCTTTTTATTTCACACACTCCCACACTGAGCAACCATCAGTTTATTCTCTGTACTTGAGAGTCTGGTTTTTTTTTGTTATTCGTTCATAACATTTGTTATTTGTTATTTTGCCTTTCAGATTCCACATATAAGTGAAATCATATGGTATTTGACTTTCTCTGTCTGATTTATTTCACTTAGCATTATACCCTCTAAGTCCATCCGTGTTGTCACATGGTAAGATTCCATTCTTTTTTATGGCTGAGTAATATTCTGTTGTGTGTGTGTGTGCATGCACATGTGTATGTGTGTATCACACATCTTCTTTATCCATTCATCTGTTATGGACACTTGGGTTGCTTCCGTATATTGGCTATTGTAAATAGTGGTTTGACTTTTTAAAACATTCAAAAATGCAGAAATCATTCTTACCTTGAAAGCTATATAGAAGTATAGGACATGGGCCAAATTTGAATGTAGGTTTCCAACCTCTGGTACAGTGGATAAATAAACTATATATTCATGCACGGGAACACTATATAACAACAGGTAGACACAACAGTGTAAGTGAATCTCATGAACACAATATCAAGTGAAAGAAACCAGTTGCAGAAAGTATAAGATTACATTTATATAAATTACAAAAGCAGGTGAAACAAATCTATGCATAAGTCTGCATGGTGTTTACTGTGTGGGGGTTAATGACAGAGAGAACAAAGAAGATTTGGGAGTGAATAGTCATGGCTCTTTCTTCATTTAGTTTGTTTAGTTTACAAAATTTCACCAGTCACACATTTCTGTGTACTTTCCTATATGTACGTCATACTTGAAGAAACATGAAGAAACACTGGGAAAAAAATCTCTCAAAATTCTCTTCATTCCTGCAGGCCTTCTTTACCTCACACCTAACCAATTAACAGATTTCTAGGTGCTCTTCCCCACTTTAGTTACTTTATTTATTGCTCCAGAGATTCTGAAATACCAATTTATCCTCTGGTTTAGTGGAAAGAGCAGCCGGGGTATAGACAAGAGCCCTGTACTTAGAAATGAAGAGCAGAGTTTAACTCCACTGTGTACTGATTGCGCAACTCTGGGCAAAGTACTTAGTCTTTTGAATTTTTATTTTGTCATCTGAAAAATGGGAAAATAATTCTGTATCTGCATTTGGTGTAAAGATCACCCTTGTTAATGAGGTATTGCCCTGCTTAGCTGTCTACTACTGTACAAATTATCACTACCTATGATATTGTTTCCTGAACCACCTACAATGATCAGGTTTAAACACATCCACCCCCTTCCTTCTCTACCTCCTGGTCCTCCACTTGGGGAGACAGTATGCATAATGAGGAACATAGAGTCTCAGTTCAAATCATGACTCTGTCACTTGTCTTGTAGCTTCTCTGTGTCTCCCTTTCCTCATTGGTAAAATATCTACTTCATATTGTTCTTCTAGAAGTTGTGGCAGTCAGACTCCAAGACAGTTTGGATGACCCCTGTCTACTGAGGTCCATGCCCTGGTGTAATGCCTTTCTGCACTATATGAGGGTTGGTTTGTGTGGTGATAAGATATGGATAAAGGAAGGCATTTCACCACTGAGACTAGGGTATGAAAGACAGTGGTTTCCACCTTTGGTGACTTCTCTAATGATCATTCACTTCAGGGGAAGCCTACTACCAGGTCAAGCAACCCTAAGGAAAGGCCTGCATGGTGAGAAACTGAGGCCTGCCAGGAATCACAGGAATGATCTTGGGTGTGGGTCCTCCAGCCCCAGATGCATTTTGAATTGATTACAACCCTGGCAGTCAGCTTCTTTGCACTCTCATGAAAGACCCTAAGTCAAAATGATCCAGCAAGCTGCTTCCATATTCTTGAACCTCAGAAACTGATAATCAGTGACCTTACAACAGTGAATGGTGCCTGATGCATACTAAGCATGCAATAAATATTAGCTGTCTTTATCATCTGCTCCCTGAAAGCTGGCACTTCCACATCTATAAAGTTCATTGCTGATGTCAGCATTTTGGGCTCTGCAACAGTCAGTGTCAGTGGATCAAGCATGGGAAGCTTCCCTTCCTATCTGTAGCCCCTTTAAAGACCAAATATTATTAGGAGGCCTCTGTCTGCAGAGCAGTAACAGTGTGGCTGGGAGTCCCTATGGAAACACTTCCCCGCCCAACACTCTTTCCTTAGGGATCTCTCCAGCCTCTGCCTCTCAAAACCGTGGTGCTGGCCCCTGGTCTTTACAGCACATTCTTCAGGTCTGTTTCCTGCTTTCTCAGTCTCCTTAGATGTGTTGATGATTCAGATTCTCCTTCTTTGGGATGTGGACTTTTGTTTCCTTTTACCATAGGCTCCATAGTTGCAGGGTCAACTGTTGAGTACACTGGTGTTTCTAGAAGCAGAGGTCGACACAGGTTAGGATCATCAGGGCTTTACTGAGTGTTGGTGTCTATGAGAGGTAATAGGAAGAGAAGCAGGGTGAGTAGGGAAAGCCTCACCCTGGCTTTCCTGACACCTGGAAAGGAAAGGAGGGGAGAAGCAAGACTGGGGTGGGAGAGCTGCAGACCCAAGTCTAAAAAGTCACTCGTCCCACGTGAGCCATAGGACAAAGAGCCTGAAAGAGGAGTCTCAATCTAGGCTGAAATGGCCAGGCCCAGGTAACTTTCCCATGCTGAGTCAGCAGTGAGGGCAACCTGGGAACATAGGGCTTTGGCTTAAAAGCTAAGATGAATCCTAAAGGTGCTAATAGGTGGAGGCTATTGGCTCACTGCTCCTGACAGCTAAATGGCAGGTTCTTTCTTGATGGGAGGTCCAGGGAGTGCACTCCCATGCCTGCTGCAACCATCTTCATCCTTGTGTCCAGACCTGGTCTCCTGTGCCCCCTACCTGTGTCAAATACCCAAGCTTCTACCTTGCTTGGAAATGGGATCAACTGGCCCTAAATGGAGTGTCAATATGAAAAAACAAGGGAATCATAGAGGTGAGATGAGAATTAGTTATCTCTCAGACAACCTGAGGGGACCCAGTGGGGTTTGGTAGTAATCAATCATTGTTTTCATTGAGCATATACTGAAAGCTCTGTACCATACAAGCATTTCCTGTAGGAAAACCCAAACTATAGAATTGTAAAATTGGAAGGTACTTGAGTGCCCAGTTAAGTTTCCCTTTCATGAGCAAGAATCCCTTGTAAGTATTCCATATAGGTTCACTCTCCTCTTTGCATACCTACAGTGATGGTGAACTTTAGTTATCTCTTTGGTTGTGAACAGCTCTAGTTGTCAGAATCTTCCCTCTTCAGTGGAATTCAGAATGCTCCCACCAACTTTAATTTTTGAAGTCACTTTAATAAGACTTCTAGTTCTCTCATTTATTAATCTTATAGATATTTGAAGACAGTTGTCATTGTTCCTGAAATACTGTAAGAGAAGAGAGGCTATTGGAGCCTCTGATCCCCCAACTGTAAAACAATAGAGTCTGACTGTTCTTGATCACTAGGGTTTCTTTATGACCTAAAAGTCTATGAAGCCATGAAAACTTCATGGAACAATTCTCAAATAAAAGAGAAATCCATATAAATTAAAAGATGATGTGCTTTCTCTGAAGTGTTTGTTGTACATTTCCTCTGGAGCACATTGGGACTCAGGAATAGTGGGACCATCCGCCGAGCCATTGCTCATTTATGTTGAAATAAAACAGGCTCTGGCTAATTAGAAGCATGCTCCTCAAGATGAAACAATACAAGCTTTCCAACATTTCCCCACCATTAGCAATTCCTGATGTTGAGTGGACATGTTAATATAACCCCCACTGTACATGAGGAAAAAAAAGTAAAGCAGGCATGATGATTCACAGCACAAGAAAGAATTCTTTATATTTATACTCAACCAGCACACACACACTAATGCACTGGGTACTCACTAGACACTGGCCTCCATGGCAGGTTCTTTCACATACGTTATTTTATTTTCTCCTCACAAGAATATTATGAGGTAGATTTTATTGACTCCACATTCCAAATGAAGAAATCTGAGCCTCACAGTAATCAAGTGATTTGTTCAAGGCAACCTTGCTGGTAAGTGGATGAACTAGAACCATCTGATTTGAAGTCCAGTGCTTTGCCCACTCCACCAGCTACAAGTAAACTTCTTAATAAAAAAACCATGCCTATGTATGTAGAGTAGGCAACTATTTTAATTTCAGTTGCCCCAGAGGCATATCCTGAAATAGAGTTAAGGTGAAAGTAGTTTATTATCAGAGGATAAAGAAATACCAAAGAGGTTGGTAAAGTGGGTCAGAGAAGAAAAGGTAGCCAATAAATTATGCATCATCAAACCAGCTATCACTGTGGGCAGTTGGAACTAAATTCTTCTGGGAAAATTCTGAAAGTCAGTGTAGGAATATAGGATACAGAGTTAACCCATCCAAGGGGGAGGGGGCTGGGTCTTTTTATAAACCAACACTGTCAGTCATTGATTGAGGTTTTCTAGCAGATATTAATTACCTGGCACTACCTGCCAAGCAGGTGGACAAAATATGCTTTAGAAGCCTGAGAAAGACCTCAAGCAGAGAAATTTGGGAGCTGGCAATTTGAGGTTGGGTCAGTGTGCACTGAAGTAAAGGGCAAGAGGATATGGGCAAAGCCATGACAGCACCTGGTATAATAAATAAGTGCTAGATACTACATAATCTGTCAGCAAACATATCTTGACCACCTACTGTGTGGAATAGCACATCAGTGAATCACACAGATATGGACCTGCTTTCATGTGACTTAGTATCTAAGGAGGAAAGCAGAGATAAGTTATTCTAAATGAATATAAAATAATAAAAATGTACTATCTCGTGATTAGTAGATGCTATAAATCCCACTTAGCTAAATCTTACTACAAAAAACTAAAAGGAACCCACAACAAAAATCCCTCTCATTCAGTGTTACTCTTTGTCTCCTTTTACCTCTTGCTCTATTTCTTTTCTCCTTTTTGGAGCCAAATTCCCTGAAACAGTGTGTTTAGAGTCTGCCTTCTCCAGTGAACTATGAGATCCTCTGGGGATGGGCCTTTTTTGTTATCTTTAATTGTATTATGTAATATTTGACACATGAAAAAGAATATATGGATTTGAGCACCAGCCAAGATGGAGTAAGTTCACTCCAGCCTATCTCTTTCACTGATTACAACTAAAAACTTACAACAAAATAAAAAATATATATATTTGATTTAAAGTCTCCAAACATTAACAACAGCAGGCAGATTGGGAGGGAAGTCCATTGTTGAATGGACCTAAGGGTAGACAGAGTCCCATGCTGCAGAGAGGGGACATATAACAAAATTCTGAAAAACATCCCCTGTGTTATATTTATAGCCTGAGGGCTGAAAACAGAGGCCTCCTATTGCCTGGAGAGTCTAGGAGGATATTCCTGCTTTGTGTGTGTGTGTGTGTGTGTGTGTGTGTGTGTGTGGTGGGGGGGGGTTTCCTCCTTGTCCTTCTCTGATTCTGGTGGTGGCCATGGTGTGGACATTTAAGTCCACTAGGGACAACACATTTTTCTGGTTAAATAAACTGGAAAAGGACCACTTTGTCTCAAAGTACATAGAGGAAATCCCTGTAGGTTTTTTTTTTTCCTCCTCTTTTCTCAAAGCACTTTGTCATGAGGGTAGGCACATGTCTATGGAATTTTTCAATAGCACAAGGAGAACCCCAGTGTTCTAGCCAGAGAACTTAGAAAGGGAATCATCTGATTTCCACAGAAAACAAAAGGTGTGTGGGAAATCATGGTGGGAAGAGTTCTGGAGAAGGGGATCCCTGAGTCTGTGTATAAACTGACACGAATACCTAACTCACCCATGAAATATATGAAACAGACCTAATGAAACACAGCAAAGGCTTTGAAAAACAGAACATTGAAACCACCACCCACAGAAGGTGAGCTAGAACTTGTCTGACCTAACTGATTACCTGCTAAAACAACAAATCCACATTCATTAGAGGATTTTAGCAAGACCTAGAGCTTCACAACAAAATATTCAAAATGTCCAGGATTTATTCCAAAATTACTCTGCATGTAAAGGACCAGGAAACTCTGGCCCACATTTAAGGGAAAAGACAATGGGTATCAACCCGGAGATAACCCAGATATTGGAATTATCAGACATAGACTTTAACGCAGCCCTTAGAACTATTCTCCATGTAGCAAAAGAACTATTGTCCATGTATAAATTTGAAATAAGTGGCAAGGAAGAAGTTTTTAGTGACAAATAGAAATGATAATCAATAAGCAAATAATACTGGAAGAAATAGAAAACCTGAACAGACCCATAACCAGCAAAGAAATTGAATCAGTAATCAAAAATCTCCCAAAAAAAACAAGAGTCCAGGACCAGATGGACTCCCAGCAGAATTCTATCAAATATTTAAAGAAGAATTAATACCTATTCTTCTGAAACTGTTTCAAAAATTAGAAATGGAAGAAAAACTTCCAAACTCATTTTATGAGACCAGCATTATCTTAATCCCCAAACCAGAGAATGACCCTCATCAAAAAGGAGGATTACAGACCAATATCCCTGATGAACATGGATGCAAAAATTCTCACCAAGATACTTGCTAATAGGATCCAACAGTACATTAAAAGGATTATTCACCACAACCAGGTGGGATTTATTCCTGGGCTGCAAAAGTGGTTCAACATCCACAAATCAATCAATGTGATATACCACATTAATAAGAGAAAGGACAAGAACCATATGATCCTCTCAACAGATGCAGAAAAAGTATATGACAAAATACAGCATTATTTCTTTTTTTTTCAACAATAGCATTGTTTCTTGATAAAAACTGTCTGCCATGTATGAATAGAGAAAACATACCTCAGTATCATAAAAACCATATGTGAAAACCCCACAGCAAATATAATCCTCAATGGGGAAAAACTGAGAGCTTTTCCCCTAAGGTCAGGAATACAGCAGGGATGTCCACTCTTACCACTGTTGTTCAACATAATACTGGAAGTCCCAGCCTCAGCAACAACAAAAGGAAATAAAAGGCATCCAGCAAAGAAGAAGTCAAATTTTTACTCTTTGTAGACAACATGATACTCTATGTAGAAAAACCAAAACACTCCAGGAAAAAAAAAAAAGATTGGATCTCATACAGGAATTCAGTAAAGTGTCAGGATATAAAATCAATGCACAGAAGTCAGCTGCATTTCTATACACTACCAGTGAGGCAGAAGAAAGAGAAATCAAGGAATTGATCCCATTTACAATTGCACCAAAACCTATAAGATACTTAGGAATAAACCTAACCAAAGAGGTAAAGGATCTTTACTCTGAAAACTATAGAACACTAGGAAAGAAATTGAGGAAGACACAAAGAAATGGAAAAACATTCCATGCTCATGGATTGGAAGAAAAATATTGATAAAATATCTATGCTACCTCGAGCAATCTATATGTTTGGTGCAGTCCCTATCAAAATACCATCAACTTCTTTCACAGAGCTGGAACAAATAATCCTAAAATTTGTATGGACCCAGAATAGACCCTGAATAGCCAAAGGAATGTTGAAAAAGAAAACCAAAGCTGGAGGCATCACAATTCCTGACTTCAAACTATATTACAAAGCTTTTATCATCAGGACAATATGGTACTGGCACAAAAACAGACACGTAGATCAATAGGACAGAATAGAGAACCCAGAAATGGACCCTCAACTCTTTGGTCAACTAATCCATCAAAATCCTAGAGGAGAACACAGGCAACAATCTCTGTGATCTTGGCCACAGCAACTTCTTGCTAAACACATCTCCAAAGGTAAGGGAAACAAAGGCAAAAATAAACTATTGGGACTTCATCAAGATAAAAAATCTTTTGCACAGCAAAGGAGAGAGTTGACAAAAAACCAAAAGATTATCGACAGAACAGGAGAAGGTATTTGCAAATGTCTTATCAGATAAAGGGATAGTATCCATAATCTATAAAGAACTTACCAAACTCAACACCCAAAGAACAAATAATCCAATCAAGAAGTGGGCAGAAGTCATAAAGACATTTCTCCAAAAAAGACATCCAAGTGTCAAACAGACACATGAAAAAAATTGTCCACATCACTTGGCATCAGGGAAATACAAATCAAAACTACAATGAGATACCACCTCACACTAGTCAGAATGGCTAAAATGAACAAGTCAGGAAACAATAGATATTGGCAAGGATTCAGAGAAAGGGGAACCCTCTTATGTTGTTGGTGGGAATGAAAACTGGTGCAGCCACTCTGGAACACAGTATAGAGGTTCCTCAAAAAGTTAAAAATAGAAGTACCCCATGACTCAGCAGTTGCACTAGTGACTAGGTATTTATCTAAACGATGCAAACATAGTGATTCGAAGAGGCACCTTCACCCCAATGTTTATAGTAGCAGTGTCCATAATAGACAAACTGTGGAAAGAGCCCAGATGTCATCTATAGATGAGTGGCTAAAGAAGATGTTGTGTGTATATATATATATATATATATATATATATATATATATATATATATATATACATAATGGAATACTACTCTCCCATCAAAAAGAATGATATTGCCATTTGCTATGATGTGAATGGAACCATAGGGTATTATGCTAAGCAAAATAAGTCAGTCAGAGAAAGACAAATATCCTATTATTTAACTGATGTGTGGAATTTAAGAAATGAAACAGATGAACATATGGGAAGGGAAGGAAAACTAAAATGAGGAAAACAGAGAGGGAGGAAAATCCTTAAGAGACTCTTGACTATATGGATCAAACTGAGGGTTGCAGGAGGGGAGGTAGATGGAGGTTGGGGTAACTGGGTGACGGGCATAAAGAGGGCATTTGAAGTAATGAACACTGGGTGTTGTATGCGAATGATGAATCATGAGTTCTACCTCTGAAACTAATAATACAGTATATGTTAATTAAATTGAATCTAAATTTAAAAAATTTTAAGTTAATAAAAAGGAAGCAAATCAAACTAACATGCTCAATAACCTGAAATAAATGATCCACTGTATAGTCTCAGTATCAGAATGGAAGGGACAGAGGAAAGAGAAAGATTGAAAAAAAAATACATTGAAAGATTGAAAAGAGTCTGAGTCTCAGGAACCTGTTGAACATAAAAATACATATAATATAGTTGTGAAGCAAAATAACAAATAGCTAGGAACCCATAACCAAATTTAAGAAATAGAACAGTATTGGTACACTACCTACCCCTCTCCCATGGTCATGTCTGCTCAGAGGTAACCTCACTCTTCATTTTTGTATTTATCATTCCTTTTTTTCCCATAGTTTCATCAGATCTGCATTTATTCTCCAAATAATTTATTTCAGGATGATTTTTGTTATAATACTGAGTTTAATGATTTGAAACTTGCTTTACAACAAAATGTCTTTCATCTATGTCATAATCTATAGCTCTAGCTAATTAATTTCCATTGTTCTGTAATATGTAAGTGTGTAACTATGCCACAATTTACATGCCATTTTCCTGTAGATTAGTATTGTGTTACTCATTTACTCATTTATTTATTTTGCTATTACAAGCAATGTTGCCATCATCATTCTTTTGCTTGTCTTCTGGTACCCATTTGCATGATCTCTCTAGGGAGAAATCTCTAGGAATGGAACTTCTTCTGGGCCCTGGGTATGCAAATATTTGATTTTATAAAATAATGCCAACTAATTCTCATAATAATTTACATTCCCTTTCATATCCTCACCCAAAATGTCAAACTTTATGATTTTTTTGTTTGTGTGGTAAAAACAATACCACAATTTGTATTTCCCAGACTTCTAAAAAGTTGAATATCTTTCAAGTATTTTTCCTATATAAATGTGACTTTTTTGATGAAATGCCAGTTCATAAATTTTGCCCACTTTTATTTTGGGTTATTTGATTTTCCTAATTAGTTTATAGAGTTGTTTTTTTTTTTAAATATTCTGTACACTAATCTTTTGTCACTTAAAAGTATTACGGATGTGATCTCCCAGGTTGTAACTAGTTTTTTTTAATTTTCTTTATGGTGTCTTGATATAAAGAAGTCTTAGATTTCAGTATAGTTGGATATATCATTTTTTTCTTTCCTGTTAGCTTTTTTTGGTATCCGCTTTTACCTCGTTGTTTTAAAGATAGCCTCTTATACAATCCACTATAAATTTTAAAGTTTTGTCTATCATATATACCTGTAATCCATTTGGGACTGATTTTTGTGTATAGTATGTAGGAAGGATCCCAATTTAATTTTTGTCTCTTTGGATATTAAATTATCCTGACGCCATTAAACAAATAAATCCTCTTTCCTCAAATAGGTTGTTATGTCCCTCTGTTGGATATGAATTTTTCGTATATGTGGAGTTCTCTTCTATGAATCTCTGTTCTAATCTTGTGATTGATTTGTCTCCGCCTGCACTGATACCATACTGTCTTAATTAACAAGCTTTATAATAAGTCTTTCTATTTGATAGAGGATATCCTCCTGCTTTGGAAGTGTGTGGCTATTATTTGGCCTTTGCTCTTACGTATACATTTTAGAATCAGGGAGTCAGCTTCCTTAGAACATCCTAACAAGTTTTGATTGCAAGTGCATTAAATCTATAGATCCATTTGGAGATAATTAACATTTTAAAAATATTCTCTTTTTATGACCATGCTGTATCTCTCCATTAATTGAAATCTTCATTTGAGTCACGTTTTCAAGATGTTCAGCATTTTTTATTGTTTTATGTGAGTCCTTTATATATTCTAGAGGTTAATAGGAATGAAATTAAGTTGTATATATTGATCTTATAAGCAGCCCTATTTTAAAATTATCTCCCTATTTCTAATAACTAGCCCATAGATTCTTTTAAGCTTTCCAGAGATAGATATATAATTTTCGAATATGACAGTCATTCTTTTTTTATCCCCCTAGACCTAATTATTTTTGTTTCTTACCTTCGTTGTGTCTCTAAAGAGCCAGGTTTTGTTCCTTGGAAAACTGTGGACCTATCTAGTACCTAAGACTAAGAGAAAGAATAAGAGAAACATTGTAGGATCTGCACATGTTTTTTTCATCCAGGGGAATGATAAGATTACTTCCACTTAGAATATTTTAAAGGGATGAAAGAAAACAAAGTTTTGTTTTAATTATTCTCCAAATCATACTCATTCAACATATTAATTGCTCTCATATTATCTCTAATCAAGGGTTATTAGATATCATTATTTCCATTTCCAAAAGAAAAAAAATGAAAGTAAAGAATGAAACATGCTGGTCAAAGTCACAGCTCTCTGAAGTATTAGAGCTGCAATTTGAACCCAGTCTGTTTAGGTAGTTCCAGTCAGCCAGGCTCAGTCAAAATTTGAGGTGAGTAGAGGGAGAAGCAAAGAACACCCCCGAATTTCTAGTTAGAATCGTAAAGCACACTGGGGCGTTGTTAGCAGGGTCAGGAAGATCATGGAAGTTTTGTGGAGGGGCTGGAGCAAATGAGCTTGAGTCCTGAGACATTTTCCTTTCAAGTGGAGACTCATTTCTCCTTCATGGCCTAGTTCTCAGTGATTGAATTTTTTTGTTACTGTATGGAGAAAAATCATTTTATTGGAAATGTACTTAGCAGTTTGAAAGAAGAGCATTTTTTGCTACATGGTGGCTTGACCCTGTGGCTGGCTGTTCACAAATGCCCTTTTGAGTCAGCCAAGAACAGCCACTGTCAGTCCTCAACTGTCACAGTCCAAGGTCCACAGCTATGGAATTCACTCTCAGAGAAAATTTAAATGAATCCAAACCTCCATTTAGGATGCCCTGGCATATCTCTTGCTTTTGGGGAGAGGTGGTGGAGGGAAGCCCATTAACAGCTCTATCAAAAAAAAAAAAAAAAAGACTTTTTTCTTACATCTCCCCTAGAGCTATTTCATCCAGAAATCTGGGACCTCCACAGGAGTATAAATCTGTAACAGCAGTCTTTTTAAGACTCTTATTTAATCAGAACCATCCTCCCACGATGCAAGGGGCACCAGCTCTATCAGTCAACATCCCAGCTAGAAACAGATGACACTCTCCAGCTGAATGATTTGAGGATAGTTTTCAAAAAGAACTATTCACAATGGTAATGTCATGGGTTAGGGAAATAAGGGATGTAGGAGTACCCTGGGGCTAGTAACAGGAACTAATTATAGGCTTATGCTAGGAAGCTGAAGGAGTGAAGGTAGTTGTCAGAACTCTGAGGATCATCTTAGTAGAGGATACTTGATAAGACCTGTGGCCTTTGAATCAGGGATCCAGCTAAACTGAGGTGATCTGTATGTAAATAGTCTAGAGAATAAGTACCTAATCTCACCTTCCTTCTGTCTTCTGCTTTCCTGTCTTCCTTTGGCTGAACCCAAGGAGGCCATTGATCATGGGAGCTTGTTGTTGGGTTCATAAGGCCAGTGTCCGGGAGCACAGAGCAGGTTGGAGAATGGTGGAGTATAAATATGGTAGTCCCAGTTGGAAGAAATTTGGCAATATCTACCACTTTTGCCCTTCAACACCTCCTCTTGTCTTTGTCCAGGTGAAAGACTGATGTCCTCAACATACATGACACAAAAATCCCATCAGATATCATAACATCACAGGGGGGGGGCGTCTCAGTTTGATGAAATTCTCATCTGAAGCCTTAAGGTTTTAAGAAACGGTTGTTGGTGGAAATGAGGGGTGGATAAGAAAAATGTTAATTAAAGAAAACATGCAGATATAACCTCAGCTTTCATTTAACTGTCATGTGGCCTGTGGTGATAATTATAGCTGACTTCTTCTACCATTTGCATTTCCATTACTCACTGCCAATCCCTCAGCTGGATAGCATTCTTTATCTATTGAAGTAACCCAAATATTTATTCTTATGAGATCTAAGTCCTAGAAAATCCTGTTTGGGTTGCCCTCATTTTCCATTGAACAGAACTGTTGGAGAAAAAGAAATGCCTTAAAGAATCCCCTTAATCATAGACATAGTCCTGTTTACCACCATTGTGTAATAGCATCTCAATTTCTCTCTGGTAATTGGACTCTGATATCCTTGCTGGGGCAGTGATACCCTTCTTTGACAGTTAGGTCAGCAGCATGAGGAGCCCAAAGAATATGAGGAAGTAAGAGTCTCAGTACTGTCTCATTCAACAGTAATAGAACTTTACTGTGGTGAAAGTATTTCTCCCTTATGGAAGTAGTAACTCCAAACCTAGTATGCCCAAGGTAATGGTTTAGCTAGCAAAAATTTCTCCATAGGATGTTTTCTCCCACCTAGTGTCAAAGGTGAGCCCTTATTGGGCACCTGAGTGGTGCAGTCAGTTGGGTGTCTGACTCTTGGTTTTGGCTCAGGTCATGATCTCAGAGTCAGGAGATGGAGCCCAGGATGGAGCCCAGGACTGAGTCTGGTGTCAAGCTGCCTCGAGCCCCATGTAGGGCTCCAGTCTGCTTGCTCAGAGTCTGCTTGTCCTTCTCCCTCCCCCTCAGCCTCTACCTCTGCTCGTTCTCATGCATGTGTGTGCACATGCTCTCTCTTTTTCTCTCTCTCAAATAAATAAATAAAATCTTAAAAAGAGTGAACCTTTATTAGGCCATTCCCTCGTTCTCTCAAGCCAATTGTATATGAATAATGGAACACATGATAAGACCAGTAAAGTCTTTGAATGGAAACCCACTGTCATATTTCCTTTGTTATAAAATATTTTCAGTAATTGGAAGCAATGATACGCAGGACATTATAGCAATGAATAAGGTATTATGTGAGGCCACAAAGGGTAGAGCTGTCTTAAGGGTTCAGGTTGGGGAGGAAAATCTTTGTCTAGAAATTTTGTTTATTCTTGTTAGAATAAATACCGCTGCCCCATGATGAAATGGGGTCAGAGTAATCAGCCTGCTACTTGATAAACAGCTGATCCCACAGAAATGGTATCAGGAGCTCAGCAATGGCTTCTGCTGTTACCAGGCTGGGTACTCACCAGTGAGAGATCAGAGTGAGTCACAACAATTTGTATCCAGAGATAATACACACTCTAAAAATATCGCTGTTCAGGTAAAAAACTAAAAAAACAAAACAAAAAAAAACAACAAACAAAAAACAAAAAAACAACACTATGGAATTAAAATAATAGCAAATTCAAATGAATCTACAGATAAAGCACAGATGGATTTGTAGGGTTTATTATTTCTTCGCATGTTTTCTTTTTTTTTTCTTTTTTTTTAAAGATTTTATTTATTTATTTGACACAGAGAGAGAGATCACAAGTAGGCAGAGAGGCAGGCAGAGAGACAGGGAGAGGAGGAAGCAGGCTCCCTGCTGAGCAGAGAGCCAGATGCGGGCCTCAATCCCAGGACGCTGAGATCATGACCTGAGCCGAAAGCAGAGGCTTTAACCCACTGAGCCACCCAGGCGCCCTTCGCATGTTTTCTTAGCATCAACTATGTGCTGGGTGCTGTCTGTAGAGCAAGGGATACAGAATTGAAAACTGTCAGCTGTAGGACCTAAAATGTCAGAACAGTTTCTATAAAATATGATAGTTGCAATAAATGAAACAAGTGCAAAGTGTTGTAAGGAAGAAACTGATTATTCCTGATGGGGTAAGGGAAGACTTTAGCCAAGGATCTGAATGTTGGACAATGGCAAGGTGGGTCCAGAAGAAGATAAAGAAAAGTATGGCATTTCAGGTAGAGGGAAGAGCTTTTGTGGTGTCACTGAGGCATAACTATGGGATACCTCTCATTCTGATAACTCTAAAAATTTCATTGTGCTTGTGCCATTGGGTCATATGACTCCACAGAAAGTGGTTGGGGAAGTATAAGGTTTAGGAAGGTCTTGATGATGGAAAGTCTAGATTGTGGGAGACCTTGCAAGTTGGAAGTAGTTCTGCCTCTACCCAGAAGGAGGAGAGCATGGAAGGGTTTAAAGCAAAGCAGTAACATTATCAATAGTGTATGTTAGACAGCACATCTATAGAGGGATCATGGTATAGAGTTCAGAGGAGCTTAATCCAAGGGAGGGAAGCAGTGGTGCTGACCTGATTAGAGTAGCTATAAGGTTTTTGTAAAAAGGGTGTAACAGGAGCAAGTGATATTTAAGAGATGAAATGCTTATGACTTGGAAACAGGTTGGATAAAAGGTAAGTTAAAAAAAAAGGCAGGTTATTTATTTATTTATTTATTTATTTATTTATTTATTTATTTCTATTGAGGTGTAGCTAACACACAATGTTACATTAATTTCAGGTGTACAACATAGTGATTCCACAGCACTGTGCGTTAACACTCTGCACCCCACAAGTAGAATTACCACGTGTCACCATATAACACTGTTGTGATATCACTGACTCTATTCCCTGTGCTGTACCTTTCATCCCTGTGACTTATTCATTCCATAACTGGAAGCCTGTACCTCCTACTCTCCTTCACCCATTTTACAAAAAGGGAAAACTCTTGAATGTCTCCTATAATTAGGTCTTAAATGGCTGGTTCGGTGATGATGCCACTTGCATAAGAGACAGGAAATAAAAGAGAAGAAATAAATTTTAAGGGGGAAATAAATTTAATTCAAAAAACCAGAATTGATTGAATTCCTGTATGAGATGGAAATAATGTCTTGTATAGTGTGCATTAGTATTTTTTTTAAAGGACTTTGAGGTAGAGGTATGTGTCTGGAACCAGAATCAAGTTCAGAATAGAAGTGGTAGATTATAAAGTAAGAGTATTTTGGTGGTGGGTGAAATAATGAACGAGAACGAAGTTTTTTAGTAACAGCATGAAGAATAGAGAATTGTTGTGTCCTCCCTCTGTCCTCTAAGCTCCATGGGACAGCAAATTTGTCTGCAAATTCCTTGTTACCTAGAACAATGCTTGGTACAAAGAAAATACTCAAAAATATTTCTTAAATGAGGAGAGAGAAAGGAATAAGCTGACAAAAAATGAAATGAATGAAATATAGGGAACATCAATATTTAAGCAGAGAGCAGGGGAAGCAGTGGAAAGCTCTGAGAAAGACTGATGAAAGAGATAGAAAAACAAAACAAAACAGAAGCAGGAATAGTGCTGTAAAAGTCGTAGTCCAAGTAGGACAGTGGAAAGAAAGGAATAGCCAAAAGGGTCAAATGCTGCCCAGATGTCAAATAAGATGAAGGCAGGAATATGCACAATGGAATTGGTGATTAGGAGAGAGGAAGACAAGCCAGCTTGCAGTGGATTTAACAGTGAAAGGGAAATGAGAAAATTGAGCCAGAGAAAGAAAGAAAAGATCTTAAGAAATTTCGATGAGAAAGAAAGGGAAAAAATAGATAAAAGACAAAAAAAATTCAGGAGCAGGATTTAATTTTTCATTATTCTTTTGTTGGTTCTCATCTTTTAAAAAATATGATTTATTTTGGATGAATGAAACTGATCAGGGTTCTATGCTACAGAAGAAAGAGAAAGGCTGTATCTCAAAGAGGAGGTGATTGATGGAGCAAGGTTTTAGAAGAGACTTAACCAGACCCTGGAGGAATTGGTTATAATTTCACCATTTTAGCGGCAGCTTAAAGGACCCTCACAGTCACCTTCATTTTGGATTTTGGAAACACCTGGCTTGAGATTCCTCTTGTCTCTTCAGACTTTTCCGTGGGCCACTTAAAAATTATCCCCCTTAAAATTTATTTCTTCTCTTTTATTTCCTGTCTCTTATGCAAGTGGCATTCAGACTTTTCACTGTGCCCGGTTTCCATCAGCTGCCATAGCTCAGGATATATCCTGGCTGGAGTGGGAAAGAAAGGAAATTGAGGAAGACTTTGGAGAGAAGGATCCAGCATCTGCTCGCGTCTGGGAGCTGACTCACACACTCAACATCTCCCTACACCCAGTTTGTTGTGCTTGGGTTTTGCGCTTTCCTGTGGAGTCCTTCTTATTTTTCCCTCTGAATCAGAGTGTTTTGGGAAATGTAAACCCAGGAATCATGACAAACTTGTCCATGTGGGAAAGAAAAGATGTCGCTGCAGTTTTCGGGGAGCATCTGGGTAGCAGTTACAGCAGAGAAAGAGCAAGAGGGCTGTGTTAGGACAAAAACCTTTACTTCTTTTTTCTTCTTTTTTCATTAAACATTGGCCTAAGGTGGAAATTCAGAGGTGAAAAAGTCAAGTTCCCTGTCCTCAAGAAATTGTTGGTATAATCAGATTGAGATGTAAAAATATGGTCCACCAAGAACCAAGACCCCCTGGGGAGGGAGCCATTTAGCAGGTGGATTCTCACTCCAGTTTGAAAACTCAGGACCACAGGACAGATTATAAGAGAAATCTGTTTAGGGGAAGGAAGTCTGAGCATGCATACAGTGAAGTGACTGATTCCTTTCTAGCAGCTGAAATGAAAAGAATAGAAGAAAGCAAAAAGCAGAAGTGAGAAAGACTCTTATCTCTTCATTAAATACTAATGGGCCTCCTAGTATGGGGGTGGGGTGGGCGTGGGTGAAAAGCCCTACAGTGTTGTGTGTCTTGGGGCAGGGTGATATCTCCCTTGTGCAAACTCAGAAAATCACACAGTGTCTGGCCCACTGATCCTCAGCCTGGGATCCCTAGACCTCTAGAAATCCAAGAAGGGAGTTGTGGTGGATCCGTGGTTTTTGTTTTGTTTTGTTTTGTTTTGTTTTTGTTTTTGTTTTTTTACTGTCTAAACCTGAACTGAAGGTATTTCAGTATGACAGAGTATGCAGGGTGGGGAGAGGGAGGGAGTAGCTGCTGTCAGACTTGAAAAGTGGCCCTTCCCTCTCTGGTCAGAATGGAGCATTTTTAGTTCTCCCTGAAGTCACACTCTGGGTGTGTGTGTGACACACATTATAGTCCTGTGCCTTCTCTCCTTCCTCTACTAGGTAATTCTAAGTCCTTTAAGACTTGGTGCAGGTGTCATGTCATCAGGCCCAGGCAGGGCTATGTTCCCCTTCATATCTCACACCATCTTGTGTTTTCCCTGTCAAAACCTTGGTTACTCCCAGTGTATTAGGACTGTTCCCATTGGTGTTCCCCACACGACTGTGAGATCCTCCAGCCCTGGAATTATCCGTGACTCATGACCCAAACTCCAGCATCCAGTGTGATGTCCCACCTAATATAATGCCTGGCTCATGGGAAGTGCTTTATTAACAGGTGTTAAATGAAGTTACAGCCAGAGAAAGAGCAAGAGTGCCTCATTCTGCCTAAAAATTTTACTTCTGCCTTTTTTCCTTTCTTCCAGTTTCCTTTCACCTGTTGTAGAAGAATCAACCACCTCATACTTGTGCATTTCAGTTTCTTTTCCGTGCACAAATTTCTCCTTGAATTTTCTCTTAGAACCCTTAGTTCTCAGGGCTAGGGGACCATATAAGTCACCCTGCAAAATAGCTTCCTCTCCAGAGATAGTTGACCTGACGTTGCACTGGGACAATGGAAAAGAGTCCCAGCCAGGAGTCCCAAGAAGTACTCTCTGGTTTTGACTCTGCCACTGATTCATCTATGGCCTCTACCACCTACTTGCCCTCTTTGAGCCTTACTTCCTTTGTAAAAGGAGTGAGAGGGAGTTGGAGACCAGGGGAGAAGTAGCACAGTGTGGGGAAACAGACAGGAACCATGTGGAGTCACACATATCTGGGGTCAGATCCCAGCTACACCACATGTCCTCTTTGTCAGGTAATTTTCCCGAATCAATGCCTCCTTCCGTGAAAACGGAATTAGGATACCTGGCTCTTCAAGTCATTGGGAGAATATGTGTGCAGGTGTAAAAAGTGTCTGTCGTATGGTAGCTAATGAATAAAATCATATTCAGCTTCTCCATTTCTAGGGGTCTTCCCATTTTCATATTCTAGATTTATACCTCTATACAACCAATCTCAGTCAACACTCTCTGACTTCCCTCCTACAGTTATGCAAATACTTTATCCTCTTATCCTTTTGTCATTCATTCATTTAAAAATACTTATTCCATTTAAGAAACAAAACAGATGAACATGGGAAAAAAAGAGACAAATGAGGAAACAGACTATTAACTATAGAGAACAAACTGAGGGTTGCTGGAGGGGAAATGGGCAGGGATGGGTGAAATAGGTGATGGGGATTAAAGAGGGCGCTTGTGATGAGCACCAGGTGTTGTATGTAAGTGATGAATCACCTGATTCAAATTCTACACCTGAAACTAATATTACACTGTGTTAACTACCTGAAATTTAAATAAAAACTTGGAGAAAAATTAAAAACGATAAAAGTACTTACTCCACTTATTCATTCAATATTTCAATAACTCATTGAAAAATCTTACCTCTGTTCTCTGAGTACTGGCTAAGTGTTTCTAGAGTAGTGGTTCTCAAAATTTTTGGTCTCAAGAACCCATTACATTCTTGAAAATCATCAAGGAACCCAAAGCACTTTTGTTTATGTGGGGTATATCTATTGAGATTAGAAATTAGAACTGAGAGGGGTGCCTGGGTGGCTCAGTCGTTAAGCGCCTGCTCAGCTCAGGTCATGATCCCGGGGTCCTGGGATTGAGCCCCATATCGGGCTCCCCACTCAATGGGAGCCTGCTTCTCCCTCTCCCTGCCACTCCCCCCATGCTTGTACTGTGTCTCTCTCTCTGTGTCAAATAAATAAAATCTAAAAAAAAAAAAAAGAAATTAGAACTGAGAAATTATGACAATGTTTGTTAATTTATTTTAAAATGACTATAATAAATCCATTCCACATTTATAGAAATGAAATTTTTCTGAAGAATATATTTACTAAAATAAAAATAATTAGTTGAAAGGGTGGCATTGCTTTATGAAAAATAATATTTTTCAAATTTGATTAATATCCCATTTAAATGAAGACAGCTTAAGTCTCACATCTGTTCTGCAGTCAGAATCTGTGCAGTGTATTGTTTATTAAAGTTTGTGCAGAAAATCCAGCCTCACATACATATGTAGTTGAGTACTGGAATAATTTTAATAACCTTTTTGAATAATCATGGATTTTCTTCTTTGATACTACACCAAAACTTGACAAGTGGTAATTTCTTAAAGCTTGGTTATAATGTGAAATCTGAAACCCTATCAACAATGAGCTTTTCACATTTTACTGTACTGAAACCCACTGGTCTATCTTTCCTTCGAATGGATTTTTTTGCCCATACATAAATTCATAATATCTTGTACTGGTCATATGGAAAATATCAGTTCACTGAATTATGCAGATCTTCAGAATGTTGACTCATTTCATTATACAATATAAAAAAAATCACATTCCTTATTATCACCACCAATCTCATCAGAAAAGTACGTGTTAGAATGTTGTCAAGCTCATGACGGCAGATATAAATTTTCCAAAATTTAAATTCTTTCTTGAAAGGTTGAATTTAATCATTGACAACAAATGCCACAAGTTGTTTTTCTTCAAGTGGTAGGCTCTTTTCATTCAATTTTAAGAAACTGTATGACATATACCCAAGTCTAAATAACCATAGTTTGTCAGTCTCTCTTTACAAATAATAAAAATATTTTTTACTGCTCTCTCTTAAAACATTTTTGAGTGAATTGGCTTTTATTTTTATTTTTGTTTTTGTTTTTTAACTGTGAGTACATGGTGCTAAAGAATACAACTACTAATAAGGTTTGGTGCTAAAGCATCAGCTGTTTACTCACTCTTACTTCTGCACCATCAGTCAACACAGTGTTAGCACAAACATCAACACAAATGTCAACAGAATGAATAAAGCAATACTTTTTCTGTTATTATGAAAATAGGTTTTACCTCACAGACCCCCTGAAAGAACCTTGGGTATTCCCAGGGTCCATACACCACATTTCGGGAACATTGCTAAGATTTTTTGTTTTAAAAAGTGAGCTAGCCTCAAATGTGGGCTAGACATCAAGTATAATTTGAAAGCGTTTCTCGCTTTTCTTTGACAATGACCATGGCTTCTTTTCCAGATGACATCTGCCTAGTATGTAATTGGTGACTACATCCAAGTAAACATGTGGAAAATGAGAGCAAGTGGGTGTGTGGGCTCAGAGGGAATTGCTTATTTGGGGGATGATGGGAGAACACAGTTCTGGAAGGAGTTCAGTTCTATGAGTGTATATTTCTGGTCTTCAAAAGATTACCACATACATGCTGTCATACAATTTATAATGTGCCTGAGGGAGGTAGCTTAATGTAGAGAAGGAACATGGGCTTTGCATTCAGCCAGGCTTGGATTCCAATACCAACTCTGTTGCTACTGTCTATGTGATCTCTACCAATTGACTTTACCTTGCTAAGCTTTGATTGTCTTATCTGGAAAATGAAGCTACAGTGCTTAGAATAATATGGTATGCATTTACATCATGGGACACTGGGTAGATGTTCTGATGTGCCACATTGATCCCCTCCCCCCTTCAGACATGCAGTCGTTACTGTAGGTAGTGCTGCTGAAGACGGCCCTCAGTGTCAGTCTTCCTTGGTGAAGAAAGAAAACTGCTTTGCTCAATGTCACACCCCCTCTCAAGGGGCAACTTGCTTCCAGTGACTGATCAGTACCTGGCCACCTTGTCTCGACTTGGTATAGCTCTGAAAGGCCATCTCAGCACCAGAACTCCTCATGGGGTCAGCTGAGGTCTTTGCTGGACTTTATCAGAGCTTAACTTCGTACTCTGTCCAGCTCTGTGTCTCTCCCCTTCCCTTCTGCAGGTATCATCTTGAGTCTCCTGAATAAAGTCCTAAAAGCTAATATTTGATTAAGAGTCTGGTTTCTGGTGAACCCAACCTGACTCAGATGTTCTATTAATATGATAATTATTATTCATAATCTTCCACTCCCTATGATGGTGTGTGGGCCCTGGTAGCTGGGTGTCCTTTGTGTGCTGATCCCTGGTGTTGTAAGAGGAGTCTTTTGAGGCTGGGGACAGGAGAGGGCTGAATGAATCTCCATTAATTAGGAGGGAGTCAATATAGTTTGTGGGGAGGAAGAAATAGAGTTGTAATGGGAGGAGAGATGGGGAAGCTGGGAGAGAAAAAGATAAGAAGAGCCCCCTCTGGAAGAAGAGTAATAAGAGGAGCCCTGGGGGTTTGGACATGTCTGATGAGGACTTTTATGTAATAAAGATTCTGGAACCACCATGTTAGGGTGCAAGTCCCTGTTCTGACATTTACTTTCTCTTTGAGCAACTTATTTTACACCTTTATGCCTAATTTTTCTCATGTGTAAAGTAAGACTAGTAGCTACTTCACAGAGTTGTTTTTAAGATTCAATGAACCCATTAGAAATAAAAAGATGAGAAACAAATTTCTTTCATATTTATCACTATACAATGGGAAGTCAGAAAAGCATATAAAATTAGAGTAATAATGACACAGATGTACATAACTTCTATAGTTTTGTTGAAGATAGAGTTCCTAAGATTGTGTGGGAGGAAAAGTGAAGTCTTTGCAGAAGAAGTAACATTTGAGAGATGATAGAATAAGTAGGAGCTTTCCTGCAAAGTCTCAGAGGTGTGAGTCCTGGAGACCGTGGGGATTTCTGATGTTATTGATTTGCTCTGTTGGAAAGCTACAACCTGCAGGTAGAAAGGAGTGGTTAGAGATGACATGGAGAACTGTGTAGCACCCAACCAACTCTGCTAGATCCTGTAAGTCAGCTGGAATTTCATCCTGTGGGTGCTAAGTAGCAGCTATAGTAATACAATTATTAACATATTTGAGCAAGGATGTTTACTAAAGCATTGTTTGTAACAGTCAAAGTGTAAGTACAAACTTAGTATGTGTAAGTATGGGGCTGATTAAATTTAATTATGGTAATTTAATGGAATACTATGTGATCATGAGAAAGAATGAAGCAGACATGGGCCAGTCTCCGCTTCCTACTTACAGAAGAAAAAAGGAAGATGTAGAGCTTAGCACATAATGTCCCTTCAGTTGTGTAAACACATGTTTGCATGGAGGGTCTTTGGGAGAATACTTGGTAACTGGTAACAGTAATTGCCTTTGGAGGGGGGAACATGTTGACTGATGGTCTGGAGTAGAAAGAAATTATGGAATAAATGCTTGTGTCCCCCCAAAGTTCTTATGTTGAAGTTCTGACACCCAACGTGGCTATGTTTAGAAATGGGACCTCTAAGGAAGAAATTAAGGTTAAGTGAGGTCATAAAAGTAAGGTCCTTATCCAATAAGATTAGTGTCCTTATAAGAGGAGACATCAGAGAGCTCCCTCTCTCTCTCTCTCCACACAGGCACTGAGAAAAGGCTATGTGAGGACATAATGAGAAGGTAGCTATCTACAAACCATAGGGAGAGCTCTCACAGAAATTGAATTGGCAGGAACCTTATTATCGGACTTCTATCTTCCAAGACTGTGAAACACTAAATTGCTTTGTTTAAGCCACTCAGTCTGTGGTATCTTGTTATGGCAGCCCTAGCAGACTAATAGGAAGAAAGTTAACTTGATTTTTTAAAATTAATTAATTAATTAATTAATTAATTAATTAATTAATTTTAGAGAGAAAGAGAGTGAGAGAGAGAGAGCACAAGAGCGAGAGAGAGAGAGGCATGAACATGGGGAGGGGCACAGGGAGAGGGAGAGAATCCCAAGCAGACACCATGCTGAGCACAGACTCTGACTCGGTGCTTGATCCCACAACCTTGAGATCATGACCTGAGGAGAAACCAAGAGTCAGATGCTCAACTGACTGAGCTACCCAGGTGCCCTGAGAGACTTACTTTTAATTGCAATTCCCTCCTTTACATTATAGACAGCTTGTTAAAATTATTTGTGTCCCCAAGCTTTACCAGCTTATGAAAGAGCCACTAAGTTGACAGTGTTAGAAATGCCTACCCTTTCCTTCATGAGCACTTCAAAGGTCCCAGCTCTCTTCCTTCAAGGATCTTCCTTTTCCCTGACAAGTGGGCTAGAGGTCATGTCCTCTCCAGAACACTGCTATTGCAGACATCTCTTTACTGTCTAGAAGACTCCAGAAGTAGATGCTGTTGTTCTTTCAGAATTTGATACTGGGCATCAGTGTTAGCCCGTTTGCCTTAAATTTGCCTCAGATTGGCGTGGCTGGTACTAGAACAGCAGCAAAGCACAGTCAAGAGTGTACTGAGTTCAGAGTTAGCCAAGCCCATGATTTAGACCTTGGCTCTGAACCTTATTAGTGGCCCTGCCATAGCCATCTATGAAACTTCTCTGAGCCTCTGTTTCTTCATTAGAAAAAAGATCCATTATGAAGATCAGCAATTAAACACAGAGAGTGCCTGGCTCCTAGTAGACACCCAATGTGGCAACTATTATTACAAATGACAAATGTTATTTTTCACGCCTCTTTTATAGCTCTTGAAAGTGACTTTGCCAACACAACACACACCATTTTCCATTTTCTCCTTGATTAGTAGGATTGCTTCTCTGTATCAGGCCTATAACTTCTTACTCTTCCTGTTTTGTTATGGCCTCTAATTTGGAGGAACTTGCAATACGTTTTCTCTGGGCTGGTTGGAGGACATTTGTCTGGCGGTGCCAGTAGCCACAGATAACCACACATACTCCTTTTCGCTGACCTTAACTGCCAGACACTGTGATTTTCTTTTAACTGACGGTATTTCCTGGTCAGCCTATAGCTTGACGGCAACCTTTGAATGAACTACCTTTGAGAATTTAATACTGACTAACTGGAGGAAGCATATTCCACAATTTTTTACCTGTCTCTCAGGTAGATAGTTTAATGATATGAGAAGAACGTTGACTTTGAGGTCAAATATTCCCGTGTTGATTTTGATTTTGTCTCTGCTAGTTGGGTGAACTTGGGCAAGTTACTCATCTGGTTTTGTCATCTGTCCAGTGGAGGTAATATCTGTCTCAAAGAGTGGTTGAGAAAACTCAATGAATTATTAAAGGTCAAGTTACTGATACAATGTCTAGTATGTATTGTAGAACTAGTAAATGTTAGTTCCACTTTTATCTCCCTGCAAATAAGAAAGCTGTTGGCTTTCAGAGGTGTACAAGAGCACCTAAGTCAGCGTGGGGATTGAAGTTGTTCTCCAATTCCAAATTAAAATTAAATTGGGTGCAGGTTCTTAAGTGCACCCAATTCAGACTAGAGAGAGCCACAGCACACTTTAAGTGATAAACAGTAGGCTTTTGGAGTCAGTTTTGTTAATTGGTTTTAACAATTTTACAAGGTTTTTGTTATGAAATTCTAAACACTGGTTATTTGCACATCTTTAATATTATCCATTCATCCTGCTTCTTCATTGATTTAGGGGTGTTTTATTTTGTATTGACATATTTTTCTAAACTATCCCAAATTCATTGTGGAAAGAGTAGGAGTATAGAACACATAAAGAAAACAATGAAATGAAGTACAATAAAAGAAAGCCAAAGAAAGATTTATCCAGGGCAACTTTTTATCTCAATGTGTTTTGCATCTTAATTAGCCTGAAAGCTTTGAGAGAAACATGCCGTTTGAATGACCAAACACTACTTGACCTTTCTTTTTCTTTTTTTTTTCCTTACCCACAAAGAAAACATCTAAAGAACAAAACTTTCTGATATGGAACAAATTCGTAGTTTTCTCTGACACATCATTTATGTTCTTGTCAAAGACAGAGAAGAAAGCCTTGCTGAGGGTCATGGGAGTATGTGGTGCTTAAGAGGCACCTGGCCTTCCTGGCTCCGTTTCCTACTGGGGCACAGAGCTGTGTGGAGGGCTGGACATTTTCAGTCACACACTCGCTCTGTCTGTAGCATTAACCCTAGGAGCCTTCTCCACTTTTCCCATAACACTTGGTGTGTATCTCCTTCTCCAACCCGGCTGATAGAAGAAACTAGTAGAATCAGTTGACACAATCTCTATCAGAAGCAACTGGGCTCGTCTCATCCAGAGCCAATAACACATAACACACAAGATGGCTGAACTCCAAGGTCGCTGCACATTAACAGACGAGAGAGGAATTATCAGTGGAGAAATACAATCAAGCCATGTGGATGGGTGACAAGAAGTCCTTTGGCCAGAGGAACAGATTACATACCAGCACTGCCCTGGCTCACCGCCCCAAAGAAATACATAGCAATCCACACTCAGGGAAAATTCCATGAAATAGCAGAGCAGAAACCTCCTGAAGCCAATGGCAACACACTCCAAGAAAAACATCCAATGAACCAAACCCCAAACAACGCAGACCTCAGAAACGTAAATAAAAATTAACTGAAAAAGGAAACCTTCAGAGTCTTGGGAAGGAACACAACAGATTAAGTGACCACAAAACACTAAAACACCAACTAGTTATTTACCCACTGCTTTGTGGTAAATACAAGGCCTGTAGTCTCCAGGAGGTTATTTCTGGGCGCCAATGACTTAGCACATAGGCCAGCAAAGAGCATGGACTTTATTTTCCTCCCCAGGGCAAGTGGCATTTATAATGGCCTGAGAACTAGAAGGAAGATCCTTTGAACCTCTTAGTCTTATAGTTATTTATAAGGATGAGAGAGGAGCAGAGGATGGGAAAAGCACAGGGTTAAGTTCAGAAGCCTTGGGTTTGTATGTCCTGCCTCTTACTAACCCTGCTATCCTGGGCAAGCTACTAAACCACGCTGAGTTTTGGTCTCCTCATTTGGAGAAATGGATGGATAATAACAATTTCTCCCTCACAGGGTTGATATGAATATTAAATGGGAAAGAAATGGATGTAAAGAGCACTTCATAGCCAACTACAGTAGGAGAGCCATTTGTTCCTATTACTGTTCTTATTATTACTCTATTACATATCACTCTTATCATCTCTATTATTGCTGTTCCTATTTCTGTAGGATCATGGGAGGGCTAGCATTTACCTACTTTGGGTGAATTTCTATTTCTGAGATGTGCCCCATCTGTTTCAACCAATTTGATTAAAATCTATAACCATTCACTTCCTTTAAAAGGTTATAGAATATAGGGACACCTGGGTGGCTCAGTCAGTTAAGCGTCTACCTTCAGCTCAGGTCATGATCCCAGGGTCCTGGGATCAAGTCCCACTCCGGGCTCCCCATTTGACAGACAGCCTGCTTCTCCCTCTGCCTGCCGCTCCCCCTGTTTGTGTTCTGTCATCTCTCTGACAAATAAATAAATAAAGTCTTTTTTAAAAGTTATAGAATATAGATGAAGCTTTTCTTGATGACTTACAACCAAAGTCACAAACACCTGCTGTTGTTCTTAGTAGCAGTGCAGCTCTGCCTGTGTGATTGTTTTTTATTTTCTCTCCTGGGGCTGTGACACATAGCCCCAATCACTGACCTGTCTTAATAGCTTCTCCTACCTCTTTTCTGCTTGTCTATTTCTGATTTAGTAAAAACCAGACAACCAAGCTTGTTAAAAATGAGTACTAACTAGGAATCAGGGAGTCTCGATTTAGAATCTTAGTAGTGAAATATGTGGTATTCATGCAGGGGCTTTGGAAGCACCACAGTAGAGCTCAAAGGTCTATTTCTGGCTTGAGATTAGAGAATGGCAGCTGTCAGACAAGTTGACCTCATAGTGAACATGTGGGGCCTGAGTTTGGAATACTTTGGATGAATTTGGTCTGCTCCCATCTCTCTCAAATTTGATGTAACTACAAGTGTGATCATAGTCATATTATGGTAAAAAAAAAATGAAGGCTGAATCAGAAGGATTAACATGAGGGACAAGGAAGTGTCTTGAGGACCTGTGAGGCATTCCTTGGGGTTGACCCATGCATAATATCTTAGACTGTTTTGACTAAGTTAAACTCCCCATTTAGATCCAGAATCATTCAAGTCAGCAAAATTAGTTACTGGATTGATTTCTTCTCTGGATTGACTCACTGTTTTATTAATTTCCCCCAAATAAACTGTTGTTTTAGCACTACAACCTCTCACTATGGTGGAATCATGATAGAATCACAAACTATCATACTAGAGGAAACCTCCCCGATCACACAGCCTGCTGGTTTCCAAATGCTACTCTGAAGACCCATGTTGGTCCTGACAAATTTTCACCAGTCAATGAAAATATGAGAAAAAAGAATGAGGACAATAGGACAATACAACCATTTTTTCACAAAGTTAATTCATCCCATTTAAAGTACTATCTTTTATTCTGAAATTTTGCTCTTCTTTTCTGGTGTCCTTTGTCCTTTCATCTGAAATGTTTTTAATGGTAAGTGGAAGTTATCTGAAAAATATCTATTGATCAAATCAAAAAGTTGACTCTGCTATGTTACACTTCTAGTCTGTGGGTGTTTTATTTGGTTGATTGATCTATGGATTTCAAAAGTGTGAGAACTTCAGATCTAGACATTTTCTTCATTTTCAGATGAGGGAACAGAGACTCAGAAAATTCACCCAACTGAAATTCACACAACTGGGATTTTGGAAAGCTAAGACCAGAGCCTAGGCTTACTCTCCCTCTCTTCTCCATGGCTGTGTCCTTCCTGAAGAGGGAGGAAGTGGGGGAAAGGGAGCCTCTAATTTTTGAGCACACCAATGTGCCTAATGCAGTGCTGATGCTTCACATGTGTTCTTTCCTTTATATTTCCAACCCTAAAAGGAAGTTAAATTTGAATGCACATTTTAGCTGAAGAAAACCAAGTTTGGAGGGCACTTGGGTGGCTCATTCGGTTAAGCCAGTGCTTTCGGCTCAGGTCATGATCCCAGGGTCCTGGGATTGAGTCCCGCATCAGGCTCCCTGCTCCTTGGAGAGCCTGCTTCTTTCTCCCTCTCCCTCTGCCTGCCACTCTGCCTACTTGTGCTCTCTATCTCTCTGTTAAATAAATAAATAAAATCTTAAAAAAAAAAAAAGAAAGAAAACCAAGTTTGGAGATGTGAGCCAACCTGACTCAGAATCCATCAAGCCATATTCCCACCTACTTCCGTGTCACCCAACAAACATTTGAGTGTCTTCCCTGTACGAGATAAGTCTAATGCTAATGCAGTTGAAAGATCTTAGCAAATTATAAAGTGATAAACAAATATCTAGTAATTTTTTGCTATTCCTCTCAAATAATCCTGTGAGGCTGGTTATCATCCTCTACATTTTACAGATGAAAAGCAAGTAAAGAGCACATAACCACTGCTGAGCTGAGGCTTGCTTCCCGACTCCTCACCCTGGCCTCGTGCCCTACACTCACTGCATTAGGGATACCTTTTCTGGAGAAGAAACATGGTGCACTAGAAAAACTTTAGTAGGCAAAGGATTATGATCCAATCAGCCACAACTGTGGCTTTGAAAAGGCAGGAGCAAAAGAAGAGTTGATGGAGATTCCAGGCATGAAAGGGTCATAAGTGCTGGGCTTTCCAATACTAAGGCATTCTCCTCCAGATGATTTTAATAATCTCCAGCACATGTGTTCTAACCCCTTGATGCTGTACAATATGTGTAACCAAATAAAAGATCTCTCCAGATTCGGAGATTTACTGTTTGTGATGGGAAAAGGCCAACCAGATGACATCATTTATATTCCAAATATGAGCTGCTGCCAAGGCTGGTGATGTTAAGCTGGAGAATTGATCCTCAACATTATTCTGTGAAGGAAAAAAGAAAAAATGTCTTGGCTTAGATAGTATCTTTTTGTTATTTATGTGAGTATGAAGACTAGTTTAATAAACTTCTATTTTATCCAGTATTTCTATGTCCAATGTGTGAGCTATTTGGGCACACAATCACTTCTATATAATTAAACTTACCAGGTTGGAGGATGAGAGTTGCCATTTTGGTTGTTGTTTCTGGATGGATAATTGATGGGAGATTGACCTGAGCCTTGTCTGCTCCAGCAGAGCACACAGGGTACCATGGCGGAGGGTAGTAGACTCTGCAAACTTTCCTTAACTTCTTCCTTCCTAACACATTATTATCTTCTAGTGTCTATATTCTCTGCTACCATGACACCCAGGGAAAGGACACCATTCCCAGTTTCGAAGATAGATCTTGATTAAACAATGAACATATGGCATTCCCCCATGACCAGTGATCTAGGAGTGCTTTGTGAGCATAATCAGCTAAATGAAGGGACTTCATTCCATGCTTGAGGAAGCAGGATTTCCCTCTCTTACCTGATGGATAATAACAGAAGCGCAGAGCCCCCATTGGTAATGACATCTATTTTATAATTGGGAGGGGGACCAGGTTTAGAATGAAGCCAATGTTGAGGATGGCTGGATGGAGGGACGGGGAAAAACAAAAACAAAAACAAAAACAAAAACAAAAACCAACCAAAGTGCTTGATTATACTGTTCAGCCTCTGTGCTGTGCTTGCCCTGTTCCTAGGCTTCCTTTTATGTAATATAGCATTTCCTCATTTTTAAAGCCAGTTTGAGTTTCTTTTTTTTATTATTATTTTATTTATTTATTGGACAGAGAGAGATCACAAGGAGGCAGAGAGGCAAGCAGAGAGAGAGAGAGGGGGGAGCAGGCTCCCTGCTGAGCAGAGAGCCTGACACGGGACTCGATCCCAGGACCCTGAGATCATGACCCGAGCTGAAGGCAGAGGCCTAACCCACTGAGCCATCCAGGCGCCCCCAGTTTCAGTTTCTGTTGCTTGCCCCTGTAGGCATCCTGATTGAGAGAGGTGACAGATTCGTTTGCTGAGTTCCCATCAGCTTTTGAACCATGTTTTCCCAGTGTTTTAAAAGATAGAGTCTTGAATTTATGTCAAAGGACTTTATGTGTCCAGCTGCCACCACACTCGAAGTGGTTTTCTATAATAAAAATTACTCACAACACTCCCTGGCTTTTTGATCTTGCCCATTCCAGCCTTATGTCTAATGCTTCCAGTCTCCTCTCTAGCCATGCCCCTCTACCATCTTTCAGTTATTCTGGTGTGCTGCCCTGTCTCTCACCTTCGGCACTACTCATGCTTTTTCCACTGACTCTAACAGTCTCCCTGACTACCTCTTTCCCACACCACCCCTCCATCAGTACTGACTTAGGCATCATTTCCCCTGGGCAGCCTTCCCTTCATTGGTCCTTATAATACTGCTCTGGCACCCCACTTACCCCCTATCAGAGCACTTTCCACTCTATATGGAAATGACCCTATTGGACCGTGGGTCCAGTGAGGACAGGAAACATCTGTTCTGTTTACAGTTTTGTCCCCAGGGCTTAACACATAGTTGGTACTACATAAAATATTTGTTGAAAGAATGATGAATTAATTACTTAAAGCTATTCAAACAGTCTACATTGCCTAGTGCCCAAGTGCCTTAATAAGGCTTTCAGTGATCTGGCCCTGACTTCCTGTCCAGACCCCTCTCCTGTTACTCACCACTAACTTTTTTATTTAAAGTGCACTGAATCACACATCCTCTGCTGTTTTCATGTCTTAATGCCCCTGATGGGCATTTGCTACTTCCTGAAACTACCCATTGCTGTGTAGCTCTGCTTCTTTAGGTTGGGAGATTACTGTGAAGTGGTGAAAGGAATTAACATCAACAACAACCCAACAAACGTGGGTTCGAATTCTGCTTAGTAACTTCTCATTTGTGTGACATTGGATAATGTACTTAATCTCTCATCTACAGTGTGGGGGTACAATTGTACCCACCCAGGTTGTTTTGAGGATAAATGAAGGAATGGATAAGAAGTCACCCAGCACAATACTCCTTGCACTAAGTTCTCGGAATAATGCTTGCTGAATCATTGTTGAAGTCTAACTTTTGGTTTCAGAATCAACCACCGATTTGATTCTAGGTTGCTTTGAAAAAGTAAAATCAAAGAATAAAAATTGACCATGAATTTGGACCTCAGGAAAAGAAAATGTGTGAGGGGAAATAAAGTGGCCTTTCAGGGTCTTTGTTCTCTGCGTTAAAGTCTGGAGAGTTTGGGGTTAGCAGGAGTACAGTTTGAGAAGTTATTTGGTTTTGCTAAAATGGTCACTTTGTTATGGCAGAACCTGCAATTTCCAGGAAGTTATTGAGTTCCCACAGTTTCAATAACAATTGCAGTGCCCACAGGGCAATCCTTCATGGCTGAATGAGAGCACAATGGCAGGTGTTCAGTGTGTTTTTAAGATGCTGCTAGGCAAGAGCTGAAGCACCAAGTGGAAGGCCATTAAATACTTTTCCAAATTGGAGGGAACCACGTACTCTAGGTTCACAGAGTGTGCTGGACTGACGGTCCTTGCAGCTTCTTCCAATATTACTGGGTTCTATTCTTTGATGGAGCTCCTGGTTTTTGATCCTGGGCTTCGGTTCTGTGCTTCCTGTAGTTTGGGGCAACTTACCTATTCAACAACTAGCTTTCCCTAGAGATATCTTGGAGGAGTAGAGGAAGGAAGGAGATAGCTTCCAGAAATGTATACAAATATTAGATGCTACATCTAATCAGGACTTTTCCTTCACTTAAATGTCTTCATTGTTGGATAGGAGGGAAAAAAAAATGTGTTTTTGAATCAGCTAGTTTTGAATGTTGGCTCATCACTAATTGGCTGTATGAGTTGAGGCATGCTAGTTGACCTCTTTGAGCCTCAGCTTTCTCACTATAAAATGGGAATAATATCTGTCTTGCAGAGTCTTGCTGGTAATGAAATGAGATCATGGACACAAAACATCTAGCAGGATGTAGAGTGCTTAGTAGGTGTCCAATGAAGTTGACTTCAGTCACTTTGGAGTGAGGTGGGAGATACAGCTCCCTTTGGACCTGATTTACAAGCCACAAAGAAAAGAGATATAATCCAAAAAGTATCAGAATCCTATTCACTTTATATTTAACCTCTCTGGAAGCTTTAACCATTATGATGGTGGGCCAAGAAAATGTCTTAAAATGTCAAGATGTCAATCCACATTCCCCATTGTGGATGGGATGGAGTGAGGGGTGGGGTGAGCCTCTCTGGAGTGAGGATTAAGAGTGAACTCTCATAGAGATAAGGATTAAATGGGCAGAGAATGAAAAATAAAAGTGGAAATGGGAATAAGGATATCCTGAGACTCAGTTTCCTCATTTGTAAAATAAAGAGGTGGGATAAGATTAATGTCTCCTAACTATGGGCTGCCTGTTTGCATTTCCCACCTAGGATCTAAGGAGAGGAGAGATAAAAGGAAGGACAGAGAAAAGAGAAACTGAATGCAATCACTGTGCTAAGGATTAGGGATGGGCAGGATAAAGGTAGTGATAATTTGTGTCTTTGGTCCAGGACTCTGGCTAATGCTTAAGGTCCCTTCCAGCACTTTCCCGTTTTTCCTTTCCTTTCCTTTCCTTTCTTTCTCTTCTCTTTAATTTTTATTTACTTATTTAACTAATTTATTTTACTTTAAGGTGAGAAAGTACATGGACACATGTGAGTGGGGGCAGGGGGTGGGGGCAGAGGAAGAGGGAGAGAGAGACTATTAAGCTCCCTCCACACTAGACATGGAGCCTAGCTCAGGGTTTGATCTCACGACCCTGAAATCATGACCTGAGCCAAATTAAGAGTCTGATGCTTAACCGACTGAGCCACCCAGGCACCCCTCTTCTACTTCTTATTTTTTTAAATTAAGAACCAGCAAATAACGAAGTTTCCAAGAAGAATGTACTCAGCTAAGCAAACATTTGCTGAACAGCAACAAGCAGCTATTGTACTAAGTGCAAGGAGTACAAAGATAACTAGAATGTGGTCCATCAGTCCAGTGACTCCTACAGTCCAGTGAGAGAGACAGAGACTCTGCCTGTAACCTCAACATAATGTGATGAGTCTATGATGTGGGAACCCTAGGGGCCATGAAAGCTCTGAGGAAGTAACCTGGTGGCAGATGTCAGGGAAGATGTCCCCAAGGAGGTGCTGCCTCTGTTGGATGGTGAAGGATGAATAGGAGACAGCTCTGAAGGAGAGGTGAAGGACGGTGTATCCACTTACAGCAATGACCTTTGCAATCCTGGTTTATTCCTCTGCATCACTCCTGGGGCAGCAACGTGGAAATCATTCCAAATCATTGGCTTGGGATGGTTTATTTTGGACGTGCTCATCACTGAGTACATATTTTTCCAGGATTTCTGAGGAGATGGATTTCCATGTGTGCTGTGCTTCAGCGTGTCTCCTCAGGGTGTTTATTTACTGTGCTTTATTCCATAACCTAGCAGGGTGTCACAGCTGGAGGCAGCTGGTGGTAAATAAATAGCTTCCATTACCCAACCCCATCACCATCCTCCATCCTGCTTTGAAAACATGGTCTCAGCCCTTGGGTTCCTCCACCCTCAGATCCATTGCAAAGTGTCAAAGCCCTGTGGAATTGCAGGAGTGTTTCCTTCTAAAAATGAAATTGGGAAATAAAGCAAAGGACAATTTAAGGCACCAGGGGATTCAGACTCTAAAAAGATAGACTGCCTTAGGGAAACTTGGTCAATCATATAGACTCCTTGATAGGAAAACAAAGAAACAAACAAACATAAACAAAGCAAACTTATGTCGTGGTCTGCTGTGAGGGCGATTTGGGAGTGATTCCATAAAACATGGTGTGATTGAGACTTTCCTATGCACTCTTTGCTTTCACATATTTTATCTCATTTGGTGATTTTGGTGTTAGGTTTGTCCAGCCAATGATGAATGAAAACAGAGCGAATGGGAAGGATGAAGGCAGGGAACTAGTAGTATCTACTTTCTGCCTGTCATGATTCTTGTGTGCTGAAGATGCTGTTATGAATTTGCAATCTTACATGGCTTCCTTATCTTCAAAACTATAAGAAGTCAATAGCACAGCCACTCTCACCCAGGTCCTTGACATACCAGACTCGCAGGCTTTCAGCTACATACAAGTACAACAGAGGACCTCTTCCTTGAGCTCTGGGCGGGACTGGGGGGCAGTGGAATTCAGGAAGGGGAGAGGGGAACTCAGACACTGATTAGAGGAGAAGAAGGAAGGTCTTCTATTCCTGAGTTAGCAAAGAAACCACTAAAAAAAGGAGCTAAAATCATACATTTGAAATTAGACACAGTACTTATTCATTGAGACATTTAAGACTTTAAAAAGGTCAAGGGATTTGTCTAAGTGAGGAAAAAATTGACTATCTATAATTTTCTCTTTTTTCCCCATTTAATATAAGAATTAGTGAGGGAATGATAAACTGGAATGAGGAAGTCTTACAGCTTTGCCTTGATAATATCCCCAGTAATTTTTTTTTTTTTTTTTTTTTTTGCTGGGCAGTTGTTTTTCTTGAAGTTAAGCTTGACAAGTCAGGATGAAGAGTTCTTGGCAAGTAGCAGATCAAGCAGACCAAAATACTGTCATAAAAACAGTTTCTGTTAGACTCTGAGACATGCAAGTAAGTCAGCTCCCAGTTCTTCTGGTGCTCGAGCAATCAGAATGAGTCCGGGAGAAAAACTGGAAGCTTGTAGAAATAAATGCTAACAAATTTGAATACAGTCTCCCTTCTGAGACTTTTCCGTTATCATCAGAAACTTAACATCAAGCGAGTTACCTAAAGGTAAGGAGAATAGAAGAGAGAGCAAGTGAAGGAAAATCCTCATAAAGGAAAAACCGTATGTTCTGCTTTTTTGGGAGAGACTCATTCTTCTTTTCTCTCCATAATGCTATTAGTTTGTTTGTTTGCTTGTTTGTTTTAACTGCAAACACTTCTTGGCATCTGTGAAGTCTCAGGACTACTGAGTACCAAATTTACTTCACACTGCTCTAAAAATTGAGACCAGGAAAGATTTGCACGCATGGACAGGAATTTGAATGTATGTCTGAAAGCTTTCAGGAAGCAAAAGGGTAATATGTAGTAAACATAAAAGCAAATTGCACATCCCCCTTCTCTAAAATTGTTCACTTACTAACTTTCTCCAGCCAATTTTGAAATAAATTTATGAGAAAAATCATGAGGCTTGAGATCCAGCCATATGTACAGAAAGATGCTTTTCATAATATTGACATTGTTGGATTTTTTTGATATCTCTATATGCCATCATTAATTACATTAATTACAGGCTGTATTGATGACAGACTAGTAGTCATACTAGAAACGTTGTGAGTTTTTGTTATTTGTTTTTGTCTTATCTTTTTGTTGTCAACATATTTTCCTTAAGATGGTTATTGGGTGTCATAAGCACAGGTAAGTGTGAGAAAGCCAGAATATAATTTTTTTGTGACTTTAACTTTCTTTCTGAATTTCCTGGGTTGTAGTGGTGGCATGCTGTAGGTGTGCTTATATAATCTTTATCATTAGGCATTTTTAAATCTATTGACTTATACGAAGATGGCACAAAAGAGCATACATTCAATGCCAGTTCCCTCCTCTGACCCAGCTCTTTTCCCCCCTTTTCTGGTTGTAGAGATAAAATAGGTTTGGAATCTGTAAAGATAGATGGAGGGTGAGATTAATGCACAATTCTAGGTATGTTTTCTTCATTTAGGCCAAAGGGATCAGACTTCATCTGCTTTGCAACAGCAAAGGCTTTGAGATCATAGAATATCACATGACTCATAGTCAAAAAGCTTGCCTAGGATTTTTCTTTCCTTTCAAGCTCTGATAGCATGACAAGAATCCTCATAAATTCATCTAACAGAAGAATTGTATACAGCAATCTGTTAACTCCTTTGCTCCGATGTTCCTCTTCTTGCGATAGCCAAGTGGCTTCACTACTATCTTCCTTATATAACCTTGTCTTTTACATTGGGCCAAGGCCAACCACTCTGACCCATCTATAGAGAACGTGTTTGCCTCACGTTCTTACTGAAGCATACCATTTCTTATACTCAGTGCCTTTCTGTTGTTGTACTGTCAGATGGTGGGATTGTGGGGTGTAATCTGATCCTCTCTTAGAAGCTGTTGTTGACACTCAGTACCCAGGTGCCCCCTGGGTTAGGGTCAGGATCACTAGATGTCCAAAGCACTTGGAGTATTGTGGCATCCCTTTCTTGTATGTAATTCAAAATAAAATCAAAGTAAGCCACAAATGTAAAACTGATAATCTAGCTGAAATTAAAATCAGTCCCTCCTTTTAGAACATCCTGGAGAAGTGTACCACGGCAGAACTCATTTACATTGTTTAATTTAAAATTATTCATTCATTCATTCTTTTACGCATTCATTCATGTATTTAGTTATTGTTTAGATATTCCTCTTTGAGGCATAGGTTCAGCTAGCTGCTATTAGAAAAATCCAGCACTGATTAAGCCTCTCTCTGTCTTGCTCATTCCACTCCTCCCTCTTGCCCATGCTACCTGTTATACAGCCGCCTGCTACAGATTTCCTTTTACCATGCACTCCAGAAAAACGAATGCTCTGTTCTGCTACTGAGAAAGGACTTACTCTTGCCTCCTCTTTTGAGGGGGAGGAGATAATTACCCTGGTTAGTACTGGTGGCTGAATAACTTATGCCTTCTCGAATCTGGGGATGTCAGCTTCCTTTTGCCTCCCATCTACAAAAAATTCACTTGATGCCTATATTTTGCAAAATCTCTGGTGCTTGCCAGGGAAAGGAAGTCCATGGAGAAGAGGTCTTCTGGAGGTCCTTGGGTGGTCAAGAATAAACGTGAGACCAGCTGGGGAGGAGAATCATGGAGGAGATGGTGCTTCAATGGGACCTGTGCCTATTAGAGGAAGAAGGAGGAAACACAACTTCTCACCCCTGTGTCGGACTCTACAGTTTATAAGGCTTTCACATGATTTTCTTTTTTTTCTTCTTCCTTCCTTTTATTTATTTATTTATTTATTTATTTATTTATTTATTTAATTATTTGCCCCAGGGGTACAGGTCTGTGAATCATCAGGCTTACACCTTTTTTCATATGATTTTCTAAATCCATTCTCACTGTAGCCAATTTCACACTATCCTAATACTATGCCCATTTTACAGATGAGCAATTAAAGCCCAGAGAGTTTGAGTGACTCCCAAAGTTACCCAAATGGTAGAGAAAACTTGACCCACTTGATTTTGTCAAAGGCTGGTCCATATTTGAGATCCAGTTTCACCCATTTCCCTTCATAAAACTTGAATTTATTTAAGTTATTTGCACATATTGGTATTTATGCTCCATCTTATTCCAGACAAGATTTAGGGAACACACACATATCCCAAATGAATATGTGGGAACTGCATTTTTGAAAGATTTTGAGCCCGAAACCTCAAACGATTTGTTTAGTTTTTGGTCAACAAACAAGAGCACTTGTATTTCCCTCAGTAAGTTTTAGGACTGGTTTGCTTTTGCAGGGGTCTGAGTAATGTCTAGCAAGGCCTCTTCTGTTGGAAACCAAATACACTCACGTTGTACACTTAGATCCAGCCAGAGGAAGCCAAGACCCAGGAAGCTTGCCAGATGTTTACACTGCCTTTTCATGGAAAGCTAAGCTTTTAATTTTTGTTTGCTTATTTGTTGAGCTGTAGAAGGAAGTTTGAACAAGGCCCATCGCAGGGCAATGAACGGTAGAATGTTGAGAGGTGCCGATAAAATACATGGCTGACCTCTACGTGGGTGATGGTCTAGTTATTTGATAACCAGAAAAACCTGAGGTCCCTGGAAGACAGAAAGGACAGGACCCTGGCTTTGGCTCTGTCACTTGGATAGCTATTTGGTTGTGGGGTGTGTCACATTCCTTATGGAATATGGTTTTGCAGCTAAGGACATAGGCTCTGGAATTCGTTCTGGGCTTGAATCATGATTTCATATTGGGCGAGTTATCCTATCTCTGAGCTCCTGGTTCCTCATCTATAAATGAGGATCATATCTTCTTGAGCTCTGGTTAGAAATGAATGTTATAACCTAGTTAAACATTTAGCACAGTGCCCGACACTTCACTGAAGCTTGGTTCCTTCATCTACAGGTGGGCTACTGGACATCCCTGGCTTGGATGTTCTTGGGAGCCACAGTGTTACCAAGATTCTTCCAGTCCACCTGCTTTCACAACCAGCCACCATTTTCGTGCCACTGGATGCTTCTCAAGGCTTTCCTTGTCGTTTCTTGTTGCTCTGACAACTCAGGCACCAACTTGAGGAAAGCTTCTCTGCATGTGAATAAACACATTAACAATATATATGTATCTAGGACTAGGAGTCGTGGCCTGTGTCACAAAGGAAGCATTTCCATTGAGTCACAAAATCAGCCACTGACGTTTGGGTGCTAGAGGTCAGAAAATGCAAGGTGGTGTGTTTTAAGGGGCTTTTTCTGTCTTCTTTTCACACTTGCTTGTGCTGACCCCTCATAGAAAATGTCTTCTCCCCTCTTCTCTCTATACTTCAGTCCTACTGAGAGGCAGTAGGGAGCAGAAGAGCAAGTGGCACTTCACAAACACCCCTGGGTTTGGTCCTGTTTCTGCTGCTGTCTTGGTGTGATCCCAGGCACATCGTTAAACATTTTGACTCCTTTGAAGCAGTACACATGATGGTAAGAGCATGGATGATGGAACCAGAGTCTCTGGTTTTAAATTCCAACTGTACTGCCTATTAACTCTGTGACCTTGAACATGTTACTGACCTTGCCCTCAGTTTCCTCACACTTACGGTGGGGATGACAATAGCACCTTTCCCATTGCTTTTTATAAAGATTAAATAAGATATACACACACTAAATAAGTAATAAGTATAAGTGTATACGTATGTACACACATATAATTGTAGTTATAATTTATTATATATACACTTGTATTTATGTAAATGTATATACACATATAACACATAGAACAGTGTTCAGTGCATAGTTAATGCTAAATAAGAGTCGACTATCACATAATCACCGTCATTAAATTCTTTACTTCTAAAATAGGTGATGCTTCATAGAGTTGTTTTAAGGAAAGGCAGTTCCTTTTCTTTAGTCATGCTCTCAGCTTCCTTCCTTCCTTCCTTCCTTCCTTCCTTCCTTCCTTCCTTCCTTCCTTCCTTCCTTCCTTCCCTCTCTCTCTCTTTCTTAACTGTAGGGTTTTTTCCTTTTTTCCCCAAAAGGTTACTATCTCAGGACATACATTTAGATAAGAAAACAGTACAATTAGGACAACACAATGTGGAGGACAAGTTTAAAGTAATATATAAAAATGTTTTTAGCTGGTTGAAAACAGAACCATAAGAACTGCTTTCACTAAGAAGTTCTCTGAAAAGTAAGGGAAAAATCAACTTCAATTGAAAATCATATGTACAAACCTTTAGGCAGTTCTAGTAAATGCAGAGGCATGGAAAAACAGCATAGGCAATACTTTTGCACAAAACAGTGTTTTGCGATGGAAAATTTGTTTGACAAATCTGGTTTCATTCGTTGTTAACCACGCTTTCATAAAAGAATCGCATTTCATCCTGTTCTCTAAGCTAACCTATTATTTCTGATCCTTCCAGCTCACATTGCTTATCTCTTTTGCCATCTTTGTATCCCCAGTGTGTGATACCTTTTAGGGAAAGTTAAAGAAATGTCGCTTAAAAAGATCATTAGAATCATAGTTTAGTACTTTCCTTTTAAATTCAAGGCTCAGATCAAATCTACCTTTGCCTCACTAGAAGCCTTTCTACGTTCTCCCAGGGCAACTCTCTCTCACCTTTCTCTATGTGCCTTGCTGGGAATAAAAGCTATAAGGGAAGCACAGTTTGCTCTTGATTAATAATCAAGACGGATAACTGTCCACAAAACTCCCTTCTCCCCTCTAGCCTACAGCTAGGTGAGGCTTCCTAGTCTGCCTTCCATTAGGTGTGACCATGTGACTAAGTTCTTTCTAAGGGATTATGAGTATAAGCGAAGACTGCACGCACGTCCAGCCCTGGTCCACACCAGCCTCCTGCATTTGCTTCTCCATGTGCATTCTCTCTTCTGGCCCACTGAAATGTCAACACCTAGGGCAACCTCAGAAGCCACAAAGTAAATACTGTAAGTCTCCATCATCAGTATGGAGGAGGGGGCCCTGCCAATACTCACCCAGACAGTTAAGTGAACAAGAAATACATTTCGATTATGTTAAGCCACCACAATTTTCTCTATTTATTATCACAGCCTAGCCTAATGCAATGTGGGATACACCAACAAATCAAATTTTTTGTCCAGAAAAATATGACCACAAGTTTAGCTGAGCTACCAAAGTGAGAGGTAATGAAAATTAACATTCCTTTTGGGCTCTCTAAGTCCCAGAAATCATACTTGGCAAGTGCAGGTGCATTTCTTAATTCCTTCCATGTAATTTGTCTTGGAGGCCCACAGTGCTAGGTATTGTGATCCCTGCCTCACAGGTGAGGGATATGAAACAGAGAAAGGTAGTGGCTATTGCAGAGAAAGTGGGGGAACTGATATTCAAAGGCAGATTTGATGAAATTCAAAGCTCTTTTGTCTAACCTGTGTTGCTCACGAGTTGATGTCGTCAATTGCCCTATTCCATAGACGTATAATGGGGGCAAAAAAAGCATCATATACACTGACTCATGTCAGTCTTATTTTCAGAGAGTTTGAATAAGCCTTTTTAAAACTATATTCCCTTAAGACTGTCGCATGAAAAGTCTCCATTCCTGCAGACTAGGGAACCATTATGTCTCACATGGCTTAGCATTAATATGGAGACTTCCTAAAGAGACTGGTGTGTGGTGCCAGATCAGAGCAGCTGACCACAGCTTTCCTGACTGTGTTTAGGGTTCATGACTTCCTGACTTCTGTCATACCCCTCAAAGTAGCTGCCTTGTCTACATTCCATGGTCTTTCCATATAAACAGGACACCCTAGGCCACTTATGCAACTTTCAATAGAGGTTTCTAAACACTGAGGCATCTGTCATTCTCTTTCTGCCACTCGCTTTACTGGAGTGCTGGGGTGAGGAAACCAGTCTTCCTCCAGCTGGGTCACCTTGGACACATCTTTGGGCTTTCGTGTCTGCAAAAGAAAAAGCTGGTCTAGAGCTGGGCATTTATAACTTTCTATCACCAAAGACACTACTTGACATAATAATTGGTTCTCAAGTACCCCTGAGTTTTCTGTAAGGAATGAGCCACGTCTTACCTTTAGTGCCTCATGTAACACCTGGCACAAAACTGGTGTTTACTAGATAACTGCGGATGGGATTCGAGTCTGCAAAACTTCATTTCATTGGATACTCATCAGTGCTCTTTACCAAGTATTTCAGATTCTCTCCCCTTCCAGGCCCTGCAAGTTCGGATCACACTGCCAATTCTCCTTGTAGTTGTGCTGGGCCGACTGACTTGTTCTCGCTGACAAACTGTGAGCAAAAGTTTAAACATTTCCTCTCCAGTGCCAGATTCTCAAGAATCTTTATTTCCCTCCACAGGAAGAATGACCCAATGTTCTAGATAGGGGCTGCTTGATCAGCCTGAGTCCTGGAATGAGGACAAGGCAGAGCAGAGCCTCAGGCTGACTCCATGGACATGCAGTGGAGCCCAAGTTCATGTTTGCTGGTTTCAAGCACTGAGAGTTGGGGTTGTTCGTTATCATGGTGTAATCTAGCCTGTCCCAGAAGATTCAAGAAATTAAATCATAATTGATTGGCTTTCCCATTTTTAATAACCACAGAAATAACGTCTTGCATCCAGAGCCTCTAATGAGAATGAACCAAGTGGTGTGATTGCATTAAACTGATAACATTCCTGCAAAAACCAAAGCATTGGAATAATTTTGACAGCTATAGTCACAACAGGATAGTTTTATTCGCCTTAAGAATCTAATTTCTGTTGGCTTTTTAAAACTCTTATGTATAACTTAGATGCTCATTACTACTTGAGTTTGTGATTTTATTCAGCATGCCCTGTTGGATATCTCTGGTCTAATGTTTCCCAGAGGCCCTTCCCGTCTGGCAAACTGGAAAGAAAGCAGATAGTAAGTTCTTTGGAAGTTCTGTTTGGAAGCAGATAGTAAGTTCTTTGACCTTTCTGAATCTGTTTCCTTGCTTGTAAAGAGAAATGAAAAATACCACCTCTCTGAGTTGTTGTGAAGATCAAATACGATATGATATCTGCTGCACTTCAAGCAGCATGTGGCCCACAGATACTGGGCTCCCTGAGCACGTCAGGTGCCTGTTGGTTTTAAGTGTGGTGACCTTGTGTTTCAGTGTGTTCCAATTTCTGCTACTTGTTTTTACATAATTATGAATAGGGTTTCCTTTTCCTCTAAGATATTCTTGTTTTGAGATTAGTGGCCTGGGCCTCTAAGCTCTGAGATCGAACCCTGTAGCTCCATGGTTCTGTGGTCTCCAGTGAGGGTTCTTTTGGTCATTCGGCCACCCTTCTCTCCTACAAGATGGTCAAGATAGACCTACTGTATCCTGAAGTTTTCACATTATTGGGATAGTGGACCTCTTCCCCTGTCAGAGGCATAGAAATAAAGGCTAGAGTGGACCCAAAGATCATACAATCCAACACCTCAATTTTCTGTGTGGAAATAGGCCGTACGAGGGAAGTAGCTTGTCTCAGGTCACACAAGAATAAGAAGGCCAGCTGTCACGTCTCCCCATGTCATGTCCTTATATGCTCACCAACCTGGTGGTAGTTGAATATCTGAGCCCTGGGAGAGGATTACAAGCTTCAAGGCCCAGCTCTGCTGCATACTAGTTACTTCTCATTTGTAATGTGTGGCTAATAGTATCTACCTCCTGGAGTTGAGAATGTTTAGAAAGTTAAAGCATGTAGTATCCTCAGGGTATGCATGGAATACAGGGAGTGCTCAGGAAATGCTGCCTGCCCTCCGCTGTCATGATCAATCTACCTCACAGTTCCAGCCACTGGCACTGTTATTTTGTTAGATCCTGGGGTACCCATATGCTCGAATGGTCTTTGTCCACAGGGAGTATATTGTCCAGCTTTCTGCATCTCTTTGAAAATTCTTCATAATCAATTCATTTTATTATAAAAAGTGTAGCAGGAAGTAGCTGAGGAGAATCTGACCATTTTCTCTCATAATGCACTATGCAAACCTAAAAGTTAATAATAGGATAATGATTATGGGCACAGACTCCAATATCCATACTGCCTGGGGTCAAATCCTCTCTCTGTCATTCACTAACCAGGTGACTTGGGTAAGTTCCTTAACTTCTCTGTGCTCCCATTTTCTCATCTATGAAATGAGGTGGTTATAGTAATACTACATAGGGTTGTTGGGATGGTCAGCGAGCTAGTATGAATACCGTACTTAGAGCATTGTCTAACACATAGTAAGTGCTGTGTGATGCCAGGTTTTTAAAAATTGTCACTATATGTGCTATTTATTTTTATCTATCTTTCTCTACTTTCTCTGCCTACGGAAATGCTACTCATTGTTTCACTCTACTGTGATACCTTTTTATTCATTATACAAATAGCATTATAAAGTAATACAAAGGAGAATCGTTTATAACCCTATTTCTCCATCAAGTTGTCTGCTCTCTTCCCAAGTTCTCTTGCAGTTTTTGACAATTCACACTTACCAACATTACCTGGCTATCCAGGTTACGTTATTTACTTTTCTTTCTTTTAACTTTTTAACATAATTTCAAATTTACAGAAAAGTTGCAAGAATAGTACAAAGACTACCCGTGTCTCAGTTTGGGCTGCTATAATAAGGCACCAAGACTGGGAGACTTAGAAACAACAAAATCTGTTTCTCACATCTCTAGAGACTGGGATTCCAGGATCACTGGGCTCCAGTGAGGGCCTGTTCTCTGGCTGCAGACTGCCGATTCTCCTTGTATTCTCCCTTGGCTGAAGGACAGAGAGAACAGGAGAGCTATGTCATTACTCTTATAAGGGCACTGATCCCATTCATGAGGTTCTCACCCTACTGACCTCATCTGATAACCCTAGTTATCTCCCAAAGATCCCATCTCTTGATACCATCACATTGGAAGGTAGGTTTTAATCAGTGAATTCTGAGGTTTACACAGACATTCAGTCCATAATATTCTTTATACCTTTTCCCCAGATTCCCCAAAGGCTAATATCTTACTACATTTGTTTTGTTATTTTCTCTTTCTCTTTCCATTGTTTTCTGAAACATTTGAGAATAAGTTGCAGACATGATACTCCTTTATCCCTAAATCCTCTGGTGTTTTTTGTTTTGTTTTGTTTTTTGTTTTAAACAAGGACATTCTCTTTTTTTAAAATTTTATTTATTTATTGGATGCAGAGAGAGAGATTACAAGTAGGCAGAGAGGCAGGCAGAGAGAGGAGGAAGCAGGCTCCCTGCTGACCAGGGAGCCCGATGCCGGGCTCGATCCCAGAACCCTGAGATCATGACCTGAGCTGAAGGCAGAGGCTTTAACCCACTGAGCCACCCAGGCGCCCCAAGGACATTCTCTTTCATAACCACAGTATAATTGATAAAATAAGAAAATTAGCATTGATGCAACACTGTTATCTATAGACCTTATTCAAAATTCACCAATTGCTCCATAGTTCTTTATAACAACAGAAAATCATGGTTTATGTATTACATTTAATTGTCCTGTCTCTTCAGTCATATTTAATCTAGAGCAAAATCTAGACTAAATTTTGTTGAGTCTCTCTGTCTTTCATGGCCCCTGACATTTTTTGAAGATTTTACTTTTGAGAAGTCTCTAAATCCAATGTGGGGCTTGAACCCACAACCCTGAGATCAAGAGTTGCATGCTATACTGAATGAGCCAGCCAGGTGCCCCATGGTACTGACAGTTTTGAAGTGTACAGGTCAGCTATGTTATGGAATGTCTCTCACTTTAGCTTTATCTGATGTTAACTCATGATTAGGTCCAGATAATAAATTTTTAGCAAAAATGTCACAGAATGATGTTGTGTTCTTCTCAGTGCTTCTTATCAGGAGGCACGTGCTATCAAATTGTCCCCTTACTGATATTAACCTTTGATCCTTGGTTTAAGTTAGTGTCTGACAGTTTTCTTTACTGTAAAGGCATTTGGAGAGATACTTTGAAACTATGCAAATATCCTGCTACTCCTCAAACCTTCATCTATTAGTTTTCACATCCATTGATAATTCTTTTCTGAACTGATTATTATTGTTATGGTTGTCAAATGGTGTTCCTCTAAATCCACTAGTTTTTCTACTTTTATTATTTGGCTCTCTACTGTAAGGAAGAACTTTTCCTTCTCTACCATTTGCTTAGATCCACATGGACTCATATATGTAGTCTTTTCTTATTCCATGGGTTATAATCTCTATATTTATTTCTTTTTTTAAAAATATATATTTCTTTCTTTTGATGCTCATACTGTATCTCTGGCCACCTCTGGTCATTTTTCCAGTCCTGGCGTAGTCCGCTCAGGCCAAGTTCGTAGCTTGCTCCTTTGTGTGCCCCTGAATCATGTACTTTCCTCTCCTTCCACATGTTTGTTGATGGGTTGTACTTATTGGTTTGTATTTTCATAGTAACTTGTGAGCATTTGAGTATAATAAGAGTGTTTGATTCATCTCTATATCTACAGTGCTTACTGTAATAGCTGGTGTGGGGGGAGACTCAGTTCATCTTTGTTAAAATCATGAAAGGAAGAAAGAAAAACAGTGCTTAGGTTTCTACCAGTCTGCTTCAATCCTTTTTGGGAACTAGCTTCGGCTAGCAAAAAGGAAATTATCTATTAACGTTCATAGCAGGCTACTGTGTGCCTTGCAATAGCAAAGCCAAATCAACACGGATTAAATTGTTGACATGTTTGAACTTAACATAAATGTTTCCCCCATTTCAGGGGCCGCCTGCCAACTCTGATCTCATATCCTTACAATTTCTTTACCATTAGCTTGATACGGTGTTGTTTTCTCTATTGGCTTTTCATTCATTAAAAACCTCTCTCCCCAAAGATAAAATAAAAGGGGTATTATCAGTTCTTCCATTGAAGGTGGTGAATCTAATGAAAAGGGCCTGGGCTCTTGATCAAAGGAACTTGGTTTCCTGTCTGTACCACTAGACCTGTGACTCTGGGTGAGTTACGGTAAACTCAACTGATCTTCGTTTCCTTCACTCTGAAATAGAGATCATAACACCTGTGATGCAAAGATTGTCTTGGCCTCCAAAAGAGGTAACCTAAGTTTACATCTTGAAAGGTAACAAAGAAGTAACAAAAGAGGTAACAAAATTTCACCTTGAAACTCTCTGGAGCTTCTGAACCTTGCACTTGGATTTCCATTTGTCTGAGATGCCCTTCCTGGGCTTTGCTGCCTCTTTATTGGCAAATCCCTATCTGTCACAACTCTGCTTATGTATCATCTCCTTGCATGTGCCTTCTGGGATGACATATTGTACCCCTCCAATCTCTGTTTTGTCTGCACATAATGGAAAAGGTGTTCTGGGATATATAGTCTCCATTCACAAGCTACACACTGAATAGTTGCTCCTGATCTGTACCTGGGTGCTTATCTCTTCACAGTCCTGGTATTTATTTCTTTGTATAGAAGCAATGCCCCAGTTAAATGTTCAGTTCTCTGACTATAAAACTATCCTTTGGCTCCCTCAGGTTCCCCCTGTCAGGATAAGCCATACCCCAAATCCTCATGCTTGGATTTAGCCTCTATGTGAGACACTCATTGCTGGCAGCTCACCCTAACCCAGTGGATTTTCCCTAGATTTGGGAAGAAGAACACTGTTGTAGATGGCAAGATAGACTGCAGAGGCCAGAAAATATGTGTTAAAAGGGTAGCAGATATTTCAATGAGGAATTTTAAAAAGGAGCCAGATGGGGCACACTAAAATTTTTCTTTTGTTGCTCATCATTAAGAAGGAAATGTTCATTGGTAGTAGGTTCATGGTATGCTATACCGAGAAGGATTTTTAGTTGTTCCTGGGATGAAATGGAGTAATTGATTTGCAGTGTCTGTCAAGGACACAGAAAAGGGGGACGTAGCAGCATGCCATTATTTGTGCCATTCCTGATCTAGTCCAACCTGCTCCACTACCAATGAATCTTATTGCCATCCTTAGGCTAGATGTGCTTCCTCGTCCTTGAGAGTTTTACATTCTCAGAGTCTGGTCTCTCTCTTTCAGATGGAAGTGTGGGTAAGATGCTCTCCGAAGGTGGGGAATTGGGGATGAAGGACGTTATTTCTGCCACTATGTCACTCCTGAATTTTCATCACTGTGGTCCTGATTTGACAAGTGATTTAACGTCCAGGCTGGGGAAGGACTGATGGATGAATCAAACCTCTGTGCATGGCCACTGGGCAGGAAATTAATAAAAATGCTGGCTGACATGATCTACGGTACTGTAAGCTCATTATGCCTGATTAGTTTCCAGCCTTTCACTCCCTCTGACAGGCGAAGGGCCTCAAGGTTTCCAATAGCAACCGTTCCCTTTCTCTAATTGATTGCTAGGTCTCCAGCCATGAAACCAGACCCTTCTGCAGATTTGTCAGAGTGGGACTTTTCTGCATCATATTACCTCTCCTTTCTGGCAATGGGAAGGTGAGCTCGTGGGTTGTCTAAGTGGTGTTGACAGTGAAGCCCTTTGAACTCAGGAAGCAGAGTTTGAAGGGGTCAGTTCAGTTCAGTTGATCAAGTTCTTATCGAACAACTTACTATGTGCTGACATCTGCGCTCAGTATGGATGGCAGTAGAAGTAGATCATGTGAAGCAGAAAACGGGGGAGAAGTGTTTTCATTTATATAACAAATATTTAGGAAGTACAGTGGTATGAAGCACTGTGGTAGGCAATAGGAAGAAAGGGACTTGAGAGAAGTAGGGACAATAAAGTAGATAAGAGTGCTAGAAATCTGCTCATTTCAATATATATAGAATTACGATATGGTTATATGAATATAATTGAAAGTATATTCAATAGAATCCAAAATGAATTGATGTGTATATCTAGATAGAATTTATTTATATATACATATATTTGTATGTATTTTTTAAAAGCATCTGTTTTGCCTACTATACCCTGCAAATTGGGCTAACCTCTCTCTGGAATCTCCTTTCATCGTGCCAAATCCCCAATCGCCCATTCGTGCTCCCCCGCCAAATGCACCCTTTTAAATATTTTTATTTATTTCAAAATGCTTTCACTTTTTTTTAAATCTTATTTTTCACGTAGCCATAGTTTAACCTATACCTGTCATTCTGAAGATGTATGGGCTGAGATTTCCATTTCGATAGAGATGAGAATGCAGATGAACAGTGAGGAAGATGAATTTCAATATGTATTACTGGCAGTTTTTATAATGATTATTCTTATGGATGTGAGTTCTAAACAAATGCACTTGTGAGTGCTTTCATGACTCTTCTGCCATGGGCAGCTAAGAAAGGACTTTTGCTAATACCTTGGTGTAGTAGAAAGGAGGTGGGTTTTAGCTTCAGGGATAAACTCAAAAGTTACTGCTTCAGAGAAGTCTTCCCTGACCTCCCACATAAGATCAGGTTCCCTATTATGTGGGAAGTGTAACTGTAAGTGCCAGGCAAATGTAAATAACTATTATCTTCTCCTGGGACAGGATCAGACGGAAATAAAAGGGGAGGACATGCTCTGCCTTTCTCTGGGTTAGGTCTAGTTTCATTTTACCCCATGGAAAAGGGTGAACTTTTATTCTCCTCCTGCCATTCATGGCCACCCACAGGGAACCTCATTAGGAACTAAGTGTACTTGCCACACCCCCAACTTGGCCCAAGAGGTAATGGGCTCTGAAAACATGGCCTTGGAACAGTTTAGACATGAACTTGAATTTAATAGCATTTAAAGGATAACAACCAGACAGACATGCCCGGCTTCCCCAAAACTGTCTCTCAATGACTTCATATGAAATTAATATTTGAAATAGTGTGAAGTACATGGGTCTGGGCAGATTCTATAAATCTTGGTCTTCCAGTTAGAAGGGAAGCAGAGGACTACGCTCTTTCACATTCATTGGTGTCTTGTCATAAGCAGGATATTCTGGCCCCAGTTTCATTCAATTTTTAAAAGATTTTTCTAAATACTCTATGATGCTGTTTTTTCCTCTCTTTCTTTCCCAGGGAGCACTGAGGGTGTTGTGGTTTACTTGCCATGTGAACTCAAGTGAGTCATTTCATGTCTGACGCTGCTTCCTCATGTATAAAATGGGGATGAAAATCTTTCTCCTGCCCACCTCTTAAAATTGTTTGTGGAACTGAATGAAAGATCCCATAAAACTCCGTGAACATATAAGGACTCTTTATTATCAAGGGTCTTTGGGGGAAGGGAGGGTCCATGCTGTCTTGGCAGGTCAGCACCAATGTTTTCAAAATCAAGTTGACATAGATAAATTAATGGTCCCATCTCGACACGCTCACTGGACAAGAACAAGTACAAACAGCAAAGCTCTGGCTGACCCCTCCCCCGCCCCGGCCCGTGTATTTGTGGGTTTTGACTGCTCGCACTGAGACATGATCAGCTTTAATTTTCTTTTCTTTTCTTTTCTTTTTCATGCAGCCATAGATGAACCTACATCTGTCATTCTGAGTAAGACATAAAGACTGAAATTTCCATTCTGATAGTAAGAGTGAGAGTGAATTAATATTGAATCCATCTGATTTAGCTAAATATGACTGGCAGTAACTTTATGATGCTCATTCTTACGAGTATGAAGTTCTAAAGAAATTCACTGGATAGCTTTGTTGGTGATTCTCTTTCCCAAGATCGCCAAGCAAAGAGTTTTGTTCATACCTTGGCATCGGAGAAAGGGGATAGGTTTTAGCTTCAGGCAGTTAGTTCTGGGTTCCAGCCTTGATCAAATTACTTTTCTACATATGTATTGTAACAAGGATCCTTTTTTTTTTTTTTTTTTGGTCATAAATGTTCAGTTGTGTTTTCATATGTTATAAATCCTCTTGCCTGCAGGCCTTCACATTCTCAAAGCCGTGGGTTTCGGAGCTTTGGGGGAAAAGCCGAATACTTTCCCAAAACAACAGGGCTGTTGCTTAGTTTTGACTTAAAAATTAGATATTTGTTTGAGTCCATAGGTAGTTATAAGCTTAAAAGCTAATTTTGGGGGAGGAAGAATGTATCCTGATTAGGACTTTTGTTTGATTGAGTGTAACCCAAACCTGGCTACTGAGACTGAACCCATTTTTTGTTTGTTTGTTTGTTTTGTTTTGTTTTGTTTTTGTTTTTCCACATAACAGCAAATCCAGAGTTAATGTGGTGGCACCATTGTGTTGTTGGGGACCCTGTGATGGGTAGTTTTATGCATCAACGCAGCTAGGCTCTAGTCCCTAGTTATTCACTCAAATGCTAATCTTGTGCTGGTGAGGGTATTTTGTAGATGTGATTAGAGTCTATAATCAGTTTACTTTAAGTAAGGAAGATTATCCTCCATAATCGGGGTGGGCCTGATTCAATCCTTTGAAAGACTTTAAGAGCAGAACGGAATCTTCCCTAAGGGAACAGAAATTTCACCTGTGGATCACAGCTTCTTCCTGTGCCCCAGTGTCCCAGCCTGTCCTTCCTGATGGGCTGCCTTACAGGGTGCAGACTTGCCTAGACAGCCCCCACGATCACATAAGCCAATCCTTTGCAATCCCAACCCCACACCCCACCCCCAACTCCATCTTCCCAATCTTCCTGATTGTCTAGTGGAACCTGGCCTGATGCAGAACCAGGCTCCTGCTAGCTTTCTCTGTTACTCCTCAGTGCTTGCAAGCTGGTTACTGCACTGCTAGGGATCATCTCTGCATTCTTGGCAGGAGGAAGGGAGAAAGACAAAAGGGCAGCCACCAAAAACAAATAGTTAAGCTGCTTTGTTTTTGTCTTGTACTTATTTGTTTGTTTATTTATTGTTTTTTGTTTTGTTTTAAAAGGAGAACCGTACTCCTAGCTCATTGGCAAGGACTTGGCCACGTGGCCAGCCCTGGCAACCTCTGGATCTGGGGGGAAGAGCACTTTAACTGGGCACGTGATGCCTCTGAACAAAAGCAGGGATCCACAGTCGGGAAGAACAGGGGGGATTGATATTGAGTTGGCAACAACAGAGAGAATTTTCTAAATTCCTTTATCAGATGAGGAATCCAACATCTTAAATCACAGTTTCTTCTATAATTGTAGAAAAGTTACTCCTTCCACCTGTGGCAACCAGGCCCAGAGGCTTGCTGCCTTAATGTGGAAGAACACATGTGCAGGAAATGAGAGCCCTGAGGCCTCTGCCTCCAGCTGGAGAGTCTCCATGTGGCTGAGATGGGAGAGACAGGCTGACTGTGCCCTGACCTCTCTTTGCATCCCAGCCCAGAGTGGGGAGCGGTAGTAGGTGTTAGGTGAGTGATACTGGGGAAAGAGGCACCCCTCCTGGCTTATGTGTGCACATTTACAGAGGCAGATGGAGGACCAGAACTTGGCTTTTCCAAACCACCTGCCCGTCCCGTGTGGTATGATCAGGTGACTCACATTTCCCAGGGGAGGCGTGGAAAGTCACTGAGTTAAGAGTCAGCGAGCTTGTCACAGGACCTCCAGTAGCAATGGGAAGAACCAGGGGGCAGGACAGGGACCATGGCACACACTGGAGGAGAGGCCTCAGCAAAATCTGAGGTGTCAGAGAGAAGGCTGGGCACTTAGCAGGTGCTCCAGGCCCTTGAAGAGCTGAAGGGCGTAGGGGAGAGAGAGACCTAGAGTTTCCACCTTTGGCAACAGAGGACAGGGCAAGTGCCCAAGCACAGGAAATGTTGCTAGTAGCCATAGCAGTGTCCTCCAGGGAACAGCTCTGAATGGCCCCTCGGTAGAAGAGGCCAGTTGCCCTGCAGGTACAGTCCTCATTTGACCCTGCTGGTCCTCCATCTTGGCCTGCAAGATGGTGGAGGCATCTAGGACCACATCCCACCCCCATCAGACCATCACATTTTATACCCCCAGTCCTCTGACTCCCATTATCCCTGTTTGCTACTGTACTACCTCATGTCCTTGCTTTCATAGTGGATCACAATATTGTTTATGCATTTTTATTTGTTTATCTTACATCTCTAGGAAGGCAAGAGCCATAGCCAATTTCTTTAAAACGCAGGTACATTGTGGACATGTACCACATATTAAATTAAATTAATTAATTAATGATGGTATTCCTTCCTTTGGGCCTGTACATTTAGCTTTCAAACATCCAGTGTGGCCAATCATATATGGGTATATTTTTATAAAGGGAAATAAATTTATAGAACATATTTCTCTCTGTAATTACTATCCATTAATGTAATTTGCTAATTTCACTTTACTTTTCAAACCCAGTGGATCATTAGCATTTAAATAAACATCACCTTTAAAGTATTTATGAGTGAGGACTCAAATATATGATTTAGTCTTTTGGGGGGAATTTTATTTATTTATTTGTCAGACAGAGAGAGCGTGTGTAAAGCAGAGGTAACAGAAAACAGAGGGAGAAATAGGCTCCCCACTGAGCAAGGAGCCTGATGTGGGACTCAATCCCAGAACTGTGGGATTGTGACCTGAACCAAAGGCAGAATGCTTAACTGACTGAGCCACCAGGGCATCCCTGTGATTTAGTCTTAAAGTACAATGCCTATGTTTTATTATAAAACAAAAATCCAAAAATACCACCTCCAAGAATTCCATATCTTAACCTTGCTTTCACTGTGATCTGTTTCCCAAAGTCTTTCTTTAATCTTAGTGTTTTAGGAGAATAAAGTCTCCTCCCATCGAGGGCCATTGTAGCTTGTAAGAAAGAAGGTCCAGAATGGCTTTCTGGAGTGTTTCCCCCAAAGAATGTGTGTGTGTGTATATATGCAGGCTATGTTTTATATACATATACACTCACACACATACTTGCATGTGTGTTTTATATACATATAGGCTGGCATCTATAGTCATTGATGACATATATATTTTCCGTATTGTATATTTAGAATATACTTCCAAATGAAGGACAATCATAGAGTCATTAAGTCAAACCCAGGAGGTTCTTAAAAACCATCACTCCAACTCCCTTGTTTTATAGCTGAGACAACTAAAGCCCAGAGAGGTCAAGGGACTTTCTGAAGATCAGGCAGTCTGTGAATATCAGATCTCTGCTTTGCCTACAGAGCTCCTGACTTTTGGTTGAGAGACCTCTACAGGATCCAGTCTGCCTTCAATAAATGTGTCTCCCATCTGGCTGGGAACTGAGTCCCTATGACCAGCCTAGACACACACCACTCTGTTACAGCTCAGGATGAGAAGACCGCGTTTCTTGAACTCTATCAGTGAGAGCACTCATTTAGCACCTCCTCTGTTCATAGATTTTTCGCCCTACTCTCCTCTAAACTTCACTGTTATGTTACTATGGCAGGAAATTGGAAAAAAGTTCTCAAGCCAAAAATGCTGTGCCGAAAGTACAAAGGCAGATAGAGCTGCGATTGGAGGGTGTCTGTGGAAGAGAAGGAGAGGACAGAGGCAGGAGAATGGAGAGGGGAGGACAGCATTTAGGATGGAGAAATGGGAAGACAGAGATGATGGAAGAGCTAGGGCAGAGGAAGAGGCTCCAAGGAAGAGAAGAGCAGAGAGGAGCAGAGAGGAACAGAGAGACACGGCATGGGGAAAGTACACAGAGACCCAGGGGAGAAGAGCTGGGAGGAAGGGAGAAGGAAGACAAATAAAAAATATCCAAAACTCAGAAGACATAGAATAAGCTTATTTTTAAATAATACTTAGTTACTTTTTCCAATAAGGTGTTCGATATACTTTTCTTCAATCTCCAGACACCTTTTTAGTTGAAGTATCTCCATACTTAAGCATTGGGTCCAGTTGTTAATCCAAAAGTTCAAATAAACATACTTTTTTTCCTTGTATTTCCAAACTTTTTGTAGTTTGCTGGCACCTGGGGAAGAGAGAGGGACAATCGTGGGGGTGGGGGAGAGGAGGGGAACAAGGTAGAGAAGCAGAATTCCCTAAGGGGAAAGAAAGCTAAAATGAGCCTCACACTCAGCAGTGAGGAAGGCAGGAGGCCCAGCCTGGGGAGAGGCCCAGAAGAGCAATCGCCAAATGGTCTCCCTGGGTGAGGGTTTTTAGGCAGATGTGGCTGCAGACTGGGAGGTGGTTCTCTCCTAACAAACAGATCTAGGAGTTCTTTCCAATGCATCAATCCAAAGAAAGGATGGGGGAATATCTCTCTCTCTCTCTCTCTCTCTCTCTCTCTTTTTCCCTCGCTTAATTGTTTATATTGCAAGCTCAGATATTATGGACTGAATTCTGACTCTTAGATTTCATATGTTGGAACCCTGACCCCCAGTGTGACTGCGTTTGGAAATAGAACCTCCCCCAGGTAATTAAGGTTAGAGGAAGTCATAAAGGAGGGCTTTTAGTCCACTGTGATTGATGTCCTCTTAAGAAGAAGAAGAGACATACAGATCTCTCTGTCTGTACTAACACAGGGGAAAGCTGTGTAAGGACAGAGCCAGAAGACAGCCACCTGCGTGCCAGGAGGATATTCTCACCAGAAAATGAATCTGCCAGCACCTTTATCCAGGACCTCTAGCTTCTAAAACTGTGAGAAAACAATTTTCTGTTGTTTAAGCCATCCAGTATATGGTATTTTGTTAAGGCAGTCCAAGATAACCATACAGAATGAATGGAGTTGCATTACGATTTGTCAAATACCTTTGTTTATAGGCAATGAAATTTACATCCAGATCTGGAAAATAGTAGCTCTCAATAAATGCATGTTGAAGAAGACCAATAGGTAGGTGTTTTTACCAGTTTACACTAAATTAACGATAATCTAATAATGCCGCATTGATAATGTATGAAATAATGGTACGATATGCAAATGTTGGTTGATTTTGCATTTTTACCTCTTAGCAACTCAACAGGTAAATATATCTTACACTTGATTTCATAGATGGGAAAATAGTCTCACCCCTTTAGAGCTTCAGTTTCCATACCTTCTCTGGTATGTCAAGGCCATACTCAAACCCATGTGTTCTGACTCCCTCCAGTGCTCTCTTCAGCCAGAAATTCTTCTCTGAGAAGAAGTTAAAACTCACTTGTTGGAGTTTCTGCAGTTTTTCAGTCTATCTGGAAAATGTGTTTCTTCAGGGTTCAGTGTGATCATAGCCAGGAATTTTTGTCAGTGACTTTTAGCATCTTAATATGTTCTGGTCTACTAATGGCTTGAAGGGGTTGGGGAAGCATGACATCCATTCATAATGTGTGGGGAGTGGTCAGGGAGAGCTAGAAGAGGAGAAGCAAAGCCCCTTCGGAAACAGGGACGCCATGGGAACCATTGGAAGTTACATTGAATTGGGAAGAGGATTGTCAGAGTCCTGGAACTTGACAGAAATCCAATCCTGGAGATTTGAGGCAGGATAATTTAGAAATTCAGGGCAAGAAGAGTAGAGAATTACATCTGATACAGGAAAATGTCTCTGACCTGGACAATAAAATAAAATTAGCTCATACCGCATGTTGGGAATGTAGGGTTTTAAAGAAAGGGAATTTTGGCAACAGTTAGTGACTTAGTTTTTTACAATTAACCATAAGATGATAGAAATTCTTCTCTCTTTGACTCCCGAGTGGACAATTTCAAGATAGATTTATGAAGCACCTGTCTACCACAGCAATGGCCCAATCAAAAATGCATTCTCGTGTTGACTCTCTCTCCTCCTCCTCCTCTCTCTATCTCTTTTTCCACTTTTATCTTGCCCCTCATCCCTCCTTTCCAGAATTACTTCCTAAGTAAACCTACCTGCATACAAGATTTGGTCTTGGCCTTTGCCTTTGAGGGAACCCAGGCTAAGAAAGCTGGTTATAGTAGATCTCCTAGAATGTAGACCTTTGGGATGAGTTTTGGGGGCTCGATCATCAGGATATGATGGATTAAAGGCTCTAGTTCCCAAGTAGAGGTGGGGGGAGGCACTTCTACCATGAGACACAGTAAGGTTTCCACTAACTTCAAACCTAACTTCAAATTTCAAACAGTTGGTAAGGTGGGAAACACCCTACTGGTCATTTTGGTCTCCTCTATCATTGGACCAACAGGCAAAGAAGAGAGTTGCTGTACTGGTGGGGGTAATGGACCCTAATTACCAAGAGGAGTTAGAGTTGCTGCAAGAGAACAGAGGCAGGGCTGAGTTTGTCAGGAACCAAGGGATCCATCTGCCATGCATGGTGGTAATGGTAAGCTGACAACTGAAACAAACCATGCATGGGAGCGGCCAAGGCCTTAGCCCCTTAGGGATGATGTCCTGGGACAGTTTACTGGGAAAGTAGCCTTGACCAGCTGAAATATTGGCTGGGAGTGAGGGAAATCTGTGGAGGGTGTTGGAGGAGGGAGATGATAAATACTAATTTGGGCTTGGGACAGCTGTGACTATGAGGACCTAGCTTTTTTCACTTGCAGAATAGCAGTTAGCCACCCCCTTGAAGGTGATGAATTTAATGGAAGGCATGAGCAAATCTGAACAATGCCAAGGACGGACTGTTACCAGATACCTCTTGTGAGCCACTTCAGGTCCTTTCAGCATGACTTACTACAGGTGCTGCTGTGACAACCAGTTCAATCAATAGGGAGCAGTATTATTTTAACTGGCAAAGCCAGGAAAGGTCCATGTCTGAATGAGTTAATTCCCATGGGATTATGCTTGACCAGTGGGATGGAGAGCCAGTGAATACAAATTCTTCCTTCACTCACACCCCTGGGAGCAGAGCTCTGAGATGCATTTTAGAGGGCTCCTTAGGAGTCCTGGCAGGATCAAGTGTCCCTCTCCACAGCCGTGACAGGATCAGTAATCATGCATCCTATTAGTCTTCTCTCTGTATGTTTCATTTGCCCTGATCGTAACTCCTACTTGCAGGAATCACTTCTCAAATGAACCATTTGCACACTAGCTTTTGTTTTAGTATGTACTTTTGGAGGGGATTCAGGCTAAGATAATGTGGTTTTGAAACTATTTTATAGTTGTATCGGGTAATTAATCTTAGCAATACTGTTTTAAGTAAATAACATATTATCAGATTTTTAAAAAATTGTTTAAAGGAATTGGATACTGTCTTCCTTTTAATTGTAGGACTTGGAATATTCACATTTATTATTGTACCTAATAGTTTTTCCAAAAAATTATTAAAAAATATTCTCTCCTGCAGTATATTCTTATTATCAGAATTTTGACTTCCTCTGTTTGCTTCTCAGAATGATGATATTTGAGAATTCTCAAAAAGGGTGCTAGTGAGATAGCTAATGCCAAGATGAGTGAAGAACTATTTATTTATTTATTTATTTATTTATTTATTTATTTATTTATTTATTTATATTATTTGCCCCAGGGGTACAGGTCTGTGAATCATCAGGCTTACACCTTTCACAGCACTCACCATAGCACAAACCCTCCCCAATGTCCATATCCCATCCACCCTATCCCTATCCTCCCACCCCCCAGTAATCCTCAGTTTGAAGAACCTTTTATAATCTTTTATAGCTGCTGTGTATTGTATTTTTTCCTAATCCATCACTCACTTTCTTAATTACTGTTTTTTTAAATTCTTGATCTTATATTTTAAATTTTAATAATAGACAGTGGTTAAGGAGGTTAAACTTTATATATTAAAATAAATACTACCCCTTAAAACTGTGATTATAACCAGAAAGGTATATTTATGGTATAACATTCCATGAGAAAAGAGGATATGAGACTGTATTAGGTTGAATACAATAACCATGAAAAAAGACTGACAGTGGCTCTTCCAAGATGGTAACAGAATATTCTAATGTTGGGCTCAAGGACAAAAATATTTAAAAAATCTTATCTAATCCGTTATATTCCTTAAAAATATTTTTTAGAAAAGATGGAATTTAAATACATGCCATTTTTGGTGTCGAATGAACTGATGTGATCTGGATCTTGTTGTGCCTGTCTTTTTCATGCAAAACACAGGGTTTTGTTCTTTCATTTGGAGAAATTCACACTTTATTAATAATAACAACCCAATCTCTTGAGGGATTGCTGAGCAAAGGCACTGGGCTTTGGAATGCTGGGCTCTCTCCCTGCTTTCAGGATATTTGGAGAACATTTTCCTGGAAGCTTTCTTCAATGGTCTCCTCAAACACACGTAACTTACTGGAGCTTAAAGACTTACATTTGTAAAAGCCATTAGTGTTGATTAGTGTAGACAAATGATTGAAATTGGGACATTGGGAGGTGCAACTCCACACCTTGTACCATTTATGGGCAGGAAATGAAGAACAATTAGGTTGATGAGGCTGGAAAACACCCCACCAGCCCTGCCTGCATGGGGTCAGCTTCAGGAAAGCTCAGTGGGTATATAGTGGGTGAAGGGCTGGAGCCAGGGCAGCCACAGATGGGAGCAACTGACAGCAGGGTTGGCCAAAGCATTTCTCAGCTCAGCTCCCCTGTGTTTAACATTTCTGATAATGATGATGACAACTTAGATTTGGGTTCTTACAACTACCTTGGAAATACACTCAGTTGTTGATTCACTCCTTCATTTTTTATTTTTTCAAGCAGTAAATATTTTGTAAGCACTTAATCTCTTCAAGGGATCCCAGTGGTGAATGGGGCATAATCACTGCCTTTACAGAGGTGGTAGTCTACGGAATTTTCATACTATGACAGTGCATGGAAGCTGTAGGGGCTCGTGGGAGAGACTTAAATCTAGTCTTAGATGTTATGGGAGGCTTTTCAGAGGAGGTGAGGTACAAGATAAGACCTGACCGATGAATATAAGTCTTTATTTAAAAAACTGAAAAACTGGGGTGCCTGGGTGGCTTAGTAGGTTAAGCGTCTGCCTTTGGCTCAGGTCATAATCCCGGGGTTCTGGGTTCGAGTCCTGCATTGGGCTCCCCACTTACCAGGGAGCCTACTTCTCCCTCTCCCTCTGCTGCTCCCCCTGCTTGTATGCACTCTTCGTTCTCTGTCTTGCTGTCAAATGAATAAATAAAATCTTTGGAAAAAATGAATAAAAAACTGGAAAACTGATACTGAGAATTGAAGCACAAAAAAACAAAACAAAACAAAACAAAACAAAAACTAAGAGGAAGCCAGCTCATAGCTTGGGCATGTTTAGTTCTAAGGGCAAAGTAATAAAAATGAATGTTTCTAATGGGAATTGGCCCATTTACGTACCCAACACTTTCTGAATTTTTAAAAAACATTTTGATTGAAGTATTTGCAAACAATTATATTTCATACTGTCTGTTTAGGTTGGCTAGAAAAATGGATGGTTTTTAATTTTCTTAGAATTCACTCAAATATACACTTATCAATAACTCCAAGACACTTTTGCTCTAAGGAGCACACAGCAAGTTCTACAATGCCCTTGTGCTCGGGAGACTCTCAGTCTGGTGGACAAGGCCACAACTAGTATGAGAGTAGAATTTCGTAGCTTGTGCTCTGGGAGATAAGAAAGTAATAAGACATTCCTTCTGGTTTGGTATATGACTGAAAGATTGGAGCAGACCTACTAAGGATATACAATATTGAGGAAGGCCTTAGAATGGGAGGTGGTGGAGGGATCACTCTTAATAAGCAAGCATTCATGTAGCATGATACTACATGGTGATGCCACATTTGGAGTGTGATTTTGAATGTGGTGCTTCACTGTAATGGAGGGCCATGTCTACTGTTGGGTTTTTCTTCCTCTTGGATTTATGTGTTCCAAAACCCATTTTCCTATCAGTCAGCTAATGGGAATGATTACCTAGTTTACTGTTTCAAATTGGGTTTGGCCTGGAAAATTTGATAACTCAACTCACTGAAACATATGGTAGATTAGATAACACTTCAAAATATTCTTAGCAAGAGTGTAACACGGGGATCATTCATTCAAGAGCACAAAACACAGCTAAGAGAAGTATTTAAGCCCAGAGCAACAAGGGAGTCAGGGCCCCAGTGATGCACCTGAGACTTTTTCTAAGTTGGGCAAGGTATTACTCAGTCCTATTGGCTTAAGGCCAGGTAGCGATAGGTGTTCAGAGTTAGTAGATCTTCTGATTTTCTTTTTTTTAATTTAATTTAATTTTATTCAGTGATCCAAGATTCATCATTTATCTTCTGATTTTCTAAGAGAAGGTAGGAGTCTACATTTTGTGTGTGTGTGTGTGTGTGTGTGTGTGTGTGTGTGTGTGTGTGTATAATCTAAAACATTTTAAATTTTGGCTATAAATCACTGCTTCAAAATATACCATATGAAGCAATTACAGTTACAATCATCTGCAGATTGTATCTTACCTACACGCCAACAGTTTGTAGCTGCTGGCCCATTAGTAATAACTAAACTATACAACCACATTCCTGAGCACCATATTCATATCACCCATTTAATTATCACCACAGACCTTTGGAAGCAAGGATGGTGATGATGATAACACTCATTTACAAATGGAGAAATGAAATACAGAGAAGTTAAGGAACTTCCCAAGAACACCCAGCTAGCCAAATAGCAGAGTTAGCATTCAAGCTGTCTGGCTCCAGAATTTGTGTTCATGAATGTCACACTATACTATTTCTTTTCTTTTATTATTATTTGCCCCAGGGGTACAGTTCTGTGAATCATCAGGCTTACACCTTTTACAGCACTCACCATAGCACAAACCCTCCCCAATGACCATAACCCATCCACCCTATCCCTACCTTCCCACCTCCCAGTAACCCTCAGTTTGTTTCTTGAGGTTACGAGTCTCTTATGGTTTGTCTCCTTCCCGATCCCATCTTGTTTCAACACTATACTATTTCTTAAAATGAATACCTTTTATATAAGGACAGTAATTTGAGGTGCTCAGGGAACTTTTTAGTGATCTGAATTTTGTTTCAGATGGTAGGAGTGTGGGGGATTAAAGTTTAGAGACTCCAGTGAATCCATGCAGCACCTCACTTATTCTGAGTTAATTTTTCAGCAGCACCAAAGTACGGTGTCATGATCAAAGGGCTTTAGAAGGACAGTCTCAAGTTCAAAGTCTTCCTCTTCCACTTTTTGGCTGACCATGTCTTGGTTTCCTTACTTGAACAAGGAGGATGATGAAAAATACCCTGCATGGTTATTACAAGGACTAGAAACAATACATGAAAAATATATGGCTCAAAATAAGTGCTTGTTAAATTAAAGCATTATGAAGATGACAATAATTTTTGGTGAAGCATTTAACTAGTAAATTTAAGGTATTATGTTATAGGGAATCAGATACTAATCCCATATAATTCTTGTCATAAGAAAATAGAGGGGTCGGGCGCCTGGGTGGCTCAGTGGGTTAAAGCCTCTGCTTTCGGCTCAGGTCATGATCTCAGCGTCCTGGGATCGAGGCCCACATCGGGCTCTCTGCTCAGCAGGGAGCCTGCTTCCTCCTCTCCCTATCTCTCTGCCTGCCTCTCTGCCTACTTGTAATCTCTCTCTGTGTGTCAAATAAATAAATAAAATCTTTAAAAAAAAAAAAAAAAAGAAAAAAAGAAAATAGAGGGGTCAAGTTGTTACGTAGAGGAGATGAAACGTTTTTATAACTTGTGATAATTTAATGTAAGGTAAGAGAAAGAAGTACACAGCTGAGGGTGATTTAGGAGGGAGAGATTAATATCCATTGGAGGAGATCAGTGAAGACTTCTTAGAGGAAGTGGTATTTGAGCTGGTTTCTCAAAAGGTGACAAAGCTTTGGGCCAGTTGGTTAGCCGTCTTTGAGATTAGGGGGTCACAGATGATGGTGATAGCATAGCAGAGATGAGGCATTGGTGCCCTGAATGTGGGAATACTTGTTGACTGACTGGAAGTGGAGAGCAGGATATGTGGAAGACAGAGGCCGTAGAAACTTCTGTAGGGCCATTCTTGAGTTTCAACCGTCAGGTAGGAGTGTTGTTTCTCCCTGACTAGGCTAGAGAAGGTCTGTGCATGCATATTCTCTGGGCTGTAAAGGGGAAACAGAAGGGACAGCTGGCAAGCATGCAAAATCAAGAGAAGGAACTTAATTTCCTGTCCAGTCAAGGTTCTGACTTGTAGAGAAGGAATTCCAGTTGGAAACCCAGATGTCGTCATATAAAAGCAGGGCAAAGATGTATGGAATCAGAAGAAGTCTATAAAACAAGTTGAAAATTGAGAGTTGTAGAGGTATCTACTCAAAAGGACCTATTGATATCAATTGGCTCAACCTAAACCTTCAAGATTTTCTTATGTGCAGAATGGAATGCTCATCTGGAAAGTTCTCTCTTCACAGCAAAGACTGTGTTCCAACCAGAAAGGCAGTATTTGATGGTAGGGGAAAAGCTGGCTGTAGAATCATTCACCCTGGGGTCCAAAGTCTTGGTCTTTCCTGACTAGCAGTAATAACTCGAACAAGTCATCTGTCTCTCAGCTCCCATCTCTACATCTACAAAATAAAAAAAAAAATAGTAGTTACTGTTTTAAATTATATCATAATCAAACATTTGATGAAGAGGTGTTTAAACGAGGTTTCTTTGTAGTAATGCTGACGTAGTATTGCCTGCAGCAAGGTTTAAACTCCTTGTCCCTTCTCATCAGTGTATAGTCTTCATTTGGGGTCAGTGACTGGTAGAACGTACTGATATATGTCCATCATTGCTTTCCAAATGCCTCCAGGCTGCATCTCAACTCTGCATCCTCCCATTGTATCCTTTCAAATTCCACCCAACTACCATTAAGCATAGGCACATCGAGACAAAAGCATCCTGACACAGGGGAAAAGACAATGGATTTGGAGTCAGACTTTGTGGATTTTTAATGTTGGCTATACCAGTAACTGAATGAGTGGACTTGGGTATATTACTTCACCTTTTTGAGCCTCAATTCCCTCATCTGAAAACATGGGTGAGGAAATGAGACAACCTGTATGAAACTGTTTGGTACAGTCCAGGTATTTAGTGTATGATGATAGGGGAGGAAAAAAGAAAACTAAACAATCCTTGGCCATCAGGAGTGCTGAACACTGGCTGATTCAGGGTACCAGAATGTGGTGGAGGTGGGCCATAGCTTCAGTAGCAGACCATGACAATCTTCTTGTGCCCTTGTCGACAATGTAAGAGAATTTGTTTTTCCCATGATCTGCATATATTCAAGCCAGGCAGGCATTCCCAGCTAGAGACCAGAACTATTTATTCTTCTCCGACTGTCTCCTGTGCTTTTCATATCTGTACTTTTGCCCAGTATGTGCCCCCTACCTAAGATTCTTCCCTTCTCTATTGAACTGTCCCCTCTCTTCTGCTAGACACCAGAGCTGTAGGCTGAGTCTTATTTTTATCATGTCTTCTATTCTCTTCCTTTATCACCCAATGCAGGGAATGGGTAAGAAAAGAGATGTTAAGAATTAGAGGAGAACTTAGATACTAGTCCAAGATACTAGATACTTAGATTCCTAGTCCAAGACTCTTATTTCCTAAACTGAGATCTACAAACTACAGATACAGTCTGTGAACCACTTGACTATGTGGGTGAAGTGTTGTGCAAAATCTGAATATTAAAATTTTTTCCCAGGCAGAGTATTCATAGTTTTTCTCATATTTTCAAGCAGGACATGAAGCACAAAATGCTTAGAATCTACCCTTTTATTTTATGAATGATTCCCAAAGAAAGTACATATTTTGGCTAAAGTAATATGCCATCAAGATACCAATGGAACCGTGAGGAGAAACAAGGCTTACTGGTTTTCCTCCCAGAACTCATGACAAGTGTATGAGCGTATTCTCATTCATTCATTTGCTCATTCATCTATTTCTTTTTTTTAATAGAACATAACTTTTATTAAGCACTTATTAACTATTTTGGCAGATACTGTCTCCGTTTCACAGAGAAGAAAACAGAGGTTTGAAGAGAAATTTTCTAGGGGCTTATTACTGATAACTGGCCCAAAGAGCTTTAAACTCAACCTTGTTCAACTCCAAAACTCAGGGTTTTTTTTTCTTTTTTTGCTTTTTACATTATCATGTGCCCAGACTTAAGAATTATTTATTAGTAGACAAAATTCCATTTTAGAATTTCTAATTTTGCCTTTTTCTTATATTGCTTATATTAAATTAATTTCAGTGGTGAACAAATTAATTTAGGGAGTGAAAGAATCATTTTGTGGTTAGCATATATGCTAGTTTTGATTATGCTTCCATTTTTTTCCAAATGAAAATACCAATTTTTTTTTACATAATTTTAACATCTCAATACCTACTCTGTACTGTCCACTGTTGTAGCTGTGTGCCTAGACCATTGAACTAAATAGACCAGGCAATTGCACTACTGGGTATTTACCCCAAAGATACAGATGTAGTGAAAAGAAGGGCCACATGCACCCCAATGTTCATAGCAGTAATGGTCACAATAGCCAAACTGTAGAAAGACCTGAGATGCCCTTCAACAGACAAATGGATAAAGAAGATATGGTCCATATATACAATGGAATATTACTCAGCCATCAGAAAGGATGAATACCCAACTTTTGCATCAAGATGGATGGGACTAGAGGAGATTATGCTGAGTGAAATAAGTCAAACAGAGAAAATCAATTATCATATGGTTTCACTTACTTGTAGAAAGTAAGGAATAGCATGGAGGACATTAGGAGAAGGAAGGGAAAAATGAAGGGGGGAAATCAGAAGGGAAGACAAACCATGAGAGACTGTGGACTCTGAGAAATAAACAGAGGGTTTTAGAAGGGAGGTGGGCGGGGAAATGGGTGAGCCTGGTGATGGGTATTAAGGAGGGCACGTATTGCATGGAGCACTGGGTGTTACACGTAAACAATGAATCTTGGAACACTACATCAAAAAGTAGTGATGTACTGTGGGGTGACTAACATAATAAAAATAATAATAAAAAATAAACAAATACCTCTGCCTTCATAGAGCTTACATTCTAGAGGAGACAGTAAACAAAGAGTCAAACCCATCCTTTATGAGAAGGTGCTTAGTGTCAGAGAAAAACAGTGGCAGGAAAAGGGAGGGGATATGCAGGTTTAAATAGAGCAGTCAGAGAAAGTCTCTCTGGAATGGAGACTTTCAAACTGTCAATAAATTACAGTCAGTTCTTGTAATTTGTAAAGTTATGTTCTAGAAAGTCGCCACAAGTGCCAAATTAGCAAACACTGAGCCATTGCTCCCAGGGGAAATACAGGGTTAGGTTTCTGTGAGCCTCTGTTCACACCACCTTTCACAACACAACAATTCATAATCTTACTGTATGCGTGGCTCTGTGTAAAGACACCTTCACATACATTGTTGAATCATTAACATTGAACTCCTACCCGACAGCGTTATAACTCACACCTGAATGAATATTCACATGTTCATTCTCTCCGTAAGCATGTTGTGGCTCTCCTGCCCTTAGGAACACTGGACAACACTCTGGCACTCTTTTCAACGGTGAAATCACCAACAAAAAGTACACAATTGTGGAAAACATGGCACCATTAGGCCACGTTAGCAAGCAGGCAGTTTTGCAAATGTGGACTCTACAAATAATAAGGATGGACTGCCCTTGGCTTGCTGGGAAATGAGGTTTCTTGGAAGACTGGTTGACTCCTACACATTTCCTAACTCTCTGCTCAGTGCTCTTCAGTGGTTAAATTCTGTGCTTATTCTCAATGTTGTTTCCCCATGTGCTGTGGTGTAAGACTTTTCTCCAGATCCACTCAAGTGCTACTGAGTGGGAAAAAGGAAAGAGTGAGAAAAACCAGACACAGAAGCTGAGAAACTTTTCCATCCAGGAGTTTTGTTCAAGCAGACAGCCTGCCTGTGTTTCCTGTAGACCTTTAAGTTGAGGGGCCCAATCCTAGCCACTGTGCAGGGGTAATTTGTGACTCCTTTCCACCCTAATTAATCCCCCCCACCCCAACTCCTCAATGGCCCTCCCCCAGGGATGTGGTCCAAAAACACTGTAGAGTTTCTTTTCTGATTTGTGACTTGTCTCAAAGAGCATAATGCCTCTAATTAGGTGATTTGAATCAGAAAGTTAAGAGCAATTTTATGTTGCCTTTAAACCAGAATTTCCCCCCACTCTGGGCAACACGATTCCAATTTTTTAATGAAAATCATTGGAAACAGGAAATTTTGAGAGAGGCAGTGAGTTATGGAAAACAGGACTCAGCAAAGCAGCTTGGCTAGGCTACAGGAAGCCCTTGAGTGGAGTGATTGTATCTACGTCCCAGACTGGGGAGCGGGGAGAAACTCAGGGCCTAGACTCAGCTCTACTCCTAGTCCCTGTGTGACCTCAGGCAAGTTTCTCCCTCTCTGTGCTTCCATTTCTTAATTGGGAGGCAGGATACTCCACAGGGTAACTCCCGGGAAGCCCTAGCATTCTGGGACACTGGAAAGGTAAAATAAATCTAAGAGTACTCTTTATTTGTCTGTTTCCAATCATTTATCAGAAAAGTATTTTGAAGTATGTTTTGGTGTCTGTTTTGTTTCTAAGAAAATCTTGTGGAGACTAAAAAATTTTAGAGTGCTTTAGATTTTTTTCAAATTTTAGAATTTGTAGAGTTTTGAAGTCACTGTCAATGTGTACTGAATGTCTGTACTTACACAGCCATGGGGTTCTTTGTAAGGAAGTGTACATATCTTAGTCCAGGAGCTTGTGTGATCCAACTCTAGCCCACCAGTTCAGACTCACTTCTCATCCCTCACTCTTAACCTTCTACCATTATTCACCCTACCTCAAACTCTGAAGAATTTCTTTGGTTCCTTCTCCATATGGGGCCTACTCACCTTTTCTCTCTCTTTGGAAAACCCATTCTCCCATTTGTTCTTTTAGGAGGAGCTTATCTGTTCCATGTTTAAGATTCTGCTCTTATCTCCTATGAGAAGCCTTTCAGGACTTTGCCAGGTCTGTATGACTTTCCCTATCCCACACCAATGGAGAGTTCTAGCAAAGTGCTGATAATTCTGATAAATGTATTTATTTGTCCACTCATCTTTGCTAAACTATGAACCCCTGACCCACCTATGTGTCTGCTTCCCTAATACCCAGAAAAGTGTTTGTCACCTGGTACTCAGCAATATTTGATGAGGGAAGAATGAAGGAAGAAATCCAAAATAAAGAATACATGTGGAAAATTTAAGCACGATTACCCCAAATTACAGGGTCAAACTCTACTTCACGTTAGCCATGGGCGCCATGAAGAATGTGGGCTTAGTATTGCTAGATGTTTCTATTTCTCAGGAAAAGCAAAAATAAGCAAATAAAGATCTCTGAATTTTTACATAAGGTATCATTTTTATTATTTCTGATCCATTAAAAATCATTTAAAATCACTCTGGCAAATATAAACTTCCAGATATACAACCTTTGACCCAAGATAAAAATCCACATTTCTTAGTGTATAATCCAAACTGGTACTTTCCAAACTCATACCTGTGTGCCTATATCCTCAATTTTATTGTTACCCGCTCTTGGCAATCACCTCCAGTTCCTATCTTTCTTTGATAACAACTCATGCTTATATTCTTGTAAGACCATTGCATTTACTGTTCTTCATATGGGCCTTTCTTTCATTCTCCAGTTGGAGAAATTGTTTTATATTTCAGTATCAGGTTTCCATGTCTTACCTACTTCCTATGGACCCTTCTACTCCATAGAAAGAGAGATTCTTCTCTCTAGGATTTAGAACTAAGGGTAGACTTCTGTTATTGTTCTTGTCACTATGTATTATAGCCATTTGTTGGTAAGCTCTTCTAGAACATTCTTTTATTTATCTATTTGTTTTTAATGTATTGGGTTTCTCCACTGTGCCAGGTACAGTGTTACTATTAAGGATTCAGATGTGAAATCCGTACGGTTTCAGTTCCCAAGGAGCTTACAATCTAATGAAAAAGGGACTATATTTATATCTGAATCTCTAGCACCTTGTACCAAATAATAGAGACTCAACAGATTTCATTAAGTGAGTCAAGTACACAATGCTAATTTTCTAGCATTTATGAGGAACAGTGCACTCTGAGGGGAGCAAAAAGTGTCCTCTGGTGTCTTGCATATGGTAGGTATTCTATGAGTACTTGGAAACATGGATAAGGCATGAATTTTCCCCTGGATTTTTATGATCTGCTTGGAAATGTCTACATCTGTGTCTGTACATGAATGGAATATAATGATTGCATTTGGAGTCCCATGTAGAAGGTAGATGATCAGTGTTACGTATGTTTAACATAATGAAAGGTAATCATGAGGTGGGGTAGTTAAGAAAGACTTCAGAAAGAACATGGGTTCTGAATTGTGAATTAAAGGATTAATATGATTGGGTTGGGGGTTGGGAGACAGGCATGGAGGAGGTGATGCTTATGAATATAGGTGGGGATGTAGGAATGGGTAAAAATTTTTTGGAGGTCAGTAAAGAAGAAGGAAAAAAGGGGACTAACGCTTAATGAGCACCTCCTCAGGGCCATGCATGACTTTACACATGTCACATGTAATTACCTCATGTCCCTCCCACATCTAGGCTGAAGAATTTCAGGGAGACAGGGACCTTTCCTATTTGACCACCACTGTGTCCCCACACTGAGCACCATATCTTGCACATTGTAGATACTCATAAATAGTGTGAGTGGTTCCTGGACCACATCATCAACATTCTCTAGGAACTTGTTAGAGGGAAAAATTCTTCAGAATTATGGAATCAGAAAACCAGGTGGTTCTGACTCATGAGAAGGTATGAGACCTACCCATTTTGGATAGAAGGTGGCTGCGCAAGGTTTATCCTGCTTAAAATTCTAAACTTGGTCTGTCTACAGCCAAAGAATTCAAATTTAAGACCACATTGCCTGAAGTTTGTCTTGTGGACATTTTCTAATGTTCCTAATGTTAATAAATATTACTTGACAAAATAAAAATTTCCATGTCCAAATATGTTTGAGAAACACTGAGTTAAGTCAGGTGAAGCAAGTGTCTTTACTGTAGAGTTTATCAGAGACCATAAGGCACACTATACTGTGAATCTCTAAAAAGGGAATGGAACTTCCTGTCTTTTATGAGGCAGTGTGGCATAGTAGTGAGTGTGCGCTTTGGTGACGTGCCACTTGTATTCAGATTCTTTATCATTGACTATCTTTGTGACCTCGGACAACTCTGCTTCCCCTTCCCCCCTTCTTGGTTTCCTAATCTGTAAGTGGATAATGATAATTTCTCCTTCAGGGAGTTTTTGTAGAGATATCAAGTAAGATAGTACAAGTAAAACATTTATCATAATGCTTGGTATGTAATTAGTTTGCAATACATATTAGCAATCATAATTTTTTTAGTGTTGATATTACCAGTACTTTTAGAAAGTACTGCAGCTTGGCTCACTCAATACCCAGCTCAGCCCCTTCTGAGCATGTCTTCTTACCCTGACTGGAAATCCAAAAACTGCATCTGCTGGACATCCTTGAGGTAGGGTGCAATCTTTGACCCTAGTTTATGCCACACAAGCCCACTTAAATTTTGGAAGGAGGAGGCAATGAGAAGAGGCAGCCCATTCGTGTGACTGAATCTTTTGGAAAGGAAAAATGAGAGGTGTTTGGTTCTTTTGGGGAAGTTGAGGCAGAGCTTTAATGTCCAGGGTTGGCAGCATGAGTTGCCTTTGGCAGGTGGTGGTGGTGGGAGCGGGGATTCAAAGTGTGGTTCCCAGACTGGCACTGGCATCAGCAGAGAGCTAGCAAGCGAAGCAGGAGCTCGGGCCACACCCTAGACCTATAGAATCAGACCGTGTATTGACCAGATCCCAGGAGACTTGTGTACACATTACAGTTTGAGAAACGCTCACTCGAGTCCTATGGGCCATGCCCACGGGGCAACGAGATGCCTTTGCTGGCTGCATGTTAGCATTTGACATTTCAGTTCTCAAACGCTGTTTTTGTAAAACTCGTTCTCAAATCAGCTGGTATGGATTCTATTATCTGCAACTGAAGGTTTGACCATATAACCACAGAAATCTTCTTTTGGGGGGTGCTGTTAGCTGTGACACTTTGGAAAGTGCTTTTGTAAAACAACAGAGAATAAAAGGCTGCTTATGTCACGTGGGACCAGATTTTTAAGGGAGGTCATTTTATTCTCTTGAATCTGTTGCTCATAAAGGCAAAAGGAGCTTTGCATTAGCAAGTGTAAAAAGCCTCAACTGACAGAACTGGCTTGTGTTTAAAACAATCTGGAAATTTTCAGTGGAAGCACTAATTTGTTTCCATGCATTTTGGGTAAACATTTATTTCTCCTTACAGAAACCTTACTTTATATGTGCACATTGTCTTGGTTAGCTATAGGAAGATGCTGAGGTCATGTTTAGAAACTGACCCAAGCCAGTTGGGTTAAGCACACATCTTGGATTTCCTTTGGTAGAAAAGAGTAGGTTCAAAGAGTTTGGGTGGGAGAGTTTTAGCTGCTTACTCAGAACCTTGCTACCAGGTCATTCCCAAAACTAATCTCAGACCAAATTCTTCCACACATGCAACATTTCTTAAAAAGCAAATACATCATTAGTAAGCTGACCCCAAAGACTTCGTCCATATGTTTTCTAAAGTCAATGAAGTTCCAGCTCTTTGCCTTCCCAGGTTTTGTAAACAGGATTTTGAGTAAAATGTGTTTTCCAGGGGGAACATGGTAACTTTCAAGAGGTGGTGTTCTATGACCCTTTAGCGAATACCAGCCATCCCACAGTGAAAGGTGAGGGTAGCATCTTTAATAAGAGTATAAGCTATAGGCCTTGCTGGACTCTTCCATCTGGCACATGCAGTGCAAATGCAAGGGTGCGGGGGAATCTCTAAACTATTTTAGCCAATTTTTATGCATTTCAGCTCTGGGAGCCCATTTCTAACATTTGTCGTACCAACTAAGTACCAGTTCCCTCAATTAAAGGCATTGATGGCATTCAGTCTGGTAAATAACAAAGCTTTGGGATTGATGGTAGCAATTGCTGTGGTAAGCTGCTTCTGGACTATAGCCTTTCTGATGTCGTGCCAGCTGATCAACTTTGCAGTGTATATGCTTGATAAGAATGTTTGTGGGGGCCCCTGAGTTGTAGCTTTAGGCCTGAAGAATGCACACATAAGTTCACATAATTTAGGGTGGATAAATTATGGATAGTTTAAATGCTTGGAGATGGATTGGTTTGGACAGAGCTCTAGAATAATAGGGAAACTGAGTTTGAGTCTTAAGAATGAATTTTTTAATTCCTCTTTAACTCACTGATCATTGAGCCTGTACGGGTACTGAGGCCCAGAGATTAAAACACAGTATCTATCTTAAGGGGCCTAGAATCTACAGAAAAGAATATGCAATGGAAACAACATGCCAGATGCTATGGCAGGCGAGCCCCCGTGTGTTCACTTGGTAATGGGTGGAGAATGAAGGGGCGGAATGAAATGGATGCTGCCCTTGAGGAAGTGACTTCCCTAAGAAATTGACATTTAAAGTGTTTTAAGGATGAGCAGAAGTTGGCCAGTCCATACAGGGAGACAAAGGAGGGCAGTGGTGATAATGTTTAAATAATGACAGTGTGCTTTGAAATCCACTTAAGTAATGGTGAGACCAGTGAGATTATGTTTTACCTTCCCTCATCCTCTCATTTTGGGGTAGAAAGCAATAAAGGGAATTTGGACTGTTATATATCATGAACTGGAACTAATTGCTTTAGACTCAGAAAACCAGAGAATCACAGAGTTGTAACTGCCATGTTGAAGACTCTTCACTAGGAATAAACTTTCTTGTTCTTTATTGTCACTGAATGAATTTTCCGCCTCTCAGGAGGAAGTAAAGCAAAGGTTTCCAGAGCATTTCATTGTTGTTATTTGTTTTCAGTTATTCAAGAGATCCAATTCCTCATACTATAATTTCTTGTACTGTATTCCTCAGAACTTTCTGTTCAAATCCTTATTCTGCTACCTATCTTAGTCCTGGACAAAATGATTCAACTTTCTAAGCCCCTGTAGGGGTCATGATGTATGATTTTATTTATCATGAATTAAATAATTTGTGAATGCCTAATCCAGAGCTTGTCACAAAGCAGAAGCTCCTACATGATACTTGAAAAATGTTGTATTATTAATGATATTCATAATAACTTTTTAAAATTACAACTTTCTTTTTTTTAAAGATTTTATTTATTTATTTGACACAGAAAAAGATTACAAGTAGGCAGAGAGAGAGGAGGAAGCAGGCTCCCCACTGAGCAAGGAGCCTGATGTGGGGCTCGATCCCAGGACCCTGAGATCATGACCTGAGTCGAAGGCAGAGGCTTTAACCCACTGAGCCACCCAGGAGCCCAAATTATAACTTTCTGTTGTCTGTCATACTACGCAGGTGAGCAGAAGAGACTTATGGTGGTGGGATTGGCCTACGCCAGGGGTCACTGAACTGGTGATCCATCCTGGGTCTTGAATTTCCTTTTAGTTTTGGAACTGAGCTCATAAAGTCATCTTTATGTGGGAGTAGATCATTTGGCAGCTCCAAACGAAGATGCTATTTGGCATAAATCTTTGTGCTGCCTTGCATTCATCTCAAGTGCACTCCTACATGTCCTTCACCTATTTAACCCATCCCCCACCCACCTCCATTTCCCACTTGCTGGTAGCCCTCCTCCATGTTGATCCTTCTCCCTGGCTTCCAGTGCTCAGGTCCAGGGTGTCTCCCTCAAGAATTTCTATTCCATTCCTAGATAGCTAAGAAAGGTCCTACCTTGTTCTTTCAGTGGAAAGAACACAATAGGAAGACCTATTATCCAGTCTTGGCTCTGAACAAACAGTGTGGCCTTGGGTAACTTCATGTCTCCAAGCTTCTAGTTCCTCAGTTGTAGGGTGGGTAGGAAATATGCATGTCAAGAATTCTTGAGGTTGAGAGAGATTGTGCATGTAATGCATTTCCTAAGTGTTGGTGCATAGCTGATGCTCAGGAAATAAGTGGTTGACATTATTTTTTTTAATTGTTTTTATTATGAAGTTCTCTGATACTAACTTCTCTCCTGATAATGGGAAAAAAAATGATTGTGGGTTTTTTCTTTTGGAGTCCTAAGGAGGAAATGGTAATCTGTGTATGCTTTCTGATCATCCATTGGCTCGCTTGCTAGTTTCACTGGATTCTTAGCATTTCCGTAGAGATCAGACCCCACATCCTTACTGCATGGTGTCAGAGGTAGGAGACCTAGTATTTAGGTAAGGCTGACTTATTAAATGCATTTGTTAAAGTTTTATTAAATCCAGTTGGTTTTTTGTTTGTTTGTTATTTTAGTAAGCCCTGTGCTTATCGTGGGGCTCAAACTTGTGACCCCAAGATCAAGGATCAAGAGTTGCATGCTCTACTGACTGAGCCAGGAAGGTGCCCCTATTAAATGCATTTCAAAGACAAGGAAACCAAGCTATGGAATACATAGGGGGTGGGTGGGACCTAGAACTAGAACAGGATTGGTCCTTAAAAGGCAATTTGGTCTAGGGTTTAGAATGTTTTCAAAAGTGAGTTTAAAAGCTCAGCTGACGTAATCTGTCAGAACCACTAGCAGCAGCAGCAGCACACCTTGACTTTACTCCTTCCTTCCTCCCACTCTTGGGGGGAGAGTTGGGGGTGAGGGGAAGGAGGAGAGGAGGGAATGGGAGTAAGTACTAACACAAAAAGGATGGAGCAGGCCCAAGGCCTGAGAGGAGAGAGGAAGACTCAGCCTTAATTAATTCCTTCCTTCCAAGGAACTGGAGGCCTTAGAAAGAAGTAATAATAGAAGGTAACCCTGGAAACAGCCAGAAAGACACCCTGGCTCTGGGAACTGAATGGAGACAGGGAGCAATTTAAGAGTGAAGTGGCCAAAAACAGCCCAGAAGTGAACCAAACGAGACTTGCTGTGATCACAAACTTAGGGGAACATGGATACTTTCTTCTAGCCTTGTTTTCCCTACCACCACATGTAGGGCAAAACATATTTGAGTACATATTGTGTTGCAGGCACAGAAACTCTAAGTCACACATACAATTACTTTTGCAGGCTGTTGACTCTTCACAGGACTTAAGAATGAAGGGTAGAAGGAAGGCGGGACGGATAAAGGACGGTCACAGCTGACTCAATTGAGAAGCTCATTCTCCACTGGCAGTTAGGTTAGATGCCAAACAATGTTGAAATAAGAACAGATACTAGATATTACTATGTTGCAGGTATGTTCTTGGGAACTTTATAAATCTTGTTGTTAATAAGCCTCATAGTAACCATCTGTCACAGGTCCTGTTATTCCCATTTGCAGAAATGGAGCTCCTAAGATTAACTGACTTGCATAGAGTCACGCTACTAGCAAATGGTCCAAATTGTGATCTGCTTCCAAAACCATTGTCCCTTCCTCTCATCATGCTGCATTTGGAGTCCAGTCCTTAGAGACACAAGGGTCCCCTTGGCTATTGGAGTGTGATAGTGAATCTAGTACAACCCTTATTTGGCAGTTACTTCCAAGAAGGATGCCAGATTTTTTTGTTGTTATTGTTCGTTGGAACCCCTCTCCTCTGTTGTGTAGCTGCTCCCTCTCTTTCTCCTCCTCATCTTCTCTTCTCTTTTCCCACTTTCAGCCCATGAGAATTTCAAGGAAAATGAAATCCGTATGTTTTTGATTCATTTGCACTTAACTCATCAAAATATGATTTTGAGAGAGAGTAGATTTGCAGAGAAGTAAATTTTAAAGCCCTTTGTCCCTGGAAAACAGGATGTCTACTCTGGCCAAAATCATAAAAACTTCAAATTTCAAGTGTTAGGATTCAGCTTAATATATAGAAATAATGTGATTTGAGGGAGCTGTAATTTTAGACTAACACTTTGCTGTAAGCCAAGTACAAGAGGATATGCACACACGTTAGTGCTATCAGATGAAGGCTTGGAGGTGTGTGGTTAAGTAAATGTCTTCTATTGCCATCATTATCATAAAGGATATTGACATGTGGGCAAAATAACATTCACATTTTAGGATTGGAAGGAATGTCATAAGTCGCATCACTCAGTGGAGGAAACTGAGGCCCAGTAAGATCTGGAACTATGCTCAGGTCACAGACCTAGACCTAACCTCCTGAGTACCAGACTTCAAGTTCATTGCTCATTTCCTTGGCTTGCTATAAACCAAAACCAAAATTGACCCCACATGACATTGCATTACTTTTACTAAAAATCTCTCCAAAATAACGCTATCTTTATTTTTGTAAGTGTTTTTAAAATTATAATTCCAGTATAGTTATCATACAGTGTTATATTAGTTGCAGGTGTACAATATAGTGATCCAACAACTCCATAAAACACCTGGTGCTCATCAGAAGTGCATCCTTAATCACCATCACCAATTTCCCCTATCCCCCAACCCACCTCCCCTCTGGCAACCATCAGTTTGTTCTCTTTTGTTAAGGGCCTCTTTCTTGGTTTGTCTCCCTTCTTTTTCCCTTTACTCGTTTGGGCTTTTTTTCTTAAATTCCACACATGAGTTAAATATATGCTATTTGTCTTCTTCTGACTTAATTCACTTAGCATTATATTCTCCATCCCCATCCATGTCATGGCAAGATTTCATTCTTTTTAAAGGCTGAATAATATTCTATTGCACATATATACCAAATCTTCTTTATCCATTCATCTCTCAGTGGACACTTGGGTTGCTTCCATAACTTGACTATTGTAAATAATGCTTCTATAAACATAGAGGTGCATGTATCCCTTTGATTTAGGGGTTTTTTTTGGGGGGGGGTAAAGACCTAGTAGAACAATTATTGGATCATAGGGTAGTTCTATTTTTAACTTTTGAGGAACCTCCATATGGTTTTCCAGAGTGGCTCCACCAGTTTGCATTCCCACCACAGTGCACATGGGTTCCTCTTTCTCCACAAATTTGCCAACACCTGTTGTGTCTTGTGTTGTTGATTTCAGCCACTCTGACAAGTGTGAGGTGTATCTCACTGTAATTTTGTTTTACATTTCCCTGATGGTGAGTGATGTTGAGCATCTTTTCATGTGTCTGTTGGCCTTTGGGATGTCTTCTTTGGAGAAATATCTGTTCATGTCTTTTGCCCATTTTTAATAGGATTATTTGCTTTGGGGATGTTGAGTTATACCAGTTCTTTGTATATTTTTGATGCTAACCATTTATCAAATACATCATTTAAATATCTTCTCCCATTCTCTAGGTTGCCTTTTAGTTTTATTGATTACTTCCTTAGCCATGCTGATTTTTATTTTGATGTAGTCCCAAAAGTTTATTTTTGCTTTTATTTCCCTTGCCTCAGGAGACCTATCTAGAAAAATGTTGCTATGGCCAATGTCAGAGACATTACTGCCTGTGCTCTGTTCTAGCATTTTTATGGTTTCAGGTCTCATCTTTAGTTCTTTAATCCATTTTGAATTTATTTTTGTATATGGCAAAATACCACCATGTTTGATTTAGATGCGGGACTAACAATTTTAAAAATAAATAGTATTTCCTATCTCTAGGGCAAAAGATAAAAAAAAATCTCAGTTTGTATGTCAGCATTAAAAATAACCCTAATTCACTTGAGAAAATGACACTTGAACTTCACCTGCAATGGAGTACATCACTGATGGCAGTAGATACTCCCTTACATGTGAAAGGTAGGAAATAGATGAAAATAACCAATCTGTGTCAGGAAACTTATATAAGTTTCAGTAATCATAGCAACAATATTATAATTAATTTTTGAGAGGTTATTATGCATGTTATTTGTGGATAAGTGTTTATAGTCAGAGTCAGATTTGACTATGTAATTAACAGTGTTAATCTTGGTCAAGGACAAACTATGTTAACCTAGGCAAGTTAAACCTCAGTAGAAACATCTTTAGAATGGGACTGATAGCAGAGGGGTGTGAAGATTATGTGCCTCCAATGTGCACAGCAGGGCAACTGACGGTGATAGTACTGAATGCTTACAGCAACATACCAGGTACCTTCCTGAGCAATTTGTAGTTATTTGTCTCATTCTTGACAACAACACTACCACGTAGACATTATTACCATTTTCGTTTCATAGGTGAAGAACCTGATTTAGGGAGATTAATAAGGCCCAGATTAATAAGAACAGAGACTCTAACCAAAAGCTGTCTTCATAGCATGTCTCTTTAATCACTCAATTATTTTTATTATTAAGATAGTAGTAATATTTGTTATTAAGATAGTAGATAATTTCAATTCGATGCCACAGTCTGCTTAGGATATAGGTATTATTCTCTCTCTCTTACAGGTGAAAAAAGTGCTGCTTGCAGAGTTTAAAGTTTAATACTTGACCAAGTTCACGAGGTTATTAAGCAGCTAAGTGAAAACCAGGGTCCTCTTTTCAGATTCCAAGTCCTGTGCTCATTTTAGTGCGTCCTGTTGCCTCTCAGGGAATGTTTGATCAAGACATGGAGTCCAGGAAAGGCTGATTAAAAACAAAAGATTCCAGAGATTGCTTGGGGTTTGAGAACTGGATAGGGCGCTGGAAACCTTGAGCTGGATCTGCTGTGCTTACGTCTTCCTGCCCTCCTGCTGAGTCCTGTGAAGCTATTTATTAACTGTACTCCCAAGCCTGTCCTCTGCCTGGAACCACAAGGCTTTGAGAGTTCCAGCAGTTTATCTAAATTTGATCTTTCCGAGCAAATTGGAGTGGCTTCTCTATTCCAGCCGCCTTGTCTAGACCAAGCCGGAGGGGACGGTTGCTTCCGGGGGCTCCAGTGTGTGTGGCAGCCCTGACACATGAACTTGTCTCACTGCAACTCTCCCTTACAAGGACAGCAGAATACTTTCTTACCTTTCCTCTCACTTCCACTCTCGTTTCTTGGATGCATTCTTACTAGGACTTGGAAAAGAGAAGGAAAGGCTTTTCGCTTTGGGTTTTTCAAAGGAGTTTTTAACTGAGTTTAATTAAATGAGTACTTACTGAGTGTGTGTCCTGTGTCAGGTCAGTGCTAAGGACTAGGGAGACAGAGATAAATAAAAGCAAGCTGTTTTGTTTTTGTCTTCTTTTATCCCTGTCTCAATCAGAATCCAGTCAGAAAAAAAAAGGACCCAGCCAGGAAGTTTAGTGGGAAGATTTAACACACTGAACTGGTGACAAACTTGTTAGAAGAGCTAAAAGGTCAGATGGGGACAGTGAGGTCACCTAGAGATCAGGAATGTAAGGGAAAGCTGTTTGCATTCTTAGGGCTGTAGACACCAAGGGAAATGACAGTGGTCACAGAATCTAGCCAAGAGGAGCGCTGAACAGGACCTTGGTATGGATAGAGAAGGGCTGTGACAGGAAAGGAGAGGCCAACACGGATGGAGAGACCCCTGAAACAGAAAGAGGGGGCGGAAATAGACTGGGATCCCTCTTCCTCCCACCTGCCCATCAGCCGTCAGTGCCTCCCACGGCCAAGCAGAACTGAAGCCAGTTGTCACAGGGACCTGGGAACTAGAATTTTGCAGCGTCGGCTCCCTGCACTGCAAGCCCCAGGAGGGTGGGCAGTAGATAGCACAAGCCTCCCAAACGTCTCCTTCCTCTTTTATCCATCCCTGCCACCTTGCATCCCTCAGCTTTAATGTCATGGGATGCCGAAACAGCTTGACTGGGTAAAAAGGTTTGCTCCAGCTCTAAGTGCAAATCGTCCAGCTGCCTTCAAATCAGATCCGAACGTCTCACCGTACACACATAGTCGTCTGTGACGTCGTTCTTTTTGCTGTCCCTTTCCCCAATTGTCTGACACCACCTGGCTCCTGAGAAACCAAGATCTGTGCATTTCCTTTCTTCTCTCCTCCTTTCTTTTGGCCAGCTTATTTGCTCTGCATGTCTGGATTTCCCCCTCTTTACAATGTTTATTCATTCAATAGACATTTTCCAAGGTTCTCTCAGGTGTCAGAATTCTGTGAGAAAAACAGAGGTAAGATGGGATTCTTGCTCTGAGAGTGGTTCTGGTTGGTGCCTTCTTGCCTCCTGGAGGACTGGATCCTGATAAGACAGGACATTTACACAAAGAGCAAGAAGAGACAAAGGGGAGCACAACTTAAATCTTGAGAGTATGTCAAAGATTAAATTAGGAAGTCAGGTTCAATGATCAGAAGGTACAGACCAGAAATTATAGGTAAAGCTAGAGGTAAGAAGGTAGGTCATCACTAGATGGGACCAAAACAAAGGAACCAAAGGCATTTGTAGTAAGTCGGCTGGAAGTAGTTTGAGTTCATCTTAGTTGACCTAGCTACATGATGAGCTGGTCTGTTTTAAAGACATAGGATTGCCCTTAAAGACATAGGATTGCCCTGATCATTTACAGAGTGATGGAGATCGTCTGAGCATGCATAGTCCTTTAAGCCAATGCTTGGCCGACTTTTTTTAAATGGGCCAGATAGTAAACGTTGTAGGCTTTGCTGGAAATATGGTCTCTGTTACAACAACTCAACTTTGCCATTGCAAAAGTAGCCACAGACAGTACACAAACAAATAGGTGTGTTTGGGTTCCATTAAAATTACACCTACAAAAATAGGTATTGGCCTATGGGCCAATCTCTGCTAAGCCAGCAGAGCCATCTTCGCAGCTATGATAGCTGGCGCTACATATAGGTGAGGCTTTGGCAATCTTACTACATTGCCATCTGACTTAGTCCTGAGGCCTTGTCTTTATTCATTTTGTGCCATACTTCCCCACCCATTCCTGACCTTCTTCACTTCTCACCTCCCCATCAATTAATTTTTTTTTTTTTTGGTTAATGGTTTAGCCACATTCCTTAGAGTTGATGTTCAACTCTACCTCCCCAGTGTTGACTTCCTTCTTCCTATTTTAGAAATTCCTCTCCCATTAACTCTGCCTACATTGATTGAACTTGTACTAAGTATTCAGAATTAAACCAGGTACTTTATGTTTATTTAATGTCTATTAAACTATTTGATGTTTACATTATTCAACAAATGATAAATTTGAAGCAGAAAAGTTCAATACTTTATCCCAGGAGATAGTGAATGGCACAGCTGGAATTTTAAATATATTTAAATAAAATTTTTAAAAAGCTCGTATATTTGAATAAAAAGCCCTTTATTTCCTTCTCTCAGTATACCTCCAAATCACATCTTAATTTTTATGGGATCACAAAGATTTGGCATTGGGACTCAAACAATTCCTCTGCAAATATCGGGAACGGAGTATGGAGAGAGACATGTTGTTATAAATGAGGTGACAGTGAGCTGGGAGTCACACCTCCTGGGCTCAGTCCTGGCCAGGCCCTCTCAGGAGGCCTGCAGGACTCCTCCCCGAGCCCCTGTGTTCTCTGTTGTTCATCCTCTCTTGCTTTCTGTGGGAATAATCAATTTGCCTTAATGCTCATGATCCTGCTACTATATTTAGAAATTTTGCAGAACTATTCACTTAATAGTTATCTTTAGGATTTGAATATAGGTGCCTAAATTTCTAATATTCTAATAAAGTCTAATGTTAATCAGGGTCTGTATTCTACTCTCAAAAGAGATGTGGACCTGTGCATGTTTTAACATCTCTCTGCAAACACCCTGCAACCACCATGAGCTGGTTATCGAATTTTATAGTTCCAGCTTAAATGCTCGTGTAAATATTGTTGTTCTTATCATTATTATTCATATTATACTCAATACTTATTTAGATTTCCCAATTTGCCAATTTTAATTTTTCTTATGCTTCTTCCATCTCCTCCTTTATAATAGATTGTTTTCCTTAGCAAAGCCCCAGAGATAGCAGTGTGGGTGTGGAGTGGTATCTTGGTGGTTGTTTTGTTCTTCTTTATATATACTTAAAAAAAACTTCCTTTTTCTTACCATTGCCATTCTTTCTTTTAATTCTCAGAACACTTATAACATGTTTGTTCCATTTCTTTTTAGATCACAATAGTATTTCTAGTCCTCATATTTTAAATTCCCCATTTTGGAGGGTTTGTGATCCTTCTTCCATGCATTGATTTATATCTATGTTTTGGCATTGTGCTTTGGGAGTTCATCTTCTGTGCAAATGACCTTATGTAGGTTTTTCTTCCACATTTGCATTAGGATGTTAGCTTCCCATCTGGATTGTCACCAGAGCATCATCCCTGACCTTTCTAAACTCTTGTTACTTTATGTATTTGAGAAAGAGAGGGGGGAGGGAAGGGCAGAGGAAGGGAGAGAATCCCCAAGTAGACTCCCTGCTGAGTGCAGAGCCCAGTGAGGGGCTCAATTCCATTACCCTGAGATCATGATCTGAGTTGAAACCAAGAGTCAGCCTCTCAACTGGCTGAGCCACCCAGACACCCCATGACCTTTCTGAACTCGTTACTGCATCTCAGAGTAAAGTGTGAGAATCCTTACACTTCCCAGAATCCTTTTGGGAAGGCTTTGACAATGAGGAGCACTTGCATGAGGCTTGGAAAGAGGCAAAGCTGCTCTCCAGCCACAGGTCCTGCTATAAGATGCAAGAATGCAGCCAGTGCCTTCTGTCTTGTCTCCTGAGTGGGAGTTGAGCCCACTTCTGCTGCAAAGAACCAGGTATAAATATTTTAGACTTTTCAGGCCATATAAGGTCTCTTTTACCTATTTCTTCCTCCTTTTTACTTCTCTTTATATATATGTATACACACACACACACACGCACATACATACACATATCTGTGTGTGTGTGTGTGTGTATATATATATATATATTTATACATTTGTGTATGTGTGTGTGTATGTGTATATATATATACATAAATTCTTAGGTAGCTGGCAGTACAGTAATGGGCTATGATCTAGCAGGTCTGGCCCATAAGCTATAGTGTTCTGACCCCTGCTCTGAAGACTCTCCCACTCTGGACAACTGGAATCCCTGGTGGCAATCAGCCTGCTATCCTGTACTTCCAGATCCTGAAAGCTAGTGGTGGCTATCCTGATCTTATTCCCCATAACCTTCCAAGGCTGTGTAATATCCTGAATTCCCTAAGGTAAATCTGGTTTCCTATTCAAAGCCTACAAGGTGCTTTAATGCTGGTCCTTGAGCAGACACTGTAGAGTTCACATAGTAAATAGGTTTCCATGGCTTTTAAGATTTTAGATTTCTACAGTAGTAAGTTGGGTCTGATTCTGGTAAAGCACAATTTTAGAATTCCCACTTCATGCTGTGGTTCCACCCTCAGCCAGAGTAGGTCGGCTTGCTTCTAGCTCTGGCCTAGTGCTACTTTTTGGAGATTTTCATACCCTCTTTCATGCACAGAAAGCCTATCCTAACTCTATGTCCAAGCAGGGGTCTTAGCTTCAGATCCCTACAGTGATCTGGGTCTTGATTCAATCATTTTACAACATGACTATTGAAACTTCAGTTCCTGTAGCTTATGTTGGGTTAATCCCCTTGGGAGCAATTCAGCTTTAGCTTCCACTAACCACTGGGGTTCCCTCTAAATTTCTGGCACAGGGAAATTTCCTTCCTTGCTTTGTAGTTGGTTTGTATATTTTTTAAAGAATGCTTTATCCAGAACTTCTCTCAGTTTAAACTGTGGAAGGGGTAATTTTAGCATGTACTCCATCTACCCTCTTGACCTGGAAGCCCAATGTTCACATCTGCAAAGTAAGAGGATTCTGTTAAGTGATTCCCAAAGTCCATTCAAGTACTCTGCTGTTCTTAGTTGCTACATCTAGGCACATTGTATTTATATATAAATATTGCTGCCAACACTCAGACACATGTGCTGTCTCAGTGGTTATTTATCATTGAAGGAAGACCATTAGTAGGAAGTTAAGCCAGCACACATTTAATATTTGGCAAGGGAAAGAAGGAAAACAATGTGGCCAATATGTTGCATGCAATGATTGAATTCATCATGTTAACCAATGCTAGTGAATCCAGAAACTCCTTCCGCATCATCTGTTGTTTACAAAGGTATCACTCATTTGGGAAAGCAAAGAGGCATTAAAGAGCACAACACAGATCACACTTGTTACCTGGGCTCTACGTTCTCCATGTTCAGCAGCCTATGAGGAGGTGCTTAGAGACTGTCCATAGCAGAAATGCTCAGATTCCACACATTCCTGCTCCTCTCAGTTGGAGAGTTAATCCTTTAATTAATTCATGCATTCACCATGTAGTAACTGAATTCTTGCTATGTGCCAGGCATGGGGGTTTAGTGCCAGAGATACTGGAGTCTGTAAGGAAGTCCCCATTCCACTCCTCACAGAGCACATGTCACAGGGGAAGACAGATATGGAACATGTGCCACAAGGTTGTTGAGTGAGACTAAAGATTAAGTAAAGGGTTTCATGAGAGTGTACAAAAGGAGGAGCTCAACTGATGTGGAAGGTTCCAGAAGGTGAACCTACACAAGTGAAGTTCAGGCCGAGACTGAAGTCTGAGTGTTAGCCAAACAAAGATGTTCTCAGGCACATGGTAGGGCTGGGAGGGAATCTGGAGAGCAGGGGTAGCAGGGGGCCTGAAAGGGGAACAGAGATACCAGCTCTGAGAGGGGCTCATGAACACTGCTAAGGATCTGTGGTTTGTCCCCAGGTCAAGGGGAATCCATCACTGAGTTTTAGGCAGAGAAGTGATATGGTCAGATAAAAAGGTCCCTGAGCTCCAGTGTGGGGACTAGAGTTGGGGAGGTAAATTAGAAGGCTTCTATGTTGGTTCAGGTGGCAGCTGGTGATGTCCTGATCAACTGTCATGAGAATGGGGAGGGAAAGTAGGTAGATTTTTAGGAGGTAGCATGTTCAGAACGTGGAGCTTGAATAGACATGGGGTTTGAAAGAGAGAGAGCTTCTGGTTTGAGCCACCGTACAGATGGTGGTTCCATTTACTGGGAGAGAGAAAGGGGGGGAGGGAAAAAGAGGGAGACATATGCACACACACACACACAGAGACTGCAACAGAGATTGAAGAGGAGAGGAGAGGAGAGATGGGAGAGAAGAGGAGAAAGACCAGGGTTTGGCTACAGAAATGTCATTACTGGAGCAGACATGAGCTTTGGAACTGGGGAGATCCAGTTTTAAAAGTAGGTTCTTCTAAGTCAATCAGAGAAAGACAATTATCATATGATCTCTCTGATATGAGGAATTTGAGAGGCAGGGCTGGGGGGGGGTCGTGGGGGTAGGGAGGGAAAAAAATGAAACAAGATGGGACTGGGGAGGGAGACAAACCATAAGAGACTCTTAATCTCCAGAAACAAACTGAGGGTTGCTGGGGGGTTGGAGGAGATAGGGTGGCTGATTTATGGATGTTGGGGAGGGTATGTGCTATGGTGAGTACTGTGAATTGTGTAGGACTCATGATTCACAGACCTGTACCCCTTGAAACAAATAATACATTATATGTTAATTAAAAAAAGTAGGTTCTGTCACTTTCCTGCTCTGTGCATATGGATAAATGACTTAAAATTTCTAGCCTTAAGTCCCTTATCTATCAAATGACGATAATACCAGCTTTCAATGTAGTTAAAATGCTCCATGAAGATTAAATGCATAATGACTGTCATACAGTAGGTCATCAGTAAGTGATATTTCTCACCTATCCTCCATCTAGCCAGTCTTATCTGTCAAATCATTGGTTGAGAGAGTAGTAGTGAGTGACAAGAATTCAAGCCTGGGAATCTGAAGACTAGAGCTTTACTTATTAGTAAGTTGCTGTGTGACATTGAATGAGTGACTGCCCCTCTCTGTGTGTCTGTCTTCCTCCATGTAGTGAGGAAATCAGTCTGAATGATTTCTGAAGCTTCTGCTAATTGAATAAATCAATGATACTACAGTCAGAATGTCTATAGATCTCAGTGTATCCTCTGGAAAAATATCTCGTGGGCACAGGATTAGGGTGGAGAGAGATGGGAAAAGTACAGAAAAATCTATTTCCATTTCATTCAAAACAACATGAATCATCTTCTCAGCAAGTAGCCTTCCTTTACTGACCTCAGTGACTTGCCAACTGCCTTAAAGTGCTTGCACTTCACCATCCTTGTCAGATCTTACTGGTGAGAGATGTGTGTATTGGTTTCTCAAAACCAATAGCTTCATGGAATGGGTGTGCCTGAAAGAGAAACTCACATGAAAAAGGAGAATGCCGCAAAGCTGTATTTTCAGGATAGTACAGAGAAGCAAGAATCTGTTTTTCATTAGAAATGAGAATGTTTTCCTAGATGGTGCAGGCAGCCTTAAGTGTTGTATTCTAGAATGAGGAGATCAATGTTCCCAATATATACTGTCTTGGTCAGACCACAAAGTAGGGATAGTGTTTGAGAGCTTCCATGTGTGAAACCTCAGACTCTGCAATCAGACAATCCTGGGATCCAATTTTGACACTATTATTTTCTGGCTGTGTGACTCTGGAAAAGTAATTTAACTAGTCTAAGCCTCAGTTTCCCCATCTTAAAATAGGGATAATAATCATAACATCTCCTCCATTGGCTTCTTGTGAGGATTAAATAAGAGAATGGAAGTGAAGGAATTAACACAGTGCTTGACAAGTCATGTTGCTGCTGTTGATGGCTGAGTTTTGGCCCATGAAAGATTCAAGACCGTAGCTCTCATGGAATTGTTATATTAACTGAAGGTGTTTGGCTGGGAGAAGAGGATGCTCGGAGCTTATGATCATAGGTCTTAAAAGACTGAAGAGCTATACTGAGGAGAAAAGCAGACTCATAGATGGGGTTTGACCATCAGATGGAGAGTTGATTAGATAACTTTTAATGGCCCTTTTGGGTCTGGGATTCTGGGACCCAATGAAAAGTCTAGAAATAAGTTGCTCTATTTGCTCTTCCATTTGGTTAATATCTGAAGAACACACATTATCTTTGTCAGGTGTAGAAGGATGCAGAAATAAACAAGATAAGGTCTTAGGCCTCCAGGAACTCACAATCTGATCTAACAGAGAAATTACTCAGCAGAGAAAGCCAAGACACTGGGTATTCATGATCAAATCCTGGATCAGACTGACATTGTAGCATTAATTTTTTTAAAGATTTTACTTATTTATTCAATAGAGAGAGAGCTAGAGAAGGAACAGCAGGAGGAGCGGGAGAGGGAGAAGCAGGCTCCTCGCTGAGCAGGGAGCCAGACGCGGGGCTCAATCCCGGGACTCTGGGATCACGACCTAAGCTGAAGGCAGACTCTTAATGACTGAGCCACCCAGGTGCCCCTCTAGCATTAATTTTTTTATGCAAGTCACTTATCTTCCTTAAACCTTAGTTTCCTCTTTTATTAATTGGGTTCACATTATCCCTTCAAATTTACAGAGTTATTTTGAGAATCAAATGAGGTAATAGGTGTGGGTTGCACATCTTACTTTGACAGAGTGAGTGTTAGGTGTGGAATGAGACTTTTCTTAATTTTCACAGAATTACTACTAAGATCTAAAGATGAGAACAAAGTGCTTTAAGTATCCCATGTTCACGTTTTGAAGAGGGAAAAGTATCAAATTTGGGAGGCAGTGTCCTCTCAAGAGGGCTTGCTGAGAACACTAACACTTCCTTCCCTATCTTGTAGTGGAGGAAGACTGGGGGAAAGAGTGCATACTTGAGGAAAGTGCTGGTTTCTCCTTTCAGCTCTCAAGTGTTTTCCCCTACTGGCAGCACAGGGAAAAGGTCCCAAGAAAAGTGCCCATAAAGATCGAGGACACTCAGGTGGTGTCTCTCCCCTAAGTTGGGGACTGCTCATCTTGGAGGTACTTGGTGAATAACTCAGCAGAATGGCCTCTGCTGTCAGAGTGTGGAAATGGAGGAGGAGCAAGATGGTGGAGCAAAGGGCAATCCCAAAGACATGTGACTTTTCTTTCATCAGGTAGTGACTGGATTTGAGCTATTTTGCTGGCATTCCTGAGGCAGAATACTTAGGCAATAGGATTCCCCAAGCAAGAAAGTGGGGCTGGGATGTCCTTGATGGAGTACTGAATGGGAGGAAAAGAAGTCCAATGCAAAAGAGTAATCTCAAGTCAGGATGATTATTGGAGTCTTTTCTCCCTACCGAGAGGAAACTAATGGCCGGCCTGTCAGCATTAGAGACGTACTACAATCCAACCTGAGAATCCAGTGACCTCCGCTAGGAGAATTGCTGAAGAGGGGACACTGCGTTCCTTCCTGCTTCCTCCACCTCACCCCACCCCCCATCTCAGATGGGAAGCATAGGGACAAAGGAGAGTGAGAGGATATATGTAAAAGCTGACCTCGACCCCTGTCCTCTAGGACCAGAGCCATGAGCCAAACCCTCAGTGGGGGTGGGGAAGGGAGAAGGAAGGACTGCAACTAAGGTTTTAAAATGAATGGCACTAGGGGCACCTGGGTGGCTGTCAGTTAAGCGTCTGCCTTTGGCTCAAGTCATGATCCCAGGGTCCTGGGATTGAGCCCCATGTCTGGCTCTCTGCTCAGTGAGGAGCCTGCTTCTCCCTCTCTCTCTCCTGCCGCTTCCCCTCCTTGTGTGCTCTCTCTCTCTCTGTCAAAAGATAAAGTCTTTAAAAAATAATAATAATAATAAATAAATAAAATGAATGGCACTATCTTTAAAATGGAATGAGGTTTTCTTAGTAACTGTGAGTAACTATAAGTTCAAGGGTCTGTATGGTACTAACATAACATAATAAAAAATAATAGTTAAAAAAAGAAGTTCCAGGGTCTTATTGAGGTACAATATAGGAAGCTTGTATCCTGACCTAAAGGGAGATTTAACAGAATATCGTTGATAAGTGTTAGAATAAGAATAAAATTGTTTCATGTTTGCTCTTCCACACATGAAGACACCACTAAAGCAGGTATGCTGAAATGGCTAAACAAATGGAAAAGGTCATCTTCATAGGATTCCTGTTGCTAAGGGCAGAGATCTCTCTTAGTTACGATCTCAGAAGGCAGCAGATGGCATACACCCAAAAGGGACAATGCTCAACTGAGGAGAGTTTAATAAAGGGATTATTTACAATGATGTGCTCAGAATTTATGGAAACTAAGAAGGGATGGGACAGTGCTCTAAGCTATCACCAGCTGAGAGCTACACCCACCACGGGCCTGAAGGAGAGAACAGGAAACCTAGCTGCATGGAAAGGGTCCCCTGCAGAAGGTATGGCCTTTGGTGAAGGCTGGAGCCATCCCATGACCACCCAGCAGGAAACATGCTAATGGTGTCTCTTCAGGTCCACCTTCCAGGGCAGAGCAGAAATGGAAGAAGTGTGGGTCAGGAAGGGCAGAGGGAGAATAGCCAGCATGTCCTCCAGCTTTTCCTTTCAGCCCTCCATGCTATCTTGATTGAAGTTAAGTAGAAAACTATGATTCCCTACCACCATTCTGGCCACATTCCAACTCTTGGTAATTCCCATCTATTTAACTGCAGGTGTCAGATACACTGCCTTTGGAGAACTGGAGATATTCTCCAGAAATCAGTGAAAGGGAGGGATGTTAATATATCAATAGCCCTCATCCCTCACCTAGTAGGTTTTAGAATTAGTATTTGTGCTCTTCTAAATCTCAGAGGGCTGTGATTCAGTGGCAACCCCAGGCATCTTTTTTCCTAACTCTGCAAATCTCTTTAGGGTGATCATGCCTATCTACACCCCCTTTTGCCAGTCTGTTAGGTAGGTGGGCTTGACTTAGGGGTTGAGAGAGGAGAGCTTTTCCTGTATTCCAAAAAAGGACAAGCCCCGTGTTTGTTCCTTCTCTCTCCCCAAATGCCTTTTCTCTGGCAGAATTCCTGGATTTTCCTGAGGTCACATGGCACCCAATGTAGTGATTTGGAAAAAATAGATACTGAATAAACACTTGTTGAATAGAGAATAGAATAGAAAGTAGCAAAGCCAGGTCTGTGTGGGTACAAAGCAGCTTTCCTTTTTTTCCCTACAGAAAGTTTCATTTGAGGCAATTTCCTGTCAGAGCTCTGTCAGAGGCCATCAAAAGTTCCCTACATGAGAGCAGAGTGTTCCAGACTGTGCCTCAGTTCAGTCCAGCCTAGATCAGTAAGGTTTGTTTAAGGTAGTTTGTATAAGTAAGGCTTGTATAAGGAGCCCCAAACAGGGTGGGGCTCAGCACCTGGAAGAGATCTGAGGGGCTCCAAAGGTACTTACTTTTTTTTGGTTTTCTTTTGTTTTTTATTTTTTTTAATTTTTTCAGTGTTTCAAGATTCATTGTTTATGCATCACACCCAGTGCTCCATGCAATACATGCCCTCCTTAATACCCACCACCAGGCTCATCCATCCCCCCACCTCCCTCCCCTCCAAAACTCTGTTTCTCAGTGTCCACAGTCTCATGGTTCGTCTCCCCCTCCGATTTTCCCCAATTCACTTTTTCTTTCCTTTTCCTAATGTCCTCCATGTTATTCCTTATGCTCCAAAAGTAAGTGAGACCATATGATAATTTACTTTCTCTGCTCGACTTATTTCACTCAGCATAATTTCCTCCAGTCCCAGCCGTATTGATACAAAAGTTGGGCATTAATCCTTTTGATGGCTGCGTAATATTCCATGGTAGATATGGATCCTATCTTCTTTATCCATTCGTCTGTTGAAGGGCATCTTGGCTCTTTCCACAGTTTGGTGATTGTGGCCATTGCTGCTATGAACATTGGGGTACATATGTACCTTTCTTTTCACTACATCTGTATCTTTGGGGTAAATACCCAGTAGTGCAATTTCAGGGTCATAGGGTAGCTCTGCTTTTAATTTTTTGAGGAATGTCCACACTGTTTTCCAAAGTGGCTACACCAACTTGCATTCCCACCGACAGTGTAAGAGGGTTCCCCTTTCTCCACATCCTCTCCAACACTTGTTGTTTCCTGTCCTGTTAATTTTGGCCATTTTAACTGGTGTAAGGTAGTATTTCGATGTGGTTTTGATTTGAGTTTCCCTGATGGCTAATGATGAACATTTTTTCATGTGTGTGCTGCCGTTTGTATGCATTCTTTGAAGAAGTGTCTGTTCATGTCTCCTGCCCATTTTTTGACATGATTATTTGTTTTTTGGGTGTTGAGCTTGAGAAGTTCTTTATAGATCTTGGATATCAGCCCTTTATCTGTAGTGTCATTTGTGAATATCTTCTCCTATTCCATGGGTTGCCTCTTTGTTTTGTTGACTGTTTCCTTTGCTGTGCAAAAGCTTTTTAACTTGATGAAGTCCCAAAAGTTCATTTTCACTTTTGTTTCCTTTGCCTTTGAAGACATGTCTTGAAAGAAGTTGCTGTTGCTGATGTCAAAGAGGTTACCGCCTATGTTCTCCTATAGGATTTTGATAGAATCCTGCCTCACGTTGAGGTCTTTCATCCATTTTGAGTTTATCTTTGTACATGATGTAAGAGAATGGTCAAGTTTCATTCTTCTATACATAGCTGTCCAATTTTCCCAGCACCATTTATTGAAGAGACTGTCTTTTTTCCACTGGATATTTTTTCCTGCTTTGTTGAAGATTATTTGACCATAGAGTTGAGGGTCCATATCTGGGCCCTCTACTCTGTTCATTGATCTATGTGTCTGTTTTTGTGTCAATACCATGCTGTCTTGGTGAGCACAGCTTTGTAATAAAGCTTGAAATCAGGCAATGTGATGCCTCTAGCTTTGTTTTTCCTTTTCAGCATTTCCTTAGTGACTCACAGTCTTTTCTGGTTCCGTACAAATGTTAGGATTGTTTGTTCGAGCACTTTGAAAAATGCCGGTGGAATTTCAATTGGAATGGCATTGGAATTATAGATTGCTCTGGGCAGTACAGACATTTTAACAATGTTTATTCTTCTGATCCATGAGCATGGAATGTTTTTCCATTTTTTGGTGTCATCTTTAATTTCTTTCATGAGTGTTCTGTGTAGTTCCTCAAGTATAAATCCTTTACCTCTTTGGTTAGGTTTATCTATTTCAAGGTATCTTATGGTTCTTGGTACTACAGTAAATGGAATTGATTCTCTAATTTCCCTTTCTATAGTTTCATTGTTAATGTATAAGACAACCTCATACACAAGAAGGCAAATAATTAAGATTAAAGCAGGATCAATGAGTTAGAAACTAGAGATACAGTAGAACACACCAACAAAACTAGAAGCTGGTTCTTTGAAAGAATTAATAAGATTGATAAGCCACTGGCCAAACTAATCCAAAAGAAAAGAGAGAGGACCCAAATTAATAAAACTATGAATGAAAGGGGAGAGATAACAACTAACACCAAGGAAATAGAAACAATCATCAGAAATTATTATCAACAGTTATATGCCAACAAGTTAAGCAACCTAGAAGAAATGGACATATTCCTGGAAACCTGTAAGCTTCCAAGACTGAAACAGAAAGAAATTAACATGCTTACGCTTTTGTGGTTTGCATTTGTGACATTCTTGAAAGTTGTCACAAACCATAATGCAGATTTTCAGAATTCTCCCCCAATCTTTTATTTAAAAGATTTTATTTATTTATTTCACAGAGGGAGAGAGATCACAAGGAGGCAGAGAGGCAGGCAGAGAGAGAGGGGGAAGCAGGCTCCCTGCTGAGCAGGGAGCCCGATGCGGGCCTTGATCCCAGGACCCTGAGATCATGACCTGAGCCGAAAGCAGAGGCATCAACCCACTGAGCCACCCAGGCGCCCTCCCCCAATCTTTTAATATAACTGGCTAAACTACTGCTTGACAGGTGAGGAAATTGAGGCTCAGAGAATCTGAATCACTTCTATAATTGTGTCAGAATTCCAGCTTACACCCATCTGATTTGAAAGAGCTTTCTCTATGCCACACTCGATTGTGCTGTGGTTAGCCAGGTCAGCCCAAGCCCCAGGGGTGGAATTCCTAAGCCTTCAAGAGAAATCTTCATAGTCCAAATGTATTAACTTCTCTGATACGTGTTTATAATTATTGTTGAAGTTGCTTGAGTCTGAAGAGAGTTCATTCATTTCAAGACCTGAACCTGTCTCAAAGGGGAATCAGTGTTTCTTCTGAGTCCTGTGGGCTTCACCACTGGAACAGGTGACTATGATATAAGGGAAGACCCTCCTTTCCACTCTGTGGGACTATCCAGCCCCTTAAACCTCTTGGCTAGAAGTACAGCAGATGGTCTTGGTCCCCCCGACCCCACGTCCCTTGTGTCACTTAGTGCAACTCAGCAGACTCCCAGATGCCAGTTTTGCATCTCTGTATTTTTGGAATGACAGCAGACCACCCGATTCAGCATAGCAGGCTGGAAGTGCCAGGGGGTTAAGCCTCAGTTCTCTGATGTGGTAGCTGACTTAATCATATACCTTTATTGACCGTAATAAAGTGGTCATAATAAAATACACCTTTATTGACCAAAATAATACAACTTTATTGGCCCCCCCACCTGTTTTTCTTCTCTGTTTATCTACCATTGTTGTCTGCACAATCCAAACAAACCTTTGTACTCAAATCCTTATCTTGAGGTGTGCTTCTGGAAGTGCCAAAACTAAGAGAGTTTAAGAGTCATGGTTTCCTGTTGGACTCTTGTTCTATGAAGATGTGTCTAAACTTAAAGTAGAAAAATTGCTGTGGTTCTAGGGTCACATTTACAAGGCATGGAAAACAACAAACAGTCTAGCTACCTTATAGTGTCTGCCTGGGGAATTTCAAACTCTTAACAAAAGAGTGCAGATTAGGTTTTTTCGACCATGTGATCTCTGGCTCTGTTCTTGCACCGTCTGGCTTTGGAGACATTTGCACACATTCATGCTGAATGCTCTTGCTGTCTGTCCTGCTGTTATCCCTCTCATGCCTTCATAAATACCCCCACTTGGCTTTGGAAAATCTAGGCTTAAAGCCAGTTTGTTGTGGCTAACACCAGTCCATTGCTCAGAGTCTACTGCCTCCCTTTCTCTTGTTATGTAGGAAATTTTCTTATGATGCTGGAAGATGTCCTCATAGATAAAACCTTAAAGGTATCTGGTTTCTATTAAAAGCAAGTCTAAAGGATTAGAAGGTCCTTGCTGCACAGTTATGAAATGCACAATACCAGATGTAGTTGCCCACATCTTCTTTCCTACTTCCCTTTTCCTGTTACTGATTTAATATTTGCATGGGGAAGGAAAAATTCTGAATCTTAAAGGGAACTGTCAGTTGATATTCCTAAAGTATATTCATGCTACCATCTCCCACATCCACACCTCTTTAGAGGCTACCTCTTAGCCTAGAATCCAATTCTGCATAGCCTCATTGACTGCAAAGAGCATGGAGGAAGTTGAAAAAGACCCTCCCTGGCAGGAGGAACATGGTATCCATAGGTCATGGTGACAGATACTATAGATACTATGCCCTTCCAAGCTAGGGGGAGGGGATGTTACAGTGGCCATGAATGTGGGTAAACTAATAGTTCTATCTACGAAGTGGATAAAATAGCAAGATGACATCACAGAACATCTGATGCTGGGAGGACTGCAGGGTTAGGAACTGGGCTCGAGTCTTAGCAGTAGCTTGATAAAAGCAGTGGTTCTTCATTCACAGCATTGTAGAACTTATAGGAAGGAAATGAGGATAACACCATTCAGGCTAATACCATAGCTTCCTTAACCTTTGTTTTGGAAATATGGCATTTGATGCTCATACACTCAGTAGGAACATTAGATAACATGCATATTTTTTTTATTAGAGGAAAATGTGACAATGTAATTTTTAACATAAATTCAGTTTATTTAAATATTATTTGTTCATCTTTTCATATTGCCTTAGAGATACGCTTCTTGAGGTCATGTTTGCATCTTAACTAACTTTGTATTCTCAGCACTCCTCACAGAAATTGCTATGTGGTAGAATCTGACTCAATCCAGTCTTTGTTAAATGAATGTTGAATAAGAAACCTTTTGTGACCTCAGCACTTAACACAATGCTCCCAGTATGCAGACATTTGTTGAATGACAGAATTAAGTGGCACACAAAACATGGAACAATGCAGGGACCTGGTTTGGAAATAAGATGGATTCTTCATGCTGTATAGGCAGGAGTGGGCTTAACTGTACAAGGAAGGGAGAGAAGTGGAGTTTTAATGTGGGGAAGGGTCTAGTAGAGTATAGCATAATTATTCCTACTAATAGCAAAACAGGGAGAGGGCAGACACTCCCCCTTTTTCCCAGCTCCCAAAGCCACTCACCCCATCATTGATTTCAAATACTTCACACAGTAACCACTAAATGGAAACAGATCATCCTTATTTTGCAAATATGGAAACAGGTTAAGCAAGCTGGCTCTACTGCTCTGTAAGGCTGAGAACTTGGAAGAAGTGTCATCATTTACGGTTCCTCTTTCAGACCACCTAGTGTCTCATTCATGTGTTGTTTCCCTAAAGAGTACACACTGGAGAATAGTTTTCCTGGAATTTGTGCCAAGAGCATTACTAACATTAATGCAAATTTCATCATGTGACTGAAGAATAAACAGGGTAATAGGAGAAAATTGATTTCTAGGAGGAGGAGGTAATCTGAGGTAGTTGAAAGAGTCAGGAGACTGGGTTTTGTTCCCAGCTGTGGTACTAGTTACGTGGTGTTGGATATAAGTCATAAAACCTCTCCAGACCTCAGTTTCCCCATCTCAAAAGTAAAGGGGTTATGGAAGTTACTCTTTGTTTTATGATATTGTGAATCTCTGTAAGATTCTTCAAGTAAATTAGGACACATAAAAATATTAGGTCTCAGGAATACTATCCAAGAACCATCAAGAGGGAAGTTAAGCCAAGTTCATAAGGCGATTTAATCCTTAGAAGAAAGACCCAGCCAATAGCCAGCCGGGCTGTGATTCCCTGTGCTATGTTTTCCTACTTTTGTGCCAACCCCAAAATGCTAAGTCATTGCTTTTGCTAGAAGGATATTTTCTTATTGCATTCTGAGGATTTGAACAAATATTTTCATTTTGAGGAAAGCTTTGAGAACATTTTCAAATTGAAGGTTAGGCTTTCAGGACAAGAGGAGCCTCCAGACTGCAAAACAGAGCTCCCAGGTTTGGACTGACACTTGGAGCATCGCTGGGCTCAACTTGGTCTGACACAGCCCTTTCTTTTCATTGAGACCCAGATGGCTTTCAGCAAAGCCTGTGGGCACTGCGGTCACAGTGGCGGTTCTTTCACAAGGGGCAGACACTGACAAAGCATCTAGCTTTGGCCTCAGGACTGGTAACGCGCTGAGGCCAAGGAGTTGGCCACCTACATGGAAAACTACTAGACTTGCTTCCTCCCTCACTCCTTTTTGCAGGCCTGCCTGCTTTGACATTCCACGTCTGGTTCTCTCTCCCTTTCCTTCTGACTAGGCAGCTTTTTTCCAATGGCAGTTCCCCTGGGAAAGGACAGCATGCAAAAATATTAGGTCTGCAAATTAAAATGTCACTTGAGATTGCCTTATAAGCCAACCGACAAGATCGAGCCTCCTATAATTTCTCTATTTATTATGTTTTTCAAGCACTTTCAAATACTTTGTTTTGCTTCACTCTGGATATCAGATGGGAAAAATGGAAGCTCTGATGCAGTAAGTGGTGAATGTCTTCTCTCACTGCTGAATGAGAGGGGTCATGTTTAGAACAGTTCTGCCTAAAATCACGCTCCCAAAGTGGTTTACTCATCTAGCTGTCCCTTCATCATCTAGGTGACAGTTTATCAGGAATAAAGAAAATTCATGTTCATGTTCATTCACCTTTAAAAATCATGTCAGGAATTCTAGCTTCCAAGAGGCCTTCCCAGAATACCCAGATTAGAGATTTTTCCTCTGACGCATATTCCCATGGCACCCTGAACTTTGCTCTGTCACTTGCCAAAATATATTAAAATTATATTTCTGTCTCTCCAGTAAAGGAATGGTCCTTGTGCCTCCTTCTGGTTTACACCTCTCAATTTCTTAGTTTCCTAAAACACCATCTTCTCAAGGAGACCACCTTGTTTACGGTTTCAACCAAAATCCTACCATATACTATCTGGTTTATTTCTCCCACAGTACATATGCTTTATGACCTGCTTAGCTACTTATTTGCTTATTTACAAAGTTCATTTTTATTGTCTGTCTCCATCCTTTAACTAGAGTGTCAGCTCTACCAAAGCAGTCTTTGTTCATTGATGTATCTCAAACACCTAAGACAGTGCCTGGCATATAGTAGGCATTCAATAAATACTTGCTGAATAAATGAATCAGGGAAAATGAAAACATCTCTGTAACCCTTAGGTAAAATGCTAGAGATTTATTATTCTGTTGAGGTTAAAGGTGGAAGGCTAGATTAAGCAAAAGTTACAAAGCATGTTGATGAAGGAGGAGAATAATGGCGATTGTATTGTTTTCAGTAGTATTTTTTGTCCCCATCTGTTAGACCTTGAGTCTGGGGCGGGGTTTTGACCCAGATAAGGTGAAGGAAAGACTCTAGAGCAGTGACGTTGCCTAAGGTTTAATTAGCTATAAAAAAATGCTTGGCGAATTGAGAGGACAAAGGGTCAAGGGAGATATTATAAGATTTCATTCAGAGGGAATTAATTAATCTTTTCAAGACTTGTCCCCAGCAGACAACAGGAAGCCATTGTGAGCAGGATACATACGCACAGCAGCATTTTCCACTAATCCTTTTAGAATCTCCAGGAAAAAAAAATAACAAAAAACTTTCATGGCCAAGTCATGTTAGGAAACTTTGTGTATTTCCCAATCCAGTATAGCACACGATTTGACATTTGATAGGATTTGAGGTGTCTTGCAATAAAGAATTTATTTAATTTTGTTTAACCCAGTTTTATTTGACCTCAGAAATCTGTTTTCTTTTCTTTTCTTTTTTCTTAACATCTTGTACAAATACTCCTCTTTTGCTTGTGAAATTTTCCTTAAAATCCTTCTTCCCTCCCATCTGTCCACATATGGCCTAAATCCTCCTAAATCAATTCTAACTTCAGAACTAATCTATCAATGACTTCTGAGAGAATAATATCTCTGAGAGGGCCCCAAGCCAAAATAGTGTCAAAATCCACTAATTACTTATTGAAAAACTGCTTTAAATGAAGGCCCAATCATAATCTCAAAGAACTTTCTACTTAATATTGGGGTGGGATACATACAGAAATACTTCAGTTACATGGTAAGGATGGTGAAGAGCATAAGTGAGATGCCATTAAAATAAACTCAGGTTAGGGGCGTCTTGGTGGCTCAGTCAGTTAAGTTTCTGCCTTCAGCTCAGGTCATGATCTCAGGATCCTGGTGTGGAGCCCCGCATCAGGCTCCCTGCTCAGTGGGGAGTCTGCTTCTTCCTCTCTCTCTACCCCTGCCCTTCCTCATGCTTGCTCTCTCTCTCAAGTAAATAAATAAGGTCTTAAAAAAACCCCACAAAATACACTCAGTTTAAAGATATGTGTGGCTTTAGCAACATGGGGTCAATGAGAAGAGGAAAGAGGGTAGAATTGGTCACAGAAAGAGTTGGATGAATTTTGGAAAACTAATCTGGTTCTACTAGTCTCTGAGAAAGTGGGTCAGTAATTTAATGTTTAGTGTTTCAAGGGGCATAGAGAATGCATGCTAGTCCCAGTAGGCATCAATAGCCTTGGAACTTCCATCAATAAGATGAAAATGGCATTTACTTATTCAGTAAATACTTGTTACTGTGCAGCAGCCATTTGCTCAATATATAGAGAAGAATAGATACAGCCTCTATTCTGGAGACCATGGTCTAGAAGAGAGGAAAAGGTAGATGATCAACGTTATCTTGTCATTCACCCATGGTAAATGGGATTTATTTATTTGGGAAAATCCCAAGGCTCCATATGAGGTTTCAGGAAACAGGTTGTAAAAAACAGAAGGAACTTGACCTTGTCAGACAATTCATTCTTTCATGTCAGGACCCCAGTTTCAGGGATTTGAAGAAGCAGTCTTTTTAGGGAGTGAGTTAGCAAGAAAATGTCAGTGAACAGGTGGCCACGTGGTAGGTATCACACATAGAAGATCTTGTTTAATCCTCATGACCATCCTTTGAGCTAGGTAGGTTACAGATGGGGAAACTAAGATTCAAGATGTCAAGTAACTTTCCTAGGATTCCCTAACTTGTAAATATCAAAGCCTGATGTCTTCATGGAGTTGGGTCTTCATGGTCTGTCATGAGAAGCTATCCAAATATTAGCATGTCAGAAAGTTTTGCAGATGTGAAGTAAGATCCAAATATTTCTGCAATCAAGATAACCCAGATTTTCACAGTCCACTTGGTTCATGTGGTAATCTTAGTACTAACAAAGGTACCACCACTTTAGAACCTGTGGAAATTTGGAAACTGATTTTGTAGTAAAACGTGGAAGTAGGTAGAAAATGATATGGAATATTAAGTAGAGTCAAAGTGAAGCCATAAGAAAAAACATTTTTTAAAGCTCCCCCCCCCTCAGTATATAGTGATTATTTTGGACATACAATGCTAAATCTCAATTACATCATAGTAATTGTGGCATGTGGCATGTCCACTCAGAAATCACATAAAAAGGATCTAGCATTAAAACATCAAGCATCTAGACTCTAGATGTACCAAGCTTTGTATAAATAATACCCTGTCAATGACATTTGTTTTCTACAGAATATTTCAACCTAGGAGATAATGAGGATAATGAAAGTATTTTTTAAAAGATAACTGATCAAACTTGAATGAAACCTTTAAAAAATATACCACCAATGAACTCAAATCTAAAGATATATCTTTTACTCTAAGTGCCTCTACCTCTTTTTTCTCAGATCTATCTCTTTTCAACGGAATTCTGAAATCAATTTCTGTTTTTTCTGCACACTTAATTGACTAGGATTAACCAATTTGACTAAATAACTAGAAAGCCCTTGTTCCAGTCCAATATGGATGCTATTTTTTGTGGGGTTCTTGTTTTTGTGGTCTTCATCGTCTTCTGTGTATCTATAGATCTTGCTAGATTTTAGTTTATTATGAAATAATTATGTCTATATCTGTATCTCTTTATCTTTCTCTATCTGTATATGTATCTATGAACACACATACAAACACATGGTGACAGTTTCTACTCCCTATAGCAGCACTTGATTGACTTTAAGACTCGTTTTTAATTTCACTTCAATACATTTTTCAAAATGTTGGTGTTTGTGATTTACATATTAACTCCAGGAATCCATTTTTTTTTTCTGTCTCTCTAAAGGTATACCTGTCTGGCAGGTAACTTCCTTCCTGCCAATGATCTCCTTGCTATTAAAGATACTGATTTTGCAGAAAGGGATGAAAATGAAAATTGATTTCCCATTGGGCCATGTCATGATTCTTCTCATGTAACACTGTTAAATATCCCTCAGGAGTAATCTTTTAAATATTTTGTATGATGATCTTATGGGATACAGTAGCAGATCAAACCCTTTCCTCATTGTTAAAGCCCCTGATACATAATTCCATAGACTTGTATGGAGATCTCCTTTCCCTAGACTGGAATGGTGTGTGGCCCATTCAAATAGATTCAAATAGATATAAGAATCTATTTTAAAGACATCTCTTTAAAGCTGCAAGGGAGAAAGGTGACAAAGAGTATTACAGCTATTTATTCTCCTAACTCTTAGCAAAATAATGGCCTAGCTGCAAACTGGACCCACTACCCTTAGAAGAAAGTGTAGTAACCATGTTTTGTTATTCAAGAATGATCCAGGTGGCTTATCAAAGTATTCCTTTAAGGTACATTTAGTGCTTTCTTTGAGATGAACCCTTTTGGATCACTTTTTTCAATCTTGTTTCTTTCTTATTCTTGTTTTAATGTTCCGTATAGATTGTTGAGCCAGGTAACCTCAGAGTGGCATGATCCTTGATCTGGTTCTGCCTCATACCAACTATTCTATCTACAGAACTTGCACTTTACTGAAGTCAGTGGGAAGTCAGTGCCATGGACCAAGAACATAATGTTTCTTTTTTACTTAGGCTGATCGTTGGATTTAACAATGAAATGAAAACGATGACTAGCCAGTGATTTAAAAATGTTTTTCTTTCTCCCTTGTAAAATAGTGAGATCAACTTGGGGAAAAAACAAGGAATCAACTATATATTTTTTTTCACTTAAACTTTGGATTATTGCTTCCTAAATTGTTTTCCATTCCCAAACACATTCTCAAACAATAGTGATTATCATGGGATGGGAGCGGATCCATGACAATCCTATGGGGTGTGAATTCTGGTTATAACCCCATTCAAAGTGCAAAATTAATAGCCATGAGTTGGACTAAGAAGGTAATTTGAGTAAAGATCTATTTCTCCCAAACCACTATTAAAATGGGCAAAGAAATTTAAAATGGATGAAAATGTGCATTAAAGTCAAAATAAAGGAGGATGCTGTTCATATTCTAGATACCTTAAGGAATTTCTGGAGTTGGATTGAAAGAAGACATGCTCAAATCCATCCTCCCTGATAAAGATGTCCAACATTACAGCAGTAAGGAAAAGAGATTCTGACAAAGTCCCAGTAACCACCCTAACTTAGGTGAGAGCTGTCAGTGAGGAATAGACAAATTAGAGTATGATATGCATTTCAAAGCTAGGATTTTACAACATCCAGCAAACTTTTTTTTGTAAAGGGCCAGATAATAAAAATGGTAGGCTTTACTGACTATATGGTCTCTATAGCCGTAACTCACCTCTGCCATTGTAGCAGAAAGCAGCCATAGTTGATATGCAAATGAATGTGTATAGCTGTGTTCAAGTAACATTTTATTTATGGATACTAAGATTTGAATTACATATAATTTTCATGTCATGAAATATTCTCCTTTTGATTTTCCCCCCAAGCTCTTAAAGTGTTTTCTTAGGGGTGCCTGGGTGACACAGACTCTTGGTTTCTGCTCAGGTCATGATCTCGGGGTCCTAGAGCCACCTGTTGGGCTCCATGCTCAGTGGGGAGTCTGCTAAAGTTTCTCTCTCCCTCTGCCCCCTCCCCCGCATGCTCACACATTCTCTGTCTCTGTCTCTCTCTCTCTCAAATAAATAATAAATCTTTTCATAAAATAAAAGTTTTCCTTAGGTCATGGAAAATTTCTTAAAATATTTGCAGGTCTTAGAAAAATAAGTGACAGGCAAGATTTGGCTCACCTTTTGCCGTCTGGCAACCCCTGACCTACAGCAGGAGAAAGCATCTGGGCCTAGTGGCCCCGGGACATATGGAATAGCTTAGCAAGCATTGGGAGCCCCTGGGCAGGCAGCCGTACCAACAAGACCAGTGACAATTCCCTATCTGCCTGGCATGGAGGCCTGGCCAAGTGTGATGCTGGAAAAAATAGTCTGTTGCACAATAGTTTTAGCAACTGCACACATACACACCCAGATTTCACGGATTGTTTTTGAAAAGCAGTCTATCCAGAGAAACAATAGAGAAGATAAATATACAAGTCACATACACAAACAGGCAAAACAAATATACAAGCTCTTTATAAAATAATTAATAGGAAAGACCCATACAGACCTGAAAAGTTTCAATCTCACTAGAAAAAAAGGAGAATACATTAAGACAGCTCAATACCATTTTTCAACTATCAAATGGAGAGAACATTAAATAGAATTTTAGTATCTAGAAAGGCTAGTGGAGACATGATTACCCTTATCTCTCTGGTGGCAGAATATAGTATAATAACCATTCAGCAAGCCATTCTGCTATTTCAATATACATTGAAATAAATGGTGATCTAACATATTTAGGAGTAAGGTATGCATTATTGCAATACTGAATTATTATTGCAGTATATGAAAGAATATTTGAATCAATTAAATGTTCAATAGTAGAGGATCAATAAAGTTTGTTACATCCATATGCTAGAGTTTGTGTGGACAATAAAACCATTCATAAACTTTCTTGTCATGAGAAACTGTTTATAGTTTATTCTAAGAGAAGCAAGCAGATTATAAAAGTATATATATATATGTGTGTGTGTATATATATTTTACTCTATGTATACATAGTATGATCTCAAGCTTTAAAAAGTTCTCAGTGGGTATATAGTACATGGTGTGTAGTGAGTGTGGATATATATTTATGGGTAGACATACCATAATAATAGAGCATTGTCTCTCTGTGGGACTATCTTGTATACAGATATCTATAAAGATTATGGTTTTGCATTTTACAAAATGGAATAATGTGGTGTGTATTCTTTGGAGTTGCTTTCTAATGTTTCAAGATTAATCAATGATGATGTGTTTATTTTTATAGTATAGTATAGTGTATAGTGTTCTGTGGTATGAATATATATCACACATGATTGTGAACAGCCCCCCTATGAGCAGTAGTCCACAGGTCTCCTAGTGTACATGTGCAAGAATTAGTCTAAGGTGTACACCACTGGAGAAAGTTAATGAGTTGTAAGGAAGAATTACATTTTACTTTATTAGGTTATACCAAATGCATGCCAAAATTCATAGTTCTACCAAAAATATATTGCCGATTCCTCCACAGTTTTCAAAAATGCTCACCCATTATATAAATTGCATCTTCTCTTTCTGTTGTTTCTGTCTGGAACTTTGATTATTCATATGTTAGACCTTTCCAGTATATATTCTATGTATTTAATCTCTCATATTTTTTCCTTTCGTATTTATTTTTTTGCCTCTCTGGGTCATATTTTGGATAAGTTTCTGGCTCTGTCATCTAGTCCACTAATTATTTCCTCAGTTGTGTGTAACGTGACTTTTAACCAGTCATTGAAGTTTTAATTTTAGTAATTATATTTTCCATTTCTATGAGTTATTTTTGGTGTTTTTCCAAATATGCTTGGTCATTTTTACCCTAAGTTTCTTATCCCTTGTTCATATTTAAGCCTCTTTTTAATTTGGGGGAAAATATTAAGCATTCTTATTTTATGTAAATATTGAATAGTTCCAATCAATACATGAAGTTGTTATAGCTCTGATTCTTCTACCTACTTTCATGTTGACTTTCATTCTTGGTACTTTGTTTCCTTGTGTTTTTATTATCTTTTACTTAGAGCACATTTTCCTTGGAGCTTTTTCTGTGGGAGTACTTAGTGGCATGGGTTAAAGTTTTATGTTTTCTGAGAGGATTTGCATATGGTTCTGCTAATTGTTTTTAGTTCACTGTGACTCAGGGCGATTTCAAACTAAATTATCTTCATGAGGTGTTTTGTACTACAAAGTAGCAACAATTTCGGCTGAAAAATCGCTATGAAGATTGACTTGTATTAGCAGTCTCTAGAAAGATTTTTTTCCTTTAGTTTATGAATCAAATCAACACAGGAAAGTTTCCTTGCTTGTCTCTACTAGCAATTTTATTTATTCTTCGTTTACCCTTCTTTGATACCCCTCCACTGACGGTATAGTTCTTTGATGGCCTAGATTTATGTGTGGATGTCCATTAAATTTCCAAATTTGCCTACACCTTATATTAGCTTCCTCTTCCATACTATAACAGAATACCACAGACTGGGTGTTTTAAACAACAGAAATTTATTTTCTTACAATTCCGGAGTCTGAATTCAAGGTGCCAGCAGAGTTGATTTCTGATGAGAAAGTTCTTTCTGGTTTATAGATGACTGCATTCTGGTCTCGTCCTCACATTAAGGGAGAGAGAATGATCTCTCTTTTCCTATTCTTATAAGGCTACCGATTCTATCAGATTGGGGCCTTCTTCCTATGACCTCACTTAACCCATTTCCTCCTAAAAGCCCTGCCGCCAAATATAGGCACATTGAGGGGGCAGGGCTTCAACATAAGAATTTAGGGGGATACAAGTCAGTTTATAGTATACCCTAAACTTCAATCTCTTGATCTTACACATTGGATAATTGTTAAAATAGAAAGTTAATGCAACTGGAATATTGCCAAAACCTTTTATCCATGATGATAGCCATGTTTAGTGTGACTTTGCCTTTCCCTTCATGTTTGGCACCTTCACATCCCTTCATTTTTGGCAGCTCAGAGATCTATTTACAGAACTTGAGTCTTGATAAAATTCTCTATCACATCACTTTCCTTTTTATGTAATTTTGGATATGTTTGGTTATAGTTCATGTCCTTGACTGATTGACTCCAGTATCTGCATCACCTATGCATCTGAGTCTTGGGTTTCATATGCTTGTTTTGTTTCCACTCATGGTTTTCAGACACAGTGTTCTATCTGACAGCATGTCTAATAAGTTTTTACTGAATGCCAGACATTGTGCATAACCCACTATATAAGCTCCAAATGATAATATATTTTTTTCCCCAGAGATATTTCCCCTTTTGTGTACTAGGCAAAGAGAGTAGGGAATGGTTACCAATATCTAGTCAGGGATGGGTCTGAGTCAAGAGTGGGGTGCCATTTTGGAAAGTGCCCTTGTGTTCCTTGGCATATCTCCCTGGGACTTTCTACGAAAATCCTAGTGCCTCCTTCAATGTCTCTCTTCCTGGTGGGTCTTAAATTCTGTTCTTGGTCTTTTCAACAAGGAAAAACTGCACATGATTCCAGTCTGCTTTTCAGGGGCTTTTTGCTTAGTCTCAGAATTTGGTAGATATCTCAAGAGGAAAACTGAGCGTGAGTTTCCCCAAAGTTCTGCTGGTTCCTCTCACCCCTCAAAGGTGTTTTACCTGGATCTTCAGTCTCCTACCCCTCAAACCAGAATTGGGGGATGTCCTTAGGGAAAAAGCAGAGGGAATATAACACCCCACGTCTCTGTGGTTTTCCCTTTCCATAATTTTGGCCTCCAAAGTCTTCATAACTTTCAGGGGTTTTCTGACACCTTTTTAAGAGCTAATTTTTTTTTTATTTAGCTTGCATAATTGTTCTTAGTAAAAGTTGCAAGTAATTCAATTCTACACAAATGTAGAAGTATCAATAAAGCATTTAAAATATATTTATCCATATTTAATTCAACTTTGCTAGTTGTCTTTATCAGAAAGATTGTTTCAGGTAACCAGACATAATGTCAGAAACTGATTTAGATAGGAATTTTTCTGAAGAGAATTATTTTTGTGGTTTATGATATGGCCTAAAAGAACAGAGACTGGCAGCAAACAAACTCAATTAGAAATAAAAGCATTAGTGCTGATCTGCTGTTTTTAATATTTAATTTTTACATGAGGATAAAATGTGCATGAAGAAGGTACACAAATTTAAATGTAACATTCAGCTAATTATTGTAAGCTGAACATATCTATGTAAGCACAACCCAGGTCAGGGAATAGAATGTTATCTCTATCCTAGAAGTACCCCTATACCTCTTCCCAGTTACTTCCTCTCCCTCCTTTCTCTCTCTCTTTTTTTCTTCCTCCCTCCTTTCTAAAGATGATCCTTTCCTGGCTTCCCATACCATTCCTAAACAAAATATTCCACTATGTGAATAAACCACAATTTATTTTCCGATTAGACTGTTATGGCATTTGGTTGTTTCTCGTTTAGGGCAATTATGAATAATGTTTTGATAAACATTCTTACACAGATAATTTTAATGTACTTTTGCATTTCAGATTTACATGTGACTAGAATGGAATTAATGAGTCATAGGCTATGTTTATGTTCAAATTGAATAGGTAGTATCAGGATTTCAAAATAGTTCCTTTAATTTACAGACCTACAAGCAGTATATGAGAGTTTTAGTTTCTTCATAACTTTAGCAATATTTGCTATTATCAGTCTTTTTAAAAAGTTTTAGTCATATTGATGATACAATGGAATCTTGTTGGGATATTAATGAACACTTCCTTGATTACTTTTCCTATGTTTATTGACCATGAAGTATCTCTTCAAATCTCCTGCCTACTTTTCTATTTGCTGCCTGTCTTTATTTATTATGCCTAGAAGTCCTTTTTCAGTTATATTAGGGTCATAACCTTGAGAATAAAAATATACACTATTAATAATTACACTTTCAAGCAGAAAAAAAAATTACACTGGGATTGTCCCAAACAAACTTGGATGTATAACAGCATAATTTTCTTTGTTTTAATCACACTCATGTAATCACTGCAACAATTGGGATATAAAATTGCTTTTTACTTTATTTTTTCAGTGATCCAAGATTCATTGTTCATGCACCACACCCAGTGCTCCATGCAATATGTGCCCTCCTTAATACCCACCACCAGGCTCACCATCCCTCCTCCCTCCTCCCCTCTATAACCATCAGCTTGTTTCCCAGAGTCCACAGTCTCTCATGGTTCATCTCTGCCTCTGATTTACCCCAATTCACTTTTCCTTTCCTTCTCCTAAAGTCCTCCATTTTATTCCTTATGTTCCACAAGTAAGTGAAGCCATATGATCATTGACTTTCTCTGCCTGGCTTATTTCACTCAACATAATCTCCTCCAGACCCATCCATGTTGATAGAAAAGTTGGATATTCATCCTTTCTGATGGCTGCATAATATGCCATTGTATATATGGACCACATCTTATTTTTTTTAAGATTTTTATTATTTATTTGACAGAGTGATACAGAGAGAACACACGTAGACAGAGCAGCAGGCAGAGGGAGAGGGAGAAGCAGGCTCTCTGCTGAGCAGGGAGCCTGATAAAGGGCTTGATCCCAGGACCCTGGGATCATGACCTGAGCCAAAGGCAGACGCCCAATGGACTGAGCCACCAGGCGCCCCGACCACATCTTCTTTATCTATTTGTCTGTTGAAGGGCATCTCGGCTCTTTCCACAGTTTGGTGATTGTGGCCATTGCTGCTATGAACATTGGGGTACATATGTACCCTTCTTTTCACTACATCTGTATCTTTGGGGTAAATACCTAGTAGTGTAATTTCGGGGTCATAGGGTAGCTCTATTTTTAATTTTTTGAGGAATGTCCACACTGTTTTCCAAAGTGGCTGCACTTCCAACTTGCATTCCCACCAACGGTGTAAGAGGGTTCCCCTTTCTCCACATCCTCTCCAACACTTGTTTCCTATCCTGTTGATTTTGGCCATTCTAACTCGTGTAAGGTGGTATCCCAATGTGGTTTTGATTTGAGTTTCCCTGATAGCTATTGATGATGAACATTTTTTCATGTGTCTGTTGGCCATTTCTATGTCTTCTTTGGAGAAGTGTCTGTTCATGTCTTCTGCCCATTTTTTGACATGCTCATCTGGTTTTTTTGGGGGGGGCTTCATCAAGATAAAAACCTTCTGGACAGCAAAGGAAACAGTCGACAAAACAAAGTGGCAACCCATGGAATGGGAGAAGATATTCACAAATGACACTATAGACAAAGGGCTCATACCCAAGATCTATAAAGAGCTTCTCAAGGGATATAAAATATTTCTATCACCCCCTGCAATATCCTCCCATTCAGTTTCCCACATTTACCTTACCTTTCACAATCACTGACTTGCTTTCTGTCACTATAGAATAGTTTGCTTGTTTGGAGAGTTTTGTGAAAATGATACCATGCAGTATATACTCTTGTGTCTGGCTTCTTTTACTCAGCATAATATTTTGAGATTCATCTATATTGTTGCCTGTATTACAGTTCATTACTCTGTATTGCTAACTAGTATTCCATTTTATGGATACACCACAATTTGTTTATCTAGTTGCATCTTTAGGAACTTCCCCCAACCTAGATTTTGGGCCATTTAGAGCAAAGTTTCTGTGAGTGATTATATATAAGTCTTTGTGACAGATATGTTCATTACCTTAGTGGAATTACTAGGTTTTATGGTAACAATATGCTTAGGTATTTAAGGACCCACCAAATTTTTTTCCAAAGCATCGTACCATTTTATATTAACAGCAGTAATTTAAGAGAGTTCTAATTACTACACATTCTCACCAACACTTGGTATTGTTAGTCTTTTTAATTTTAGCTATTGTAGTATCATCTCATGATGACAAATAATCTTGAGAATGGGCAATATTTTATTCTGCTGAAATACAAAATTAAATTTCTGCTAATCCCATCCAGTGAAAATTCTATTTTGGAAGTTGTATTTTTTATCTCTAGAAGTTACATTTTGTTCTTTTAAAAATATCTTTCCTCATAGTGTTCATGTTTTTCTTCAATGCTTTGAGCATATTGAACATATTCCTAAGAGCTCTTTTAATATTCATGCTTGCTAGTTCTATCATCTATGTTATTTCTTAGTTTATTTCTATTGACAGATTTTTCTCTGGCCTTAATACCTATCTAATTACTTTGATTAGATGCTAGATATTTTAAATTTTACATTGTTGAATTCTGGATTTTGCTATGTTTCTCTAAGGAATATTTTATTTACTCTGACAGAGAGTTATGTTACTTGCTAAAGGGCTTGATCATTCTGAAGGTTGCTTTTAAGTTCATTTGTTTTGTTTTATTCTGTTTTTCCAAGACAAATCTAGAATAGCTTTTCCTCTATGGCTAGTTTAATAAGGCATGATTAATGACTAATAAGGCATGACTATAAATCCCCTGTGTATTCAGTGAGGTTTCTCTACCTGCTGAGAATTACAATTATGAGCCCTGGAAATTGTTTGGCTTCTAAGTTCCCAGTAATTCTCCTTTCTCCTAAAGATGTACTTTACCCAGTTTCATAGAGTTTTTCCCTATGCATGTGGATTGGTATTTAGCCAAAGACATAAAAGGATTCATATACAGATTTCTGGAGCTCTTTCCCTGCCTACCTCTCTCTTTTTATATTCTCACCCACAAAGCCTAGCTGTTAAGATTTTCCCCAACAGAAATTTTGGCCTTTTCAACACAACATCTATGTTGGTCTCTCTCTTGGTTCTCTTCCCACACCCTCATCCAGAAATTGCCTCCAAGCTAAAAGCCAGAGTGAGCATAGAGCTCATTTGATTTATTTCTCTTCTCTTAGGGATCATAAATAATTGCCTGAAAATCATTATTTCCTGTACTGTGTTCATTTTCTGTTTGTTGACAGTAGAGGGTAATTCTGGAACCTGTCATTCCCTCAAAGTCAGAGGCAGGAGTTCTGGTCATTCTGGTTTTATGTAGTACAAATAACTCCACTCACTCTGTTTAGTTAATCTCTCCACTATCTTTATATATTGACATATAATATTATTGTTATTATTGAATTTTTGGAATTTTCTAATATTTAAGTATTAATATGTCTCAAAATATATGTGTACCACAATTAAATACTAAAAATTTAAAACTAATTATTTGTACTTTCTACTAATGCTTATTGTTGACTTCTGTGGAGATTTACAAAGTACTTAGTGCCCACTTGTCAAATAAAAAATGAAAATAATTCATGTCATGTTTGTCTTCATTTTCATTCTGTATTTACTTATAATGTAATCATATTGTAGTTGGAAAACACAAATGATATAAATGTTTGTTATTTGTTGACATTTGTTGTGAAATGGTTTATAACCTTTTGGTTGCTGTATTTTCTAAATGCTTCTTGTGGACAGAACATAAATTTTTTAAATTGTTGGATCCACTGTATATAAAGATCAGCTTGTTCATTTTGTTCAAATCTACTCTATCTCTATTGATTTGTGTTACTTTGATTTATCATATACTGATAGATCTATCAAATACTGGAATGGTGACCCAGAAGTGGCTCCCATATAATCACACAGTCTGAAATATGCATGGCCTTTCAGCCCTAACAACCATTTCCAGTTCTAGGCATTGCCTGCATGTATAGTCCTGTCTTGGGCATGATCCAGTTCCCCTCTTTTCTGGCTCAGCACAGAAAATGGAAAGAGACAGGTTCAAGGTCAGAACTGGGCCAGAAGCCAGAGAGTTTAGATGGTAGACCCCAACATGTAAATCGGAAGCCATGGAAAACAGGACTCTTAAGTCAAAATCTAGTCAGAAACTACTGCAGCGAATGTTGCAATGAATTGTTAACTTATTCTTTCAACAAATATTTCTTGAATTCTTTCCTTTGGCAAGACACCAGGGGAGGATGTGATGCCCCAAGATAATTTAAACAATTCCCTGAGCACTGAATTCCAAGCTTCAATAAATTGTTCGCACAGACTAATAGCAGCAGGGCTTTCTCTGATGAATAAAAACAGACTATTGTCTTTGTCATTTTAGAAAAGAGTAAGAAAAAACACAGGAGTAATTTCCGGTCTTTCAGATGTAGCCTCAGGATTACATGGCAAACAGTTATTAAACAGAATGAGAAAAATCCAATGGTCTCATCTATCCCACACTGGCTGTTTTTAGAAGAGGACAGTAAACAGTGACAATTGCAAAACTTGATGGAACAAAATGAATGAGGCTCCAAGAAACATTCTCAGCCTACCCTTATTGCTCTTGCAACAGCTTTTGAGAAAGGGCCAGCTAATTTGTACCAGATCTGAAGTCTGTTGACATACTTTAACAGGTGTCTCTTATTTCTGCTTGGGCAGCTTTTCTGTAACTCATCTCCCTACTGCCACTCTCACTCCGGTCCTCCAGGTTCTTCTCCAAACATAGCTTGGATCATGCCACTCTTTGGTCCAACCCCACAATACATGATCATTGTCTATAAGTATAACTTCTGAACCATTACCTCCACCTACCCTTATCTCGTAGGCCACCCTGTTACACATGCTATACTCTGACTACATACCACTAGACACCATCTTTCTGCACTCCTTCCTCCACACACACCGCCCATTCCTCTGCCACACTTTGGTTCATTGCCGGAGGCTATCTGGAATGCCCTATCACCCAGCCTTCATTTCAGATTTTTAGTAACCATCAGGCCTATGATGAAGTTTGATGTCAGTTCAAGTCAGCAGATAGTTAAGGAGTTTCTAGGCTCAAATCAAACATTGTGATAGGCCCTAAGGATATAAAGACGAAGAGATAATTCAGGTCCTGCTCTCAAGGGGCTCCAGTCTAGATGAAGAGCCAGACATGGGCAGAGCATATCCACATGACAAAGGTGTGCCACCCTGACCCCCTCATTGTATAGAGCGATGCAGTGGCAGGGTGAAATGGTGGCTCAGGAGAGGTGGGCCCTACTCAGCCTGGGTGACAGTATTGCTGGAAGAAAGTATCTGGGTTTGATATCAAATTAGAAGATATTCATAGCACTGGAAGTGGGGAAAGATATGGAAAGCAAGAGGAGCTTGAACAAAGATTATAATCTTCTGTGGTATCTGTTCAACCTCCCCTCATTTCTACAATTACACTTGTGTTATTGTTGCTGCTACACCATTGATATACTAACCATATTCAGCCTTGTATTTTAGTTACTTGATTGTAATTAATATTTATCAAGTACCCAGTAAGTTTTCCCAAAAGTTGTCTCACTTAAACCATATGGTTCCATATGTCTATTATAGCACATTACGTGTATGTGCATAGATAGATAGATAGATAGATAGATAGATAGATAGATAGATAGATACAGATACAGATAGATAAGAATGATCTATCATCTATCTATCTTTGTATCTGTCTATCATCTATCTCCTATTGGTTCTATTTCTCTGGAAAGCTTTAATACACAGAACTTTTGTGATCCTGTATTTTTTCCAAACCAGGACCCACAAAATTACTACCCTTTCTATGCTGTCAATAACTTTCTACAAACATCTCCAATGCATTTGTCCTACTGAATTAGTATTTTTGCTAAAACACAAATATGACTATGTCACTCCATTTCTTAAACCCTACTGTGACTTCTCATCCCTAAGAAGAAAATGGCCACCATACTTAGCCTGAGGTCTGAGGTCATTTGAAGTCAGATAACTTGTCCCTCTCCAGCCTTTGTGCTGAACATCCTCACTTTTGCCCCTTGTGTACCAGCCACTCCAAACTTTTAGTTTTACAAATTTGTGAACTTGTCTCCTGTTTCTATGTCTGTAGTTCCCTCTACCTGGGATTGCTTCCCCACATCAACCAGTTGACAAATGCCCACTGCTTCTTAAGACCTAACTCAAATGTGTCTTCCTTTGTGTCTAAATTCTCCTAAGCAGAAATAATCATTCTCTCTTTGGTTCCATATGTTTATTGTAGCATAGTTTGTTTATAACCCTGTCCTCTCTTTGAGAATGTGAATGTCTTGAAAGCCAAGACTGAGTCTGCATCCTCTCAAGTTCATCAATAGTTGGCACACAAGAGTTCAGTTGCATTTTTGTTTTTTAGTAAATTAGTAGGTGAGTGAAAGAATGCATCAAGGAATGAAAGAGTGGTTGAATGAATGAAGGCCTGTGTCTTTATTTCCCATCTCACATTCAATCCATCAAGAAATCGGTTGGCTCTACCTTCAAAATATTTCTAGAACCTGATAATTTCTCACCTCTTTTACTGCTACCATTCTGGTCTAAACCATGCGGGTCCCTAGTCAAGATTTCCCAGCAGTTTCCTAATAGTTTTCTGTGCCTTGATCCTTGATAAACCCTAACATCTCTTCCCAACATGGAAGCTAGATGTATCCTTTAAAAGTAGAAATAGGATGAAACCCTCCTCTGCCTTCCATTTCATGCAAAATAAAAGCCCCAGTTCTTTTCAGTGGCTTACACACTTAGATGAACTACCATCTCCCCTTTCAGTCTTCCACCCAGCCCTGATTACTTTCTAATCCCATTTCCTACCACTTTCTACCTTGCTCACTCCACTCCAGCCACCGTGGGGCTCCTGGCTTCTTCTCAAATATAGTAGGATTGCTTCTGTCATAGGACCTTTCCACTGGCAGTTCCCATTGCCTGGAATGCTCTCTGCTACTTGTCAACATGGCCCACTCCCCTGACTCCTACCAGTCTTTGCTCAGATGGTATATGTTCAGTGAGCCCAACCTTGACTACCTTATTCAATATCATTCTCCTGACCATCATGTTTTAATTCCATGGCACTTGTCATCTCCTAACATACTACATATTTTAGTTACTAATTACATTCATTATTTATTGTCTGACTCTCCCTACTAGAACATAGACTTTACAAGGACTTGTTATATTTTGTTAAGTAATATATTCTAATTGGTTAAACAATGCCTGGAACATAGTAGACACTCAACAAATATGTTTTGAATGACTAAGTAAGTGCATGACTGCTCTAGGATATAACCTTCCTCCTTCTCCTCCTCTTCCTCCTCTTCTTCTTCTTCTTTTTCTTCTTCTTTTGGGGGGGGGTTAGGGTTAGGGTTAGGGTTAGGGTATGTGCCTGGTAAGATGTAAGCTTCTTAAGTGCCCTGAACTTGTCCAACTTTCTTATTGACTCCTTAGCCCCAAATAGAGTGCCTGCCACTTAGTAGGTGCTCAATAAATACTTGTCAAATGAATAGATACATATGAATTGAGTTTCAATGGATCACTCTTAAGGGAAAGAAAAAAGCCTGTCATCTAATAATCAGTTTAGTTTATTTAAAATCTCTCGGTGTTTATTTTAACAAAAGCCTTCTTGGAATTCTAACACTAAAATAGGATGTCATTGAGGCCTCTGTGGTTTTAGCGGCTATGACCTCTAGCATCTTTCTCAGGATGGGAGGGTGAGTGTACATGGAGGGCCTTAATTAATCCAACCCTGAGGCTGGAGTGATGTGCTGACAAAATAATCAGGAAACCTTACAGACCACCTTCCCTAAAATAACCTTGCAATTGTCCTAACTACACCAGAAACTCTAATTTGGGCAGTTTCGGCTCCTCTCAATTGACGCAGAGTGCTTTTAGCTAACATCAAATGCTTAACAAATCTGAAAGTTTCCCACGAGAACCTTCCATTAAGTTTGTGTTCTGCCAAGCTACAGAAAAGGAAGGTCTGTGTTTTACAAATACAGAAAATAGCTTTAACCATACTCCCATTTTTGCAGACTCATGGGTAAATTTTCCAGTCAAGCATCAGTCTATGTGATCTGATTTCTGATCAAAATATAATGTCTAACAGGTGGGCTATTTGGGACTCAATCTTTGCCAGGTGGTGTGAAATAATGACAAATGATCATAGTGCCTATATATAAACGATCACAGGTCACTTTGCTTGACCTGTGGTTCAGACCAGCCTTCCTAGAAACCCATTTTCAAGCTACGCCCACCACTGTGATTGAAAGTGGGTATTTTCAAAATTGCTTGACTCGGCACACTTGCTGCTCTGGAATTACTTTGAACTGTGGCTTGACTGACAAGCTTATAGAATAGAAATCTGATCTCTGAGTAAATAAATAGCTCCATCAGCTTTGTGCATAGACTCCTAAGTGTGGCATTTTTCTAAGCACAAGCAGATACCTCATCACAAGTGTCCTTATAAAAAAGATACTAACTTTAATCTCTGGAAAGTAGGTCCAAAAACTATTCATCTTTATGCCCATACTGTGAAGTAGTTTCTAATACAGTTTCATTACTTGTAAATATTTAGAAATGTCAGAAATGTAAAAATGAATAAATAAATTTAAAATCTCTTTTACAATCATTAAAGGAAAATTATCACTGTTTATAATGTGAGAGCATATAAGTATTTTTTAAAATATTGGTTTGTAGGAAGCTAAGAGATGTCTTTAATTGTGGCAGTTGTCTAATAGCATAAGTAATAGCTTACTATATTTTCAAGAATCATAGTTTCCTTTAGTTGTAAAACTACTTTCAGAAATACATTGGGCATACAGAATAATAATACAAATGGATATATTAGATGTTCTGCATTTCTTTGGTTCAGTTTTTTTCTAGAAAATGATAGCAAAATCTTCGCTTTCAGAACTAAAAATATATTTTGTGTATATATTTGATATGATAAGTTAAAAAGAACACTGTTTCATTTTGATAAGCCTTTATTCCATAGCTTCTACATGCAAGGCACTGTGCTAATAAGCCATGGGTTAAGAAGTGATAAAGGCAAGTCTAGGTATAGGGATATAGATAGACACCACCATAGACAACCAGAAAACAACGTGGTGATGGGACATCTGGGTAGCTCAGTCTGTTGAGCGTCTGGCTCTTGGTTTCAGCTCAGGTTATGATCTCAGGGTCTTGGAAAGGAACCCCGTGTCAGGCTTCATGCTCAACAGGGAGTCTGCTTGAGATTCTCCCCCTGATCCCTCTGCCCCTCCTGCTGCTCACATGTGCGCTCTCTCTCTCTTTCTAAAATAAATAAATAAATCTTTAAAAAAAAAAAAAACCCTAACAGGGCGCCTGGGTGGCTCAGTGGGTTAAAGCCTCTGCCTTCAGCTCAGGTCATGATCTCAGGGTCCTGGGATCAAGGCCCACATCAGGTTCCCTGCTCAGCAAGGAGCCTGCTTCCTCCTCTCCGCCTGCCTCTCTGCCTCCTTGTGATCTCTCTCTCTCTCTGTCAAATAAATAAATAAAATCTTAAAAAAAACAACAACCCAAACAATGTGGCGATGCTTCCATTTATATGAATTATACAGAGTTGGAAAATCTATATATAGAGAAAGCAGATTAGTGATTTGTCAGGGACTGGAGGCAGTGGGAATAGGGAGTGACTGTTTAATGGGTATGGGGTTTTCCTTTTGGGGTGATGAAAATGTTCTGGAACTAGAGAGTGGTAGTGGTTGCACAACACTGTGAATGTACTGAATATCACTAATGGTACATGTCATGTTATATATATTTTACCATAATGCATTTTTTAAAGTATTAAAACAACAAACAAACAGCAATCCCAGTGTGGTAAGGACAAACCATTCATTCATTCATTCATTCAACAAATATTTACTGAGGGCTTATTATGTGTCAGTTGCTGATTAGGTCCTAGGCACAAACTGCTGAGCAACACCATACATTATCATTCTGTCATGGGTTATGTCTAATAGAGAGGCAGCAGTTAATAGTTTTTTAAAATTTAACCATAGATAAGTGCTATAAAAGAAAGAAAATGGATAACTAAGACATTTGGCCTAATTGAGTGTTTTGGACAAGGGTCAGGGAAGATTATACAGAGGAAGGAACCATCGATCTGAGTTCCGATGGATGAAAAGAAACTGGAAGGAAACTGGGGCAGAAGGATGGGAAGGACATAGAGCTGGCTAGGGAGAAGGAATAGTGTGTGTAGAGGATGGATGGTAAAGAAAGAGAAGAATGTGGTTTGGAATAAGGTGAGCAGGAAACAAATCATAAGGAAACAAATAAGCAGGAAACAAATCATGTAGAGGATTTGAAGGGTTGGAAGGCCCTGTAAGGGGCAGAGGGGTCAACTGGAGAGACCATGGGGAATATGATAGACCTAGGAGCTTACTGGAATGGGCAAAGAAGTGGTAGATATAGAGACAGTGCAAGGGGTGTTTGGAAGATTAATGAGACAGAACTTGATGATGGATTGCACCTGGGATTGTAGAGTAAGAAGGGAGAGAGACAAAGGGAGAGAAAAAGAGAGAGGGAGAGAGAGACAGAGAAAGCCTCTGTCTTAGCTTTCTGGTTTGCAGATGTGTATGATTGGTGGTGTCACTCTGAGATAGAAGTGATCCAGAGGCACCTTTTACAGATAAAGGGAGGTGTTGCAGAAGAAAACACTTAACGTCAGAAGTGGGTCACATTGACTCAGATGGGAACCCTGACACAGCATTTTCTTCTTCAACTCTTGCATTAAAATTTTTCCTATGCTCTTGGGAGGTATAATTAATAGTGAACCATAGGTCCATGTTGCAATGATAGCTACTTATTTTTGTAACTCATTAAATATATATTAACTGTCTAGGAAATGGTACATAGTTCCATTATCCTTACCCAATCCTTTAATTTCTTTTTAAAGTTACAAGTATAAAATAAGAATAAAAGGGAGAATAAAGACACCAGCTATTGAGTTTCTACTCTGTACTATCAGGTACTATACTAGGTACATATTACATTCTTTTATTTTTGAATTTTTTAAATTTTATTATTTTATTTTTAAAAGACCTATAGAGTAGATCTTTCCCCCATTTTAAAGATAAGGAAACAAGGACTCAGAGTAAATTAGTAAATTATTTGCTAATATTACTGTATTACAAATACAGATAATAAATAGGAGAGGTAGGACTTAAAATCAAGTCTCTGGGGGCACCTTGGTGGTGAAGTTAATTAAGTATCAGATTCTTGATTTCTGCTCAAGTCCTGATCTCAAGGTCCTGATCTCAGGATCATTAAGATCGAGTCCTACATCCAACTCTGTGCTTAGCAGGGAGTCTGCTTGAGATTCCCCTCTCTCCCTCTCTCCCTCCCTCGGTGCTGTGCACGCAGTCTCTCTCTCAAATAAATAAATAAATCTTTTTAAAAAATCTAGTATCTGGTTGCCTACCAAGATTCACGTTTATTCAACTATACTGACATTTTTCTAACTTCAGTCATTTGCATATCACTTTCCTGGTTTTTACTACATAGGTGTACCATTTACGTGAGTATTTAAAAAATATTTTTGTTTGAATTGGGTCATCTTTTTTAAGCTCAAATATATTTTATAAGGGAACTATATTACTATCATGAATAGAAAGTGTAAATATAAAGGCAATCATAAAAGGCAAATGGAAACCATAAAACTTACAATTAAAGAAACATTCTTAAATTCTAGCTACATGCTGTTGTTTTCTGTTGAAGTTCTGAGTTTGATGCTAGTTATCTCCCTATAAAATGAGGGATTAGGAAATTCAGATAGGTATTGAAGAAAGAAAGAATTTTCCCATCATGTGATTCAATGTTGTTTACTTCTGTGGACCACCTGAAGCCATTTTGTATGCTATTGACATCGAACGTCCCCTGGCGAGGGGACCCCTGAATGATGCCCCTCTACTTCCATCAACTGAGAGATCTCCACTTTGGAATTACTCTTGATATTGATCCAACCAACATTTGTATTCAAGACTGTGGTGCCAAGAGAGTATGTAGGAGTTCAAGTTGCTTCTTTTAAAAGAATTATTCTGGATAGGGTCTAATGTAACCTCCCACTGGCGATGCAAGCGTGAAAAAGGATTTGTCAACTGAAATCTCAGTTCTTACAGCATTTTATGAAATTTACCTCAAGATGGAACAGTTTCAAAGCTGACTTTAAAAAGTGGGTTTTCATCACTTGGAAGGTCCCCACATGACCATAAATGAAATTACAAAACTTCGGAGACCCTGAGAGAGTTAAAGCCCTGAGTACAGGAAGATGAGCCCACAAAGACAGGTCAAAGCTGTAAGCAGAGGAGGCACTTGGGCTTGATTGAAGGAGGGAAGAAACAAACCTACCGCACTTGGCATTCATTGAAGGGAGACAGAGAAGCAGCAAGTGCTTTCTGAGGAAAGAACAGATGGAAGGGAAATTAAGCAGAGTTAAAAAACATTGCTGTGGTCTGTTCCACAAAAGCCAGCAGAGCTGTGGTTTCTCTGGAGCCAGAGATTTGAAAGGTAAGGAAAATAGAGATCACATTACATGGGACTCAAGGGTTTAATGCACAAAACAACATTTCTAATGAAAGTTTGCTAACTTCTTCTCTTTCTCAGAGATGAGCAAGGGGAACAAGAGCTATCTAAACCTATAATACCATGTATTAACCCAGTCCGAATGATTTACTGTTACCATATTTGGGCCAACTTTGAGTTCAGGAGAGGAAAAAAAAAAATGAAAAAAAAAAAAAACAAGCTTACCCATAAAAAGAGATTGTAGAACTTCATGTCCCAACAAGTGGGTAAAAATGTTAACATTGTTTTTTATGGCCTTATAAATGTCTTTCGTAAAAATCACTGAAAACACACTCCCTAGATCTCTTTATTAGATTGAAAGAAATATTGATCAGAAAGAGGAGTTGATCAGAAAAAGAGGGTAGAAGGAAACCAGGTCTTTGGTTACATAAAAATATACTGACTGTCTTTTTAAATTTTCTAATTTGGTAAAAAATAAGTGTCTTTAAATAGGTGATAGAAATGAGATGAGAGAAGTTAGATAATCTGTCTGGACATACACAGCTGACAATGTGGAAATCACAATTTAGGACCTGCCTGAATCTACAGCCTTTGCTCTTTTGACCAAAACCCCAAGCTTTCTCTAATTATTCATACCAAGCTCAACTGAAACGGCCCATATGCTACTAATATTACATTTAAAACTTCATTGGAGTCACAAAACTCCTCTGTCAGGAAGGAATGACAGTGATTTTGGCCCCATTTCTTAGGACACTGCAAAACTCCATGGGCAGCAATGTCAGTAATGGTCTCCCCCACTATGCAACCAAAATAAGGCTCAGGTAATTGCAGATCATGCCTCAGATGACATTGCTAGCAACTGGTAGTTCTGGCCATCCATCTCTGATCACAGGTAGAATTCTTCTATCACAGTAACTTCTGGCTTTGCATGGATGGCCAAGAAATGACTTCGATCATTATGCTAAAATTATTAGTTAGTGATCATCTTCGTCATTGGAACAATCAATTTTAAAGATCAAATTACGACTGGGGGGACTGAACTCTTCTTCAAAGGAGAAGTCCAGAATTTGGTTGTCTTTGCTTTCCTGAATTCAGACAGACTTGTAACTCAGCATACCTTAGTTCATCAACTCTTTCATCCAGTGAGTGCAAAGATATGAAACAAAGGAGTGAAGACAACAGGGTCTTGATCCTCAAGCTGTGCACAGTGTCACGTATATCTTCAGACAGGCTCGATGGTCATAGATCAAAGGAGTCTCTTCATGCAAAGATTGCTGCAGGGCTACGGGGTCCACCTAGAGTAGGCAGGTGGTGAGCACAGAAGATGAGATCAGAAACCAGTAGGAAAGGGTCAAGGCAGTTGTTACAATGACATTGACTCAAAGGTTTGAGTCTGTGATCCTAGATCCACAGTTCTGAACCTCCTCTAGGACCGCCATCTGTAGCGTGCACCCTTTCCATTATCCTTTGAATCCTTTAATGGCAGCAATTAACAGCTGTTTGAGCACTGAAAACCTTCGACTTTAATTCTCCCCATCTTCAGGACTGCTGAGTCCTAGTTTATTTTTCACTGGAGGTATGAATGTGTGCATGTGACCCCGGATCTTTGCCCATATTGGGGAATGGTTGGCGAAATCTACATGGGGACAGCTTTGCGCATCAGCAATAGCCCCAAATGTCAAAGGCCAAATCCCACCCTGGCCTGTCTTGGTGAAGCCTCCATGGGAGCAACAGGGAATTGAACTGCTGTGGGATTTCTGTGTCTAGAGCTAACCTGGAAATGATGGGAATGATGGGAGGAGCCACTGATGAATAACGGTCATTATGTTTCCCTAGAATGGGAGACAGAGTCAGGAGTCGTACTGTAGAGACTTGGCACAGGAGGTTATCATGCAGCGTTGTAGACATGGCAGTGCAAGGTGAGAAACTGAGTATGCCTAACAGAGGCCTTCCTCTGAAGGGCTTACCTTTTCTTGTAATTCTTTCTCAGATTATAATGGACAGTTACATAAAACATGTTCTTCCTTTGACATGACAGTTAACATGGTTATGTTCATCCTTTAGAGAGGCCCTTTGGGATGGGGTAAGGGAGAACAGAGGTAAAAGGCTGCCCAGGGAAGTGAGGCTTCCCCACCGTCATCCAGTGCAGCCCATAAAGGGGGAGATGGCACCATTGCAAGGGGGGAGTGCAGCCAAGGAGTTTCAGGTGGAGACCATTTCCAAATGAGCAGGGGCTTTGGGTGGTGGGGAGGAGAGTGGGGCAACTGAGAGGCAAACTAAGTGGCTCATGTGGGGCCAATCACTCTTGTTCAAGGATCCTCAAGAAGGTGCTTCTTGACGTGGGAGAAGCCTGCAAGTCTATTGCTTGCAGAACAGCAGATCCAGGTAGAGTCCAGGTGATACCTATAAAAATATTCCACTTACCTTATGGAATGCTTCCTTGGGAGGAATAAGAGATGCCATCAGAGCTCTGGAATGGGAGGTAGGGGTAGTGTCTGGGGCATAAGCCACGAACAACAGTATCTGTGCGGCTGCCCAGCACAGGGGAGGGCACCGGACCATGAGCTTCAGCTTCTCCGTGGGCTCAGCAGGAAATCAGAACCGAAAGCAATTAGAGGAGAAGTGGTCATGGCACAGCAGATATGGTAGAAACAGCATGAGTTTGGGACTCAGGAGTGACCTGGATCTCAGTCTTGGCTTTAAAAGTATATTCTCTTTCTGAGCAAAGTACTGAAACAGTCTCTGTATCAGTTTTATTATGTGCAAAATGAAACACATCGCTGTCAGGAATTAGGAAACTTCATATAAAAAATGGTAGCATCCCATGAGTACTCAATAATTAGGGTCTGTTATTTTTATTATCATTATGACTTGTGATTCTGTCATACTTCTTGTAGTTCTTAATAGCTAATAACAGCAAATACAGAGATAACAGCTGTGTGCTCGGCACTATTTTAAGCACTTGACGTAAATTAACTAACGTAATCCCCATAACAACCTGTGAAGTAGCTGATATTTTCCCCATTATACAGAGAAGGGAATTGAGACCAGAGAGTTTGAGTAACTTGTCCAAGGGCACACAGCCAGTAAATGGCAGGATCAGGATTTGAAAGAAAACAAGCCATCAGACTACTGTGTTCCTTCTCTCAACTGCGATGTTGTAAGTGTGACTCTCCATCTACCTTTCCCTACTGTTAGGACGGCCGCTGCGAGTCTCTATGACAAACAGCATAAGGCATATCACTATCCTTGAAGGACATGGAGACACAAACCTGGGCTGCATGAGGCCAGGGGAACAAATACAAAATCATGCAGACCCACATGTGTATCATAGCTGTGAATCTACTGCGGTCGTAGCTGGAGACTCCATAGTAAAAGGCAGGCATATGGGGAGTTAGGTTGGAAAAGGAGATGTTCCTGGAGCTGCACAAAGTGGGGTTAGCAGGGGAATATCTGTCCAGTGTTCTCCTCTCCCATCTTGGAAGCACACAGAGACCAAAAAGGAAGAGAAAGAAAACTCAGCAATTGTAAATCCACAGGACTTAACATTAAACATGGTGGAGTCTCATTTTACACTGAAGGAAACGGGGTCGTAAGTGGGGACAGTGACTTGCTGGGAGTCCCAGAGGTAGATGATGAAAGCATCCAGAGGAAGTGGGAGCAGCTCAGGATAGCTGTGGGGGAGGGTGTGCTGTGGGTGCAGGGGGAAGGGAAGACAGGAGAAAGGATGTGTGTACAATGTACGGGAAGCTCACTGACAGCAGATGTTCAGCAACGGTCGCTGCCATCTTTGTGTTCGTTATTATTTTGATAAACGTTAGAATGCAGAGAATTGTCTTCAAGGGAGAGAGATGGGAGGTCGGTTGGGAAATTCTTCCCTAATCCAGGGCAGTGATGATGAGAGTGTGGGTGAGGTCGGGGCCCATGGTGGGATAGAGGAGGGGGCATATTCAATAAACACCTCAGAGATAAAACAGATGGGTTGGGGGCGCCACTGAGACCCGAGGATGTGAGGAAACATGGCTCTTCTAGGTGGACTACCAGGGCGGGGATGGGAATTGGAAGGAGGCAGAGGCCAGGGAGAGAGGGGAAAAACAAACCCTCAGGCTGCTTGTCACTTTGGCCCTCTTCACCACAGATTTTGGATTCTGTTGAGCATAGAGGAGACCTTTCCTCTCTCCTGCTGAGCACATCTGGTTTTCAGGACGAAAGGATCTGATGGGTCGGGTTTAAATGGCTTGAATGACCAGCTAAAAAAGAGATGGGATGGGAAGCATGTCGGGCGAACATGGTGACCTCCCCGGGGCTGTAAGTGATCCTCCCAATAATAAACATGGAGCCTTGGCCAGCAGAGGCCTATGATAGTCGTTGTTTCCCTGACTAGAATTTTATATGCACACAGGCTAGAAAACTTGGCCAGAAGTTTAAACCATGTGTTTTGTCAAGTCCTGTAAGTCTTTAGACTCCTTTTTGATAATTAGCCCAGTGAGGACTGTATGAGGAGATTTATATGAGCCAGACAACTGTCCTGATCTTTTGCAGAGAGTATCATTGATATTTGGGCAACTATGGTTAAAAAAATTTTAAAAAGCCCTTTACACGGGCCCACAGGTTTGGAATTGGCAATTACCAAAATGGGAACAAATTAGAAAATCAGCTTCGTTGCTTCCACACTGCCTGTTTGGTGGTGTTTGTGCTTTGAGGACCTCCCAGATCTTAGAATGTTTTCTGTTATTCCAACCTGCTTTCAGCAAAATATGGACAATTCATAGTAAGATGTGAAATACTGACAAAAGCTTAAAAATTTCCCCCTCCCTGGGCATTTGCAGGGACAAAGCAGTAGGGTGGTAAGGCACTGTGTTTCAGAAATTAGCCTTAGTGGTATGGAAGTCACCTCAGTTGCTCCATCTGAAATGCACTCGAATCTCTTCCCAGGGCCCAAACTGTTCTTGGAAGCCCACATCAGCCATATCCACTTTGCAGAGCCTTACTGTCAACCCCAGCCTACCACAGTCTGCCCTACACTGAACTTCTGTTGGATTTACTACATGTTCGTGGCTTACCACTTGTATAAGAATTGCAAAGAGCAGACCAATTAGCTACCTCTCTCTGGATGGCATTGTCTAAAACTGAGTCCTTGCAGACCCAAAACTTGAAGTTCAGATCTCAGGTTCGCCACTTACTAGCTGGGTATCCTTGGACTACATCACCACACAATGCCTCAATTCCCAGATTTGTAAGCTGAGTGTATTCGTGCCAATCTCACAGAACAACTGTGAGAATTAAGTGGAATCACGTAGGAAGATACCAAGCCATCATGATCGGGGTTTGAAAGAAGTTAACTATGTCCTTTTTTCCAAACTTCTACAGTTGTGACAAGAGGCAGCACATAGTGTTTCAATTATTTTCCAAGTTCCAGGAATTTGCATTTAATGTATATATATTCCGTGTGTGTGTGTGTGTGTGTGTGTGTGTGTGTGTGTACATGTGTACTATTCGTATGGGTAATGGTTGAATATCTTCTTTAAATCTACTTATGAAAAATTTAAATTTATGTAAAAACAAAATTTGTATTATAACTCTAAACGGAAAAAGCAGCATTCTTGCTCTAAAAAGAAAGAAACTAAATGCAGTAAGACAAAGCAGTATTATTAAATTCTAAGTAGGCTCTAAGCAGTAGATCTGCTCTCTTAGTATTAGACAAAGGAGAATCAGCGAATGTTAAAGAGGTTTTGTGGACAGGCTTTTAAAAAACTGAGCACTTTTTCTTGATGTAACCAGGTTAGGAATATAATTGAAAAGGAACAAACTGTTTCACAATAAGACTCATTGTCTTTTAATTGATGTCTTTTATCACTTAAATCGTTTTTCAGGCCACTCACTCTTTAGAATAAAAATTATAGTAGATGGTGCGAAGTTTTGGAGGTAGAGACAGCAGCCTTCGAAATTTGGCTCCGCTCCCTACTTGCCAATTACATTGAGCAACTTATTCAAAGTCTTTGTACTTTGGTTTCCTCATTAGTCAAATGAAATATTAACACTCAGCTTGGAGGATATTTGCAGGGATGCCATAAAGTATATTAAGTACGTAGTAAAGTGCCTCGAATTCATAACAGAAAAGCATAATGACGATGACAGGGAAAATTGCCTTGTCAAAGTGCAGATAAATAAAATAAAGAGCAGGTTGTTTGTGTGCCCAGCCATCCGATTTGCTAGGACAAAGATGTCCTGTGACTCTCATCCCAGACATCTGGACAAGCTGTCAGCACATAACTGGGTGGTTTTGAAGCACTCCAGGATTATATAATATTGGATGGCAACCAGGACTGTTGGACCTTCTTCTTTTATTCCTTATATAGATTTCATTTTTCAACCACACAAAGTTAGGAAAACATTTATTTTGGTAAAACACTGAGAAAATATAATAAAGCAGAAAGGAAAAAATAAAATCACTTGTGATTCCACTACCCAGATAAAACTGAATGTGGTATTTTCAAATATCTTCTTTTGGATTGTTCTATTGAGATTATACATATATATACATTTTAAGGTGGAAAGTTACTCTGCTCTTTGTTTTGATATCAGTTCTGTTTATTTAACAAATAAAACATATACTCATGTGAATATTTTTGTAATCATTCTACAACATGATTTTCATGTCTTTGAGAGTATATCACATGGATACAGCAACATTTACTTAGTTATATCTAATATTAGTCATTTAAGTTTCTCTGATTTGCCATTTTACTATTTTAAAATATCACAATTCAGTTCCTTTTAAATGAATCATGACCCATAAACAAGACCATTTCTTTCAGATAAATTGCAAGAGGTAGACACTCTAGTAAAAGAATGTGTGTAGTTTAAGGCTCTTTGAGACTGCCACGTTAGTCTCAGGAAATTTAATATCAATTTACAGTAAAAGTATAAAGAACACACACATCTTAGCACTCCTGCCCAAAGTAGGTGGTATCACATAAAAATTCTTTTTGGCCAATTTAGTTGAAAATGTTATTTTAGTTTATACGTTTCCTATATACTTACTCATGGCTTCTGTTTTTTTTTCTTTTATGAATTTTGTGTTCAGATCTATACTTATTTTTCCCATTTGTGTATTTGTCTTATTCTTACTAATTTGCAAGAAAATATTTACATATTAAGATTAGTAATTTGTATGTCATATATATTGGGACTGATTTTGCTAATAACCTGTTGGTTTCTTATTTTTACATATACCATGTATGATAGCTAGAACATTAAAAAAATGATCATTGTAATCATATCTGTTAATGATTTCTCTCATAACCTGTCTTTGGTATCAAACTCAGAACATTTTACTCTACAGTCAGGTATTGTAAATTTTTGCATATATTTTCTTTCAATGCTTTACTAGTTTTTAACAATTATACAAATAATACACAAATATAATTTTATTGTAAAACTTTGAATATTTATGATCAGAATTACTGAAACATGCCCTCGTTCCCTTGGTTATCTCATTCAGTCTCATGGCTTAAAATGTGACCTGATGACTTCCAAATTCATATGTCCATTCCTGACCTGTTTCTCAGATTCCAGGGTCATACATCCACCTGAGTATTTTATATCTCTACCTAGACATCTAACAAACATCTCAAATGTAACACACCCAAAACTAGGCCCTGCCATCTCCGCTACCACCCACCTCTCCTGTCAGCCTCCCCATTTCAGGTAAAACCAAATCCACCTTGCAGATTGTTCATAATGAAGCCCTCAGAGCCTTACTGACTCTCCTCTCTTGTTTTTATAGTCCTTGTTGAACTAATCAACAAACCTTGCTGCTCTCCCTTTAAAATATATCCAGAAACCAACTGCTTTGTGCCACCTGCCCTGCCACCACACCAGTCCCAGCCACCATCATCTCATTTCTCCTGGTTTGCAGTACTCCCCTATCTGGTTTCCCTTCCTGCTATTCTTGGCTTAGTAACCACAGAATCATCCTGTTAAGAAAATGAAGTTACATCATGCCATGCCCTTTAAACCTTCTGACAGCTTGCTCTGTCATTTGAAGGAAACACCATAGTCCTCAAATGCCCTATAAGGCCCTGTAAGTTATGCCTTGTTTTGGTGACCTTATTCCCTGCTACTTTTTCTCCAGAAAACAGCACCCAAGCCAGGGCATTGAACAAGCCAGGCCTATGCCCTCTTCAGGCCTTGTGCTTACTGTTCCACCACCTGGGAATATTCCCCATATCCACATGGCACTTTCCCTTACCTCTGTCACATCTTTTCTCAAATGTCACATGCTCAGCAAAGTCTTCTTTCTTTATCCTTTTTTCTGCTTTATTTTTCTCTGCAGCATTTTCCACCATGCAAACTATATTTTACTCATGTATTTTGTTTATGGCCTCGCTTGTCCCCACTAGAACGTATGCTCCATGAGGGCAGAGTTAGTATGGATGTCCGTGGCTGTATCCTCAGCACCAGGGACAGTGCCTGGCACAAGGCAGGCCCTCAGCTGTTTTTAAATGAACCAATTAACTTATATCAACTTTCCTTTAAAAAAAAAGATTTTATTTATTTACTTGACAGGGAGAGAGAGAGAGCACAAATAGAGTGGCAGGCAGAGGGAGAGGGAAAAGCAGCCTTCCCGCTGAGCAGGGAGCCAGATGCAGGACTTGATCCCATGACCCTGGGACCATGATCCAAGCCGAAGGCAGCTGCTTAACCGACTGAGTCACCCAGGTTCCCCTCAACTTTCTTTTTATCTTCACTCTCAAACCCAGCCCCTTCTCCACACACCAGAGGTAACTAATAATAAATGAAGAAAGCACACTGCAGAACATTATAGATAAGGAATCCTTAATGTAAAATAGACAAATAAATAAGCAAAGGCCAAAAATTTATGAAGGAACACACACCAAACTAAGATGTTGTTATTCCATCTGGAACTTATTTCTCTATGAAGGAGGGGAAGATGTAATTTTTTCCCCAAGTGACTAACTGATTGTGCTATAATTATTAAAAACTATCCACTAATATCCTAACATATCCTCACTGATACATTATGCCACTTTTAACATATATTACATCTGTCTCAACTGGGGCTAGTTTCCTGGACTATCTAAAGTTGTTATGCACAATTTAAAAATCATAGCATTATAGCAAACTTGCATATCAATTAGAGTTAGGCATCTCTTACTACTCTTCTTAAAAATGTCCCTGTCTATTTTCATGATTTTATTCTCTCAGCTATGTTTTGGCTATCTTTTAAGTTGTTAGGCTGAAGAAATAGAATCTTATTTGGAATTTCACTAAGTGTACAGAGTAGTTTGTGGAGAATTGACATATTTATACCATTTAAGTCTTTCCATCTTGGAACATGGCATGTTTTCTCAATAATTCATATCATTTATGGATCAGAATGTAGTCATTGTGTCCTCATTCAGTTTAGTACATTTCCTATTCAATTTTTTAAAGTTATTATGCACAGATAGAACAGCTGTTCATTTTTGTGTATTTTTATTGTGAGCCAGCATACTGAGTCCTATTACTAGAGTTTTGTTGTTGTTGTTACGTCCCTTTGGTTTTCTGGATAGATAATCATCATCTTGAAATAATGATAATTCTGTCACCCCCTTGCTTAACCTGGATTCCCCAATGTTCAGAGCTTGAGATACGGTGGCTTATATATGAGTGATTTGGTAGGAAGTGCGAGGACTACGATCCCATGGAACAGCTCTTTCACACTGGGAAGCAAAGCAGAGAGAGACAACCAAAAATGTTATTGAGTGGATCACAGCTAGGAGTTATTAATTGTCTTATCCCATAGGACTGATTGAGGATAATATGTGAGGCATTTCCATATTACCCACAATATGGAGAGATAAGGAGAAGAATTTATCTACCTCTCTCTCTGCCATTTGCTCAAGTTTCACCCTGAGAAGTGTTAACTTTGCCTCACTTCTGGGTTTTTGCATATGTGGTTGCTGTGCTTACCCTAGCACATTTCATGCCTCAGAATCAAGAGGGAAGCTTCAGAGAAGAAGAGGTGCATGGTGCAGATTTGACATGAGGCTCTGCCAGAATGCACTGGCAGTCAGTCCGTCTGAGACTCCCCAGAACAGTGCTTGCGGGAATAAGAGATAAACAAGGTCAAGGGGATCTGAAGTGGTATATCAGAGATGTCTGATATCGTCCACCTCTTGTACCTAAGAGCCTCTACTGCCTGCCCTCATATCTGTTTCCCATTCTGCAATATGGAGCCCAGTAATCCCCTCACCTCATCCCCAAGACAGAGGAAATGCAAATCCAATCTTTCACAGAGTCACCTTCAGAAAGGTAGCCAGCCATAATCCCTGAGCCTTTGAACGAGAGTTAATGAAACAAGGTCTAGTCCCTACTGCCAAAGCAGCCCTGAGTATCTGTTGTTTTCTACCCAGGGGATTCTCGGACCTGCCTTTTGGGATACTTGCAGATGAAATGGCACCAGCCATTCTGATGCAAAGAACAAACAAGGAAGTGTGAGGGGACTAAACCAGTAAGGTGACCCTTGACAAATGGGGGAGGAGAACTGGCAGGTAAATATTCCTCTTTCATTCTTCAGTGGACAGTTTGGAGGTTCATCCTAAATTATTCCTCAGAGGGTCTCTAGCAGGATCAAGCCATAGTTGCCCCCATTTGGGACCAGCTTGGTAACATACCATTGGATTGGTTTTTTCCTCCTTTTCTGCTTCATTATCCCCATTGACCCTACTCTGATTCTTTGATATTTCTTCTGCCATTTAACTACCTACACATAATCCCTATCTCAAGCTCTGCTTTTTGGGAAAATCTAGGCTTCCTGCTATCCACCTCTGACCTCTGACCCAATATCCCTTGAATATTCTAGGTATTCTCCTTTCCCAATACCCTCTTTCCAGAAAAAAATGGCACATGTTTATGGACAAATCACCAGAATATTTGTCATACATTCTTGTTGTGCTATTGTAAGGACTTTCAATAAGGGGGCCAAGCTTTCTCTTTTGTCAATAGGGGCTGGTTCTGTGAACAGTCTTTGATCTGGAAATGAGGTTAGGGACCATAATTCCCCCAGCAGCAAATGAAATCAGATTTTCACTTTCCAGCCTCTTTTTTCCTAATTATACAAGTTGAGCATCACTCTGGTCTGCTGTTCACGTATTTCACCCCTAGGAATTTCAAGATGTATTATTTATTGCCATAGATCTTTGCAAGCCAGAGCATTCTACTGGCCACTCCAGGCTTGCTGCCCATTTTGGTAATTATGGCCACTTTGTCTCTGATGGTTGAAGACAGTTTCCTGGCCTCTATCATTCCATCAGCACCTACCCTGTCCACTCTGGCCTATACTAGATAGTTACCACTGAGTTTCTCAAAAATGCCAATAGCCTTTGTGCTAGCATATTGTCTTAGTAAAATGAAGGTCCTGGGGGCCCTCCTTGGGAACACAGATAGTAGAAATTCTGTTCTCACCTAATAAATCCATTTTAATATTCTCAATTCCCTTCCTGTCTGACCATTTTCCTTATGGTATGCTAAAGCAATTCTTGCATCTCCTTTGTCAGGTTCAAGCTAGTGAACTGGGACCAGCTCCATATATTCTTCTAAGAATGTTGAATCATGAGTCAATAAATTCTCACCTGTCTGGGTTTATAGTCTACTTTCTCAGATCCCAAACCTCAGTGTCCACCTCTACACATGCTCCCTGGTTCCTATGAATGTTAGTAGCAAGAAGCTATTTCCCAGAGCAGAGACTGTTAATTCCCTACTTGGAGTGTGCTGGAGACTTGATTTCTGTTATCAGTCTGGAGGCAATGAGGAGTGGCAGGGAGGATCTTTTTTTTAAGATTTTATTTATTTATTTGACAGAGAGAGAGAGATCACAAGTAGGCAGAGAGGCAGGCAGAGAGAGAGGGGGAAGCAGGCTCCCTGCTGAGCAGAGAGCCTGATGATGTGGAACTTGATCCCAGGACCTTAAGATCATTACCTGAGCCGAAGGCAGAGGCTTAACCCACACTGAGCCACCCAGGAGCCCAAGCAGGTAGGATATTAAGACAAGCATCATATTGAAATGCATTCGCCTCAGGTGATATCTTAGGTTGGGTTCTTTCAGAAGTAGATTCTGTGTCAAGGATTCTGGAGCAAATGATTAATTAATGAAGTACCCCTGAAGATACCAGTAAAGGAACAGAAGAACCAGGATCGGGGAGGAGAGGAAGCCAAACAAATGTGCAATTTCAGATGAAGTCCCAGACTCATTTGTTCCCAAATGCTCATAGCAGGTTTAGCCATGGTAATCAATATCTGCATTCTAACAATCAAAATACCCATCAGCAAGCAAATAGATAAAATACATGTGATATAGTCACATAATGGGAAATCACACAGCAATAAAAGGGAACAAATCACTGAAACACAACAGCAAGGGTGCATCTCAAAAACATGCTTAAAAAAAAAGAAGACAGAAATGCAAGAGGTTACATACCATATTAATGCACTTCATGGAATTCCACAGTAGGGAAATGTCATCTATAATGACTGAGAGCAGATCATTTGTCATCCTGGGATGGTGCTAGTGATGCAGGTGATAGTGATAATCTAACTTCAAGGATACTTTGGGGTGATTATGGTGGTCTAATACATGGATTATATAGCTTTATTATAACTCACTTAACTGTACATTTAAAATGAGTGCATTTAATGGTATATAATTTCATTTGTTCTTCTAGCTTCTTAAATAGAAGCTTAGATCATTTTGAGACCCTTATTTTATAGTGTAGGCATTTAGTGCTATAAATTTCCTCTAAGAACTGCTTTATCTGTATTCTGCAAATTTTGAAGTGTTGCATTTTCATTTTCATCCAGTTCAAAATAGTTTCTAATTTCACTTTGGATCTCTTCATTCATTCATGGATTATTTAAAAGTGGGTTATTTAATTTCTACATACTTGGAGATTCTTCAATATCTTCTTGACATTTGTCTCTAGTTTAAATTCCTGTGGTCAGATAACATATGTTTGATTAAATTTATTGAGACTTGATATGTAGCCCAGGATATGATCAATCTTGTTGCAGAACTTGTGTTCTGCTGTTGGGGTGGAGCGTCCAATAAATTTCACCGAGGTCAAGTGGGTTGAGAGTGTTGTTCAAGTCTTTCATATGCGTGGTGATTTTCTTTCTTTTTTAAAATTCTTATTCCTTGGTGATTTTCTATCTATGTGTTCTATCACTTGCTGAGAGCAGAGTTTTGAAACTCTCAACTGCAGTTGTGGATTCTTATGTTCCTACTTCCAATTCTGTTTTTGCTTCATGTATTTCGAAGCTCTCTTGTTACATGCATGCATTTTTGGAGGGGGCTGATATTTCTTCTTGATGAATTCTTCTCTAACTTACTATAGTTCACCTTCAAATTATTATTATGCCATTTTATGTGCTCTGTAAGAAACATACAGCAGCATAGTTCAATTTCCCCTTCCTATACTTTGGGCTAGTACGGTCATACAGTTTACCTATGCTCTAAATAACACTATTTAATGCTATTTTTAAAATGTTATTAAGTTAATTATTTATAAGAAATTAACAAAGAGAAAAATGTCTTACATATCTATGATTTCTGGGGCTCATTTTTAAAAATTTAGGTCTGAATCTCCATCTGGTAACATTTTCCTTCTGCCTCAAGAATTTCTTTAACATATCTTACAGTGCAGATCTGCTGGAAATGAATTTCACACTGCTTTGTTGGTCTGAATTTTTCAGACAATATCTCATTTTGAAGGCTATTTTCTTTGTTCTTTCTTGATGCTCTGTTCATTTCTTTTTCTCTTCATGTTCATTTTGGGCAATTTTTTAAGGCTTTATTTATTTGAGAGAGAGAGAGAGAGAGAGTTTGTGAGCAGGGCAAGAGGACAAAGGGAGAAGGAGATAGAGAATCTCGAGCAGACTCCCCACTGAATGCAGAGCCCAATTTGGGGCTTAATCCCAGGACCCTGAGATCATGACCTGAGCCCAAATAAAAAGTTAGCTGCTCAAAGGATTGAGCCACCCAGGTGCCCCACATTTTGGGCAGTTTTAATCATTAGAGCTTCATGTTGATTCTTCTTCTTTAGGATATAATCCATTTTTTAAAAATTAGGTATTATGATTTTATTTTTAGAAATTCCACTTGAATCCTATCATTATATCTTGTATTTTTTTCTTATCATCCTGTTTATGTGTTTGCTGTCTTCTTGAACATATGGAGCATGTTTAATATTCTTATCTGCTGGTTTCATAATCTCTGTCATTTAAGGGTCTGTTTCTATTGATTAATTTTCCCTGATTATGGTTTCTACTGTCCTGTTAATATTATATTGGAGGCCAGACATTGTGACTTTACGTTGTTAGATGCTGCGTTTTGTTACATTTCTTGATGTAGTGTTGGATTTTGTTCTTGCATGCAGTTATTTGGAACAACTGAATCCTTTCAGTGTTTGCTTTTAAGCTTTGTTAAGACATGTCCAGAGTAGCTTTACGTATAGGGCTAGTTCAGCCCCACTGCTGTGGTGATATCCTTCTGAGAACTTGACCTGGTGCCCCAACTGTTACAGTGTCTTTCCATTCTGGTTGGTTGGCACATAACACTATTTCAACCCTCTATATGGTTTTTTCCTGACTTTGGGTAATTTCCTTTTGTGACTGCATACAATGGTACTCTGCTGAGAATTCGAAGGACCTCTCTGCAGCTCTCTGGAGCTCTCTCTGGTTGTATCTCCCTTCACCCTGGTGCTGTGTCCCTCACATTTTAACTACCTTTTGTGCCATTTTCTGACCTATTTGAGCTTTCCCCATTTGCACTGCAACTCTAGGTGGTAAGCTGAACATTCACAGATTTGTTTCCCTTCTCTCCATCCCATGCTGTCTATTGTCCAATGTGTGAGAACAAATTTTTCACATTTATTTTCTCCTGGATCTCAGGTCGTCTAAGGGAGGAGAGTAAATAGGTTCCTTGTTATTCCATTACATTCTGAGAAAGGAGGCTACTTGCACAGAAGTTGTACATCCAAAAGTTTATGTAAAAAAAAGGAAAATAATCATGCTGTAAATTATTTTGATTTTGCGTGTAGTACAGATACTTTTTCAGAATTTTTATTCCTTTTAATTACATTTTAAATCTCTACTTTGACTCTAAACTGAGGTGTGTTAAAAAAACTAAGTAAACATTAGTGGTTTATTATATTTTTATTTAACTGATTGTCAAGGGCAGAAAAGAGTTGGTAGTAAATTGAGGAGTTCAGTTTTGGGCTCATTTTTTGAAGTTTTCTGTTCAGTGTCAGGAGATGTTCAGAAATCCGATCTATGACACTGGGCACTGAAGAGAGTTCTGAACTGCAGATTTACTTGCATTTATTCATTATCTACTTATCCATTTATTTATTTATTTATTTATTTATTTATTTATTTGAGAGAGGGGAGGGGGGCAGGAGGAGAGGGAGAGAGGTTTGTTTTTTTAAAAGATTATTTATTTATTTATTTAAGAGAAAGAGAGAGAGAGAGAGAGAGAGCACAAGCAGGGGGAACAGCAGGCAGAGGGAGAAGCAGACTCCTGACTGAGCAGGGACCCCGACATGGGGCTCAATCCCAGGACCCCAGGATCATGACCTGAGCCAAAGGCAGATGCTCAACCAACTGAGCTGCCCAGGTGTCCCAAGAGAGAGAATCTTAAGCAGGTTCTGCCCAGTGACAGCCTATTGTGGGGCTCGATCTCACAACCCTGAGATCATGACCTGAGCTGAAATGAAGATTCAGATCCTTAACCCACTGAGCCACCTAGGCACCCCTGAACTGCAGATTTAAAAATTATCTACAGAGAGTTGGAGGCTGACTATGTGAATATGAATAGCTTATAAAGAAGAATGAGAGGAGAAGAGGGGCAGGGCAGTGTCCAGTCCAAAGACACAGACTCACAGATAGGCAGAGGAGAAAGAACTTACAAAGGAACACAACCTGGACAGGTGGTGTTGTAACTGAATTCAATGCTGGTTTTCTTGGAGAAGCTAACATTTGGATGAATAAAGAGTACTACTGTAAACTCGTTCAATATTACTAGGACCCTGTGAGACAGAATGTTCCAGAACTGTCTACTGCCATTCTTTCCCCCCTCCTCGTCTTCCTTAAGCAGCCCGAGACTGACGATGAGGTGCCTGAACTGAGCGTGATATTGCCTGGGATCAGGTCTGAGGGTCCTTCGGAATCTAATTGACTATGAAAAATTTATAAAACACAGATCTTATGATAACATAGCAGTAAAAACTCATCAGAAGACTTTGTGAGGTGCTCTGCCACACACACTGTTAAGGCCAAAATAGCTGTTCAATATATTTTCCATGGCTTTTATAAAGAAATTCTTGGAAAATATTGCAAGCTGGCTTGGGGCTCCTCACTTATGTAACTCATATTTCTATGTCATTTCTCTCCATCTGAGGTTGAATAACTCTGAGGTTACAATTGTATTGCTCTTATGTGGTAAGATGGTTTAGCTTTTAAAATTATGCTTCTACTCAGGGCTTTGGCAGCTAGTGGGTTCTACTCTTCCTTGAATAATGAATCCACAAAAAGGAATTAGATTGGTCCTTGATTTGATCTCAACTCTTCCCAATAAATGTCATTTATATGAAGGTGTTAACCCCCAAACAAAGCAGAATTCAGTCTTCTTTGGAACTCCATAATTGAGAGATTTAGGATTTTATGGCAGAATCAGTTCTTTCTTTAAAAACATTCTTTATTGGCAGCAGAAGGAGATAGTCATTTAGGAAACAGAAAAGATCGTGAGTTAAATTTGTTGATTTGCCAAGGTGTTTAAAAATATGGTTTTCATTCCTTACCACCCAGAAAAATAAGACGTATTATTTGACACATATTATTCTTATTTTCTACAGAAGAAAATGCCCCCAGGGAGTTAATAACTTGCTCAAGGTCATCAAGCTAATATACTGTGATTTGTCTGGTCTGCTTCTTAATCCTTTTCTTTCTATATATGTCACACTGCCTGCATAGTGTAGGGAGATGAATTCTGCTGTGTTCTTCCTGAGAAATGAGGTTTCACTTCATTCTGGCAGGTTTAGGAATGAGAGGGTAGTACAGAAAAAAACTTTTACCACCACTCCTAATATGATGCATTGTTTTTACTACTGAAGTACTAGGTACATAGAACAAAGTAACACAGTTCACTATATGAGCAAGAAGCATGTACTTAGGAAATGGCACAGGATTGGATCTCAGAGCACCTGGGTTCTAATTCCAGGTCTGCCACTCACTAGTTCTGTGTCTTTGAACAAGGTGCTTTTGTCCCAGACCTTGGTTTCCTCATTGGAAGAATGGGGCAATGATCCCCACCTCACCATGCTTCTGTAGATATCTCAATGTCCTAGAAGCTCAGAGAGGCACCTCTTGCTCATAATTTCTACGTGTGGAGTCCATAAACAGATCATGAAAGAAGAAAGCTAGATCATAGCCCATTTGAATAGTCTGAAATTCCATCACTGAGCCCAGGGCCCTGGCAAGGAAATGAAGGTAGGATGTTCAGGCAGATAGGATAGATAAAACTGACAACTAATGAGAGAAGAGATCCATCAAGGGTGATGCGGGTCGGGGGAGAAGGTCAAGTCTGGCATCAGGTCTGCTCTGAAAGGAGAGTGGACCACAGCAGTTCCCACATCTGTAGGAAGAGGTGTGCTGCCAAGTGTATGGCCATCAGGATAGGGCAGAAAGGATTAAATGATATTTTCAATGTAAGAGTATGTAGTACTCTTAATTGTTCCTGTTATACATTTGGGTGTAACTGGGAAGATAAACACTATGGAATTAATGTATGTGTGAAAGTACTTAGTGAATGACAAGCATCATATATTTAAATGGCTATTCTCCCTCTTTTATAAATTAGGATAAATATCTGTCTGCAGTTTCTAGGAGTAGTAAATGGCCAAGGTAGGACTCCAGCCACTCTGAAAGCTATTGTTCTTTATCATCCACTGCTGTTCTTCAGTAAAGCCTGTTTGACTATATGGGTGTGATCTCACTAAGGAAACAAATATTAAAGGAGTGTCCAGCAGGCACTGAATTAGACACTGGGAATCAGTGATATAAGGCGTCATGCTTTGGGCCATCAAGGACCTCCCAGGTGATCATGGGAGACACACACATAAGAAAGAAAAAAAGAAACAAGACACTTCCCATATGTTGAATAATCTGGGAGCACAGAGAAGGGAGGACTTGGGAATTTGTATTTTATAGTATTTGTATTTGTAATTCACTGTGTATCTATTGATGTAATTCACTGTGTATCTATTATGTCCTGAGCCCTGGGCTGAGTTGAGGAAACAGATTAATAAGAAAGAATCCAGGCCCTCAAGCTTGTCCCAAAAAAGGAGGCAACTTTGCAGAAATTTGTTTGCTCATATTTACATAAATACCTAGTCCTTCCATTTGGAGACCTCTAAATCCCATTTTGCTGTTGGGTCATTTTATACAGAAATTGGGGGCTCTAATCTTTGCTTTCCTTGTATGTATTTCACCATGTCTTCTTTCCCCCTGCTTGTGCCGAGAGACCCAGTTATCCGGCAAAGTCTTTTCATTTAACTAAGTAGTGATGAATAAAGGTGATATAGTGAAGAAATAGCTAAACTGAAATGTGGGTAAGAAAATGATACTTCAAAAGTGGTTTCATCTAATATGAGATTTGAACTTTGGCCAGTTTTCGCACCTCAGCACCTTGACTGTATTGTATTTCTAGAAGGTAGAGAATATTAAACATTGTTAATGATTGATTGCATCTCAGCTTTCAAGTGTTACATCAAACAGACCTTTAAAAGGGGGAATTTTATTCTCTTCAAGCACATCAGCAGAACTTTTTGGTTATTAAAAACTAATGCTGTGGATTTACTACATTTAATCCAAATTTGATCCGAGAGTAAAATTCCTTTTTGGCAGCATCATCAATAATTTACTGCATCGTGAGCTTTCCTTTTGGGGGCACAAAATATTGGCTACGGGAGTTCTGGCTGACACATTATAAAATAAAGCTGGCAAATGGATTGTATGGGACTTTGCCAATGCTATACCCATCGGAAGATTCCCAAATGAATGAGTATGGCTTTCCTTTAAGCTGCCCTCTGAGAGCTGGTGTGTACCACCAAATGCCCAGAATGGCCTAGAACTATGGAAATCTACACCTGGAATGAATATTAGTAGTCCTCTAGCCTAAATCAGGAATTATTTTATTTGAAAACAACCTGATACAGGTTCACCTAGGTTCAACTGAACTTAAAAGTTTACACCATCACTGGTTAGCTCTGAATGCTAAACAGCTGATAGTTGCCCCTCTCGGATGCTTCTCCCCATTGGGTCTAGTTCTTTCCTCTGAGTCCCAGTGAACCTAGCTGCCCCTTTTTAGAACAAGTCTTGCAGATAAATGAAAAGTTTCCTCTTGAACCCTCTAAGTCTTCTCAATTTCAGGAAAACATTCCTGAGTCCTTCCACTAAATCAACTGCTCTCTTCTGAGCTTTCTTTTATTTATTAGAATCCTTTATAAATTGCAAGGTACAAACTAAGGCCTGGGTGTTCACTCGATTGCAACACACTGCTGACCGGTTGAATGTTCAGTGATAGTGAATGTGATGCATCTCTGTGCTACCTCCAACCACTTCTCTACGAGCAGCTGCCTGGCATGCTATGCTGAAGAAGGTTCTAATGTTTTCTCTGTGCTCTAATGTTATCTCTGGGCTTGGCAATGTCTGTGGTGAGTGGCTGAGCTGAGAGTGGTGCCTGGTTTGCTGATACCTTAGATGGAAGGACCCTCTGAATACACATCTTTCCAAGTTTCCCCATGGAGTTAGTGAAAGCAAAGACTGAAAAGCCTTGTCACTTATGTTTCTTTAAGTTCTTTTAAGGGTAAAGTGTTCTAGTTATTCTCTGAAAGTGTCTTCACTGTACTTAGTTCCACATATCCCTAATATTTAAATATGGGTAGCCAACAGAGACCAAACTATGAAATATTCTGGAATGAAGGAAAATCATATCTTTGTCCTAAGATGGCTTGTTCAGATATTCTTCTGGAATCATTGGGAGTCTCTGAAGATGATCATGATGATAATGATGATAAAAATAAGTAGGCTTTTATTGTGTTTTATAGTTTTTACATCACTTTAAGCTATATTCTTCCCTTTGATCCTTATGACACCTTCGGTATTATTATTCCTATTTTAAGCTGCAAAGACAATTTTGGAATTTTAAGTAACATGACCAAGAACATTTGATGAGTTTGTCATCTTGAATCCTGTTTTATTAGTTTTTTGTTTGTTTGTTTGTTTGTTTACTACAAAAACTGAAGCTTTCCCCATGTAGGATGGGCTTTGGGGACATTTGTTCATATTTATCTTTGCCAGTCCCATTGCCCTGCTGGTTTATCAGTAGCCACTTTTCTGTTCCTACAGCTGTAGCACCTGCCAGGTGTATCCTCTCCCATGACTAAAGCTCTCTCCATAGCCCAGTAATTGCTCTCTCCCCTGTCATTTCAGAACCTAGAGGGGGCGATGGCCTTTAGCTCTGGATAGGCAGGGAGAGAGGGTATGCTAGCAGAAGCTATAGCTAATTACTGCTCCAGTTAAGGGAACTCCAACCCACATTGGTTCCTTTAACCCTGACCTTAACTGTAAATGGGCCTTTCATTAAACCCTTTTCAATTACCCCTTTGAGTGTGCTTTCCATTTTCCTGCCAAGGCCCCAACTGATACCATTGACCCAGGGCAGACATGTCTCTGCTCCCCTTCTCTGATTTACAAGGCAAACTTAGGTCTGAATGACATTTAGATTGGATATTAAAGAGAGGCTGCCCCATTCTTTGGTGGGAGCAATTACCAAGACACAACCCAATTCATTTTGTTGGCAATAGCTGCTTAGGAAAGATAACTTCCCAAATTCAAGACCCTATAGAACCTCAGGGAGTTCTCTAACTTTAGGATTATTGGAAGGAATACATTCTTTTGATACTCAGCCAAAATTGATTTATTAATCTTTTTTATTTGTGTTGAAATAGAGCATCTATTTCTTGATAACACAAGTTTCAAAGACAGACCACCATCTAGGTATATGTATGTATATGAGTGTGTGTGTCTGATGTCTTTGTCTGTGTATCTTCCCCCACACACACACACAAAGTTTACAGTATGAATATGGCAAAATTTATTCTTGAAACCATCTATTCAAACTATTTCATGGATCCTAAAGCATAAATGGGAAGTAGCCCATTAATTTCCTACCAATGTTCTTTTATAGCCGCTGGATTTTACATAGAATTTAATTTCCTAACTTTTTGAGCTGTTCCTAAATTTCCTCCTATCTGAGCCTTCTAAGCACACAGGCCATGATGGCTGGAATGCCCTTTTATGCTTTCTATTTTTGTAATACAAATGTAGTCACTTTTCTCTCATCAGTTATTAATGTATGTGCAATATAATGATATCACTCAGACATATGTATAGGAAACATATATCACTCAAGGATTTTTAAAGACCCTTTAACAGGGAATTCAGGGCTTTCTAAAGTATTAAAAAGCCTGGAAGTGTGGACAGTAGCTGTATATCTATGAATGCCCCAGAGCATCACAAGAATCACACCTCTTCCCCCCACCCCAGAGCTACTATTTCTGCACAATCAAAAAGTGAGGAATTTGAGGCTAGCTACTGAAACAACTGAGTTCAAGAACATGCTTCAGTGGCTGCAATCCAAGGAAGCTCCTGTTGCTGTCACCACCTTGACCTCCAGAAATGTGGTAATTGGGCAAAAGGACTCTGAGTCTGCTAAGTGCTTTAATGATCTTGATGGTCAAGCCTAGAGAAAAGTTGTTGAAATGACACCAAAGGAGAAAATGCCCACATCTCAACCCTGGTAATGACCTCTGTCTTACTCCCCCCTTAAAATCTCTTGTGAGTGCATTTGATTTGCAAGTCCTACTTTGCATCCTGAACCTTTGTCACAAGGGAATCTGGAAAGAGTGGTTTTTCATTTAGCTTTCAGCAATGCAGGGAGGTATGGTGGTTGAAAGGAAGTGGGACTGGATGTTGTGTGCTAATCAACTCTACCTGCCCCAGCAATAGAGAGAAAACTGAGCTTTGGAAGCAGATAGACCTAGGTTTCCTATTTATGAACTGTGTTACCTTAGTGAAATTACATATCTAGTCTTACCACCCGGTTCCTCTTTTCACAAATAGTACAATGGATTATACATAACTCTGAATTATTGGGAAGACCAAATGTGATAAGTAAGAGCTCTCAAACTGGGTGCCAGGTTACCCTGGGTGCAAGAGCAGTCATGGGGCATCTCAGGTTATCTTAAATTTTCAAAGGAAACACAGTGCTACTTGACATCTATTGGGCTCAAAGTACTAGCCAGAGGTAGTTTACAGTCTCAACATTATGCTACATTCACCATGTCATATCTCTTTGAAAATGCGTTTTCAACAGTTACTGTGTTGTCAAGCTAATAATTCCCAAAAACTGATTTGAGTTTTGCAGTGTCCAGTAGGATTCCAAGATTTGAGAAAGGGTACAACGCCCAAGAGGCACACAAACCCCATGAGTAAGTGTTATGGGATGAGCTGCATCCCCCCAAACGCATATGTTGAAGCCCCAACCTCTAGGACCTCACAATGTGACTGTATTTGGAAATAGCATCTTTAAAGAGGTAATTAAGGGGCACTTGGGTGGCTTAGTTGTTAAGCGTCTGCCTTTTGCTCGGGCCCTGATCCCAGGGTGCTGGGATCCAGCCCCATGTCGGACTTCCTGCTGAGCAGGAAGCCAGCTTCTCCCTCTCCCACTTCCCCTGCTTGTGTTCCTTCTCTTTCTTGTCTCTCTCTGTAAAATAAATAAATAAAATCTAAAATAAATAAATAAATAAATAAATAAATAAATAAATAAATAAATAGGTGATTAAATTAAAAAAGAGGCAACAGAGTACTCAGGGTCTACCCTGACTGTGTCCTTATAAGAAGAGAAAATTGGGGCACAGAGAGGGACAGCAAGGATGCAGGTGCACAGAGAGAAGGCCATAGGAGGGGACCCAGCAAGAAGGCAGCCATCCATAAGTCAAGGAGGGAGACCCCTTGGGAGAACCTGCACCTATTGATGTCTTGATCTCAGCCACAAAATTTTCAGCAGCTCCGGTTCCCAACGTAAGTCATCTCTATCCTCACTGGATCATGTGATGCATTTTTTGCTTCTTTAGGAGACAAAGCTGCACGTTCCCTCTTGGAGTGCAGTACCCATGCTCAGCTTCTGCTCAGAATTTCTCCTGGGTGTGCCTCAGCTCCTTCAAGCAGAGAAGTCCTCAGTGAAAAGGACAAAACACGCCTCGTCTCCAACCAGAGTAATCAAGGGAGACAGAGAAGGGAGTGTAAGGCCCTTGGCTGTTCTCATGTAACTACAACAAAATTCATTTAATAGTGTCTTATCTTTATTAAGCTTCTAAATAGACTCTGTCCAAGCACATGTTGCATGTGGGTATATGTGTGTGTGTAGGTGTGTTTGTACATATACATGAAATACACATATCGATCTATCAAAGTGGGAATTTGGTAAATTCCCAATGCAGACTCTCAACAGAGGCTGGACACACATGGTTTGTACTGAGCTTCAAGGCATTGTTCACTGTTTGCTCACCATTGCTGGTGTTTACTCCATGTATCAGGTACCAGTCTAAATATTTTACACATAGCAGCTCTTCTAAAAATCACACTGACCTTCAGAGGTTGGCACTCTTCATCTCATTGTTTTCAGATGAGAAAAATGGATGTGCAGAAGGGTCAGTGACTTCTTCGAAGGGGCACGGCTAGTGAGGGGTGGAGGACCCAGGGTAGGATACGAGCACTCTGATGGCAAAACCCTATCTTAGTTTACCACGTCTGTGTAGTCAAGCCTCAACCAGCCCCTTCTTTCCCTTCTCCTCCCTCCCATAGGACCTGATGATTCCCACGTGAAAGGGCCCCCACATTCATTCTAGTGCAGAGAGTCCTGTGGGGGGCTGTGCCTCAGGCTGCGAGACCGTTGCAAAAACCCAGGCAACAGACACATTTAGGAACTGGCAGAAGGAATGTACCTGGTTTTCCCCCCAGATAACTGAAGGCCTCAGAAATGACCAAACGTCATTCTTCCTTGGAATCTTCCTCTCTCTCTCTTAATATTCCTGCTGGTGCTGCTCATTCCGGGCAGTGATTTCATGGACATTTTAGAATCAGCCAGCAATGTTCTCCTGGGCTCTTCTCAGCTCTGTAGCCTTCTACAGTAACTCCCCGTTTTTCACTAGATTTTCATTTTCCTGTTTTGCAGCTTCTCTCCCTCACCAGTTATTACTTGACCTTTCATCTTCTGAAGCCCGACTTGCATGCAGGCAGCTTCCTTGGAATTTTTAGCTGACAGATGTGATCTAAAGTTCCCTGCAGTTGCCTGAAAATAAAGGGATCAGGACACAAAATCTTCCCTGGTCTTTAAGGAAGGATGATAAAATAAGTGTTGGGGGAGGTGGTAATGAGAAGACCATACCTACTTCTGGTTTTCATCTGCACACACTCATAGTGCCTCTCAAGGAGAACTCCTAGCGGCTGTGGAATTTTGTATCCAAGTATGTTTTTTAATTTGAGATTCTGTGTGGACCAAGTTGCACGTGGCCAGAATTTCTGCAAGAGAGGATCAGAACATTCTGTTTTGCCATGTCATTGTTTGTAAAGGAAGGAGGGTGATTATTTTATGAATTTTTGAAATAGTAGAAAGAGAACTAACTCACCTTGTCAGCAACCTGAGTTTGGAATTTTACCCCAGTGCTCAGGAGATGTGTGGGGTAATAATCCACACATCACGGGAGTTTTAATAAAATAATCAGGACACACAAAGACCTTCTGGTGTCCTTGAAGAGCATTTCACTGAAACTACCTTCGTCAAGGTTACCCATGATGCTCGTGATGTGAAACCCAGTGGCCCCTTTATGGGTCCGCCTTCCTCACCCTGTTAGCAGGATTTAACACAGCTCATCCTCTGCCTTTTCTACCTTTCCAGTTTGTCCGTGTCTCGTCCTTGGTCTGCTGGAAATAGTGATCTTAATCTTAGACTCAGTTCGCCAACTCTTCTTTCTCTACACTCCCTTCTAGGTGATCTCACTTGACGGTTCCAGTAGTACATTCCGCAGACATCTCAGACTTCACATGCATGCACCAGATGTTTACTGATTACTGACCCTGCGTTTGCTCTCTTATGTTCTCCTGGTCCTTCGCGGACTGGAGGCCTGCAAGTGACAACTCCCAGACTCCGCAGCCTACATGGTGATGAGGAAGGGAAGCAATGAAAAACACTCACGCTCTTGGCAGGACCTCTGGCCATGTCCACCTTAATGTCTTCTGCTTGGTGGCAGCTGCCAGGATCCCAGCAGTTTCTGTAAGGATGGTTTACACACCATCAATAGTAGAGCTTGCTGCACCATTTGGGAGAGCAATGAGGGCCCTTGTTAGGCAGCGGGAACTGGTGGTTCCCTCACAGTCAGTGGGTGAGTGCAGCTGGTGAGTTCCCACATGCTGGGAGCAGCCGCTTCCCCATCTTTATGCACTATCCCATTTGCTTCTGCTCTCCAGTCTCTTCAATGCCATTAGCACAGCCAACTTACCCCTTAGTCACAGCAGGCACAGTACCCTGAGCCCACAACAGTTTTAGGGGCCCTGGAAATGTTTTATTATCTTTTAATCAAAAAGAAAAAAAAAACATGAATGGAGGAAAGAGCCCATAAAAAGCAAAAGTACCTCATTATAACGCAAAAGTTATAATGCAACCACGACCTTTGCAACCATTTTCCAGCAACAAATTCCTCTTTGGGTGAAAAGTTAGTAGTTTCTGCTTTCCTCATGTGGACCCTGGCTAAGTCAATGCTCCAAATAGTACTCTTGATTCCTGCCCCCCAAAGGCCCCGTTCTCCCCCATTCTTCTTGCTCTCTCTGGGAATGGTACCATCATTCACCATAAACTCAGAGACCCAGCCATTATCCTTGAGTCCCCACATCTAAAACATCACCAAATCCTTCTGCCCATTCAACAACACGTATCTCAACTCTGCCCATTGGTCTCCACTGCCACTGGTACCAGCTAGCCCCAGTCACCTGTCAGGGCTTTCTTCTTGGCCTTAAACCAAGACCATGTTAGCATGCCCCACAAGGCCCTGTGTTGTCTGGACCCTGCCTCCTCCCCTGGTCTGTCTCTATGCTCCCCAACCCTTGCTTATACAGCCAGTATAGTAGATGAGTTGCATTAATGGCCCTAGCTTTTCATGCCTCCCTGTTCCCTTGTCCTTCGGTAGTACCTTCCCACACAGACTGTGAGCTCCTGTCCTTCACATCTTTATGCAGGTGTTACCTCACAGGCAATGACCTAAAATTGTTCCACTTCTCCCATACTTGCTACTATACTGTCAGACATATGCAGATCTGGTTTCAAGGGTCAGTTCCATTATTTGGTAGCTCTGTGACCTCCTGATCTCTGAGATCTATTTTCCTAATACATAAAAAGGGAATGATAACTACCTTATGGGGCATCATGAGAATTTAGTGGAACAGAAAGATGTAATGCTGATCCACAACAGGTCCTTAGCAATAGTCGTGTTCCCTTATGAAAACATCACCAGCAATATTTTAGAATTAACTTTCATTTTTGATTTAGGAGTCCACCCACTTACCAAGCAGAGTCAGCAAGACAGAAACAACAACTTCGAGGAATAAAAATATCTTTGTTCCTCTCCCTTTGCAAGTGTTTTATAATTACAGTGAGCACCAAGAATCTTGGGGGGCACTACACCCAAATGCCTTGGTAGTAAATATAGGTCTGTGCCTGTGTCTGTAGCGTACCAGGGACCCAGGAGACAAATAAGCTTGAATTCCTCACATGAGTGTGTTTTATGAGTGTTTTCCTGAGGATCATAGTAGAGGCATTTATGGCCGCAGAAAGAGACTTTTCAGGAGTCATTTCATGGGGCGAGAGACACCAAAGTGGTTATAAAAAGTAAGGTACCTCTGAACAGTACATCTTTTGGAAAGTAGAGGGGCTAAGGACTTGGCACCACTGCCCCTCTGCTTCCCCCAGGTCATCTTCCCTTTCCTTTGTCCCCATGGAGCTGTGAGATCTAAAAAACAGGTGAGGCTGATAGCAACTTCTTCTGCTACTGAAAGATTCCACTCCTTAAAACCAAAAAATTTAAAAAGGGATAAAAACTGCCTACACAGTTCCCACCCCTACCCCCCAACCCCCTGTACAGCCCTGTCATTTACAACTCACAGGGCTCAGCCCTTGGCTGTCATTAGCACTGAGAAAACTGTTGAACTCTTTCCCCCTGTATTTTGTATTTCTCAGTATTAGAGCTGCCACTTGGATTTATGTGCTCCAACAGAAAGAATGGACAAAGAAGTCTATACTTCTGAAGGAGCAGAATCAGGTTCGAAAGGAAAAATCAAAGCAAAGAGCAGATTTGGGTTCGAGAGAGGGCCCCTCCCACATCCCTGGAAAGAGCATGGTTACCTCCAATGCAGAAATGCCAAGTCCATTCTCTTGCTAATAGAAGAGATTTCTTTTAACAGAAATTCTTTTATTTAACATTTCTTTAACATTTTCGTGTTTCCACAGCATATGTCCTTTTAGCAATTGGTATGAGGGGAATTTCTCTTATATAATAAAATTAGTGGGTTCCACTATCTGTCACTATCATTATCCACCTGTTATCCCAAAAATGAGGAGAAAGGGAACATTCGAGAAAGTCAGGGGAGAACACTATTTCTCAAGACTTATTTTCTGGAGCATTAGATGCACAATAAATTAATGAGTCTTCTGAGAAAAAAGACCCTGTGGTCAAGTGAGGTTGGGAAATGCTTCTTTAGTTAAGGCTAAATGAATCTCTTTTTCTGCGGAACTTCTTGAAACCTTTATCTACTAATTTGTATTGTGAACCTCCAAGACTAGGATATGGCATGTGAAAAATTTGGTAAGAACACTCTTCATATCTTATGGGAATAAACTGGAAAAACAGAGTATAAAAAATAAACAAAGTTCCTGTTTTCAAGTCATTCGTTGCCTAATGGGGAGACAATCCCATACACAGACTGTTAAAACCAACTAATTAAAGCATAACAATTAAGGTAAATACGGAGAGGACTGTGGAAGCTCAGTAGGAGGAAACTAAGCAAGTATGGGGAGCCAGTGCTTCCTGGAGGAGGTGACCCCGGAGGTGGGCTTTCACAATGAGTGGCATCATCCCAATCCCACCTACATCGGCCCATGATTTCTGGTCATCTACACAAAATAAACAATCCTTTATCTTCAGTAAAGCATATAGCTTTTCTATGTTAATATTTATGTGCATTTGCCCTTTTTTGTCTTTGAAAGCCAGATAGATCTAGATCCAAACCTCAACTCTGCCTCTTATTACCTCTGTGATCTTGAGGAACTACCTTAACCTCATCTGTTTTTCAAAACTGTCATAAGAATTAGAGATCATATAAGTAAAGCACTAGCAAAGTGCCTGAAATGTGACATGTTCAACCATTTAGACTATTTTTATTTTTATTAGGTCTTAAGATTATAATGGATTTACAGATACCTAATCTATGCATTCACTCTGTATATACTAATCCCATTCTATAATATGTTATAATATATTATAGCTTCTGTTTGAAACTCTGCTTATATTCAACTTTGTTTAATAAGCTCTCAGACTCTGAAAGACTATAGTGTCACATCTGGGATATATACAAAATGACTTAACTACAGATCTTGTTCTGGATCAAAAGTTTCCAGTTCAGTGCTTGGGGTGGGAAAAAGTAAGAACATGGTAATAGACACAAAAGATGTGGGGGTCAACAGGTGCTAAATAAGAGACACAGATAAAACATTGTGAGAGAGAAGATCACTTTCCTTTGGCAGATGAGGGAAGACTTCCTAAAGGAAGTGACATTTAAGCAGGGCCTCACTGTATGAGTCATATATGGACATAAGAGAATAGCAAGGGAAGAAATCCAGGAGAAGAAAACAGAAGAAGCAAAGTAATCATTTGTCAGTTTGGCCGACTTAGGTAGCTACTATGGGTGATACATGGAATATGAACCCAGAAATATAAACTATTGACAGATATGAAGGACCAGACTTCATTTTTGCCAATGTGTCACATTGGACAGCTCTATAAGACACAACCAACATCATTTAAATGTATAGCTGAGTTGACAAGAAAGGGAAATCTGTAAGAACCCTGAAACTCTGCAAACTTTGCCAGTAAGCTCATGAGCTGACCCTATTTCTAACAAAGGTCTTGACTTTGATGTGCTTAAGCAGACAATGAATGAGGCGTTAGTCCTGGAGCACTGGGGATAGATGAATGGGTACCTGATATCTACCCACAAAGTGAGAGCTTCCCAAGGACCATGGAAATAAAGTATAGAGCTTAAAGGAATCTATCTACTGTTAGAGGAATTCTCAAATAAGATCTGTGTGTCAGCCTGGACATAAAAATAAAATTGTCATCTCCAGTGATTTCTTAACAAATACCTGGTATGCTTGAGTTTGGAGGTTGAATAAATACTGCAGGAGAGATATGGAAAATTACAAGCCGAGGAATTAACAGAAAAGGGATTCCAGACAGCTATTATTTTGGTTGCTCTGGGGAGAGCAAGCACAAAACCATTCTGGCAGAACATACCAAACAAGGTTACAAAATATTTTTCAAGCTGAAGCCCCACCGAAGATTAGCTCACAAGGAAAAATTACATAATTCATGAAGGAATCATCCTTAGGGAGAGGTAGTAGACTGATAAACAACAGAAATAGACCTTCAAGAACTTCAGGTAATAGGAACTATGAAATAAGTATATTTCAGATGATTAAAAACATTAAAAAAAAGAAACCACAGATGTGGAGAAGAGTAAGACATCATTGAAAATGTATCTGAGAAAGAATCTATAAGTGAAAAATATAGTTATATAGTTATTGATATTAAAATCAACATGTAGTATAAATAGTAGCCTAGAATAAGCTGAAGAAAAATTAGTGAACTGGAAGATAGACCCAAAGAAATGATTAAGAATATCATATATAGAGAGAAACACTGAAGAAATTTAATAAGAGTCATGGCAGATGGATTGCAAAGTAATAACAGAAACAGAAATGGCAAGCAGAAGTTATGGTTGGAAACTGATAGTTAAAATTGTTCTGTGTTTCCTCCTAACTACACTTAACTCTACCACCACAATGCAACTCACTTTCTTCCTTCACCAGGATTATTTCAGTAGCTTCCTGCCCGACCTTCTTGCTGCTGCCCATGCCTGGTCTGCTCTCAACATCTGAACCTGAAAAAGTAGAAGTTGGATCAGACCATGTCAATCCTCTGCTTAAAACCTCCCCCTGGTTTCCAATCCCATTAATGGTGAAAGTAAGTACAAGGCCTGTATAGCCCGGTTTGACATGCCCTGTTCACTGTCTGAACATGTAGCCCTTCGACCCTCCACTTTGTCTACTCTGTTCCAGCTGGACCTCCCTCCTTGCTCTTTCTCAAAGGCTTTGGTCAACTCCCTCGCTCCCCCAACAGAGCCCTTGACCTTGCTATCTCCTCTGATTAGATGTTCTTCTCCCAGATATCTGCCTGAGTCCCCCTTTCCCCTTGCTCAGGCCTTTGCATAGATATCACTTTCCGTGTAAGGCCTGGCTTAATAATTCCATTTAAAATAAAAAAGCCCACTCCCTACCATCAGCACTCCTCATTCCCATTTCTTACTCATTTTCTCCACAGCACTGATCACTTACAAAACGTATTTTATGTATTTATTCATTTATTCCTGTCCCCCATCTTCTACTACCCAATCCAAGAATATAAACTTTGTGAGTGATAATGTCAACACTGGTGAAAATTGTCTAATGCAATAATTGCAGAAAAATTCATAACTTTAAACTGCTATATTACAAAATGAGCCTGAATATTAGAATGCTAAACTTAAACCTAACAAATTAGAAAATGTTTAAAAGTGTAAGCCCAAAAGAAGAAATGAACTGTGTAAGAACGAAAGTTAAATGCATAGAAAACAAAGCTGTATTATGGAGGATTGTTAGAATTAAAACAGTTATTCAATTTTAAGACATGAATTTAAGAGAAAAACCTCTAGAGAAGATGGTTATGGAACAAAAGAAGCAGGCAACATTCGTAACAGGCTTTAAAAGTAAAGAAGTGGCCTGAACTTTAAAAGTAAGAGAGAGATGAAAAATATTAAAGCAATTCTATGGACAACTTTACATCAAAGAATTTGAAAACTTAGAAGAAATGGATGATTTCCTACATGAATATAACTTACCGCAACTGACTCAAGAAGAAATAAAAACAAAAACAAAAAACCTCAACAAATTGATAAAAGGAGATAAGATGAATTATAACACATACATAGAGAAGGATGGGAATGTTAGCTATTCATTTGGAAAGAAAAAATACAAATGTGTCTCTCTCATACCACATGCAAACATCGATTTCAGTTGGATATATAAAAGATAACATTTATATGCATTTTAAAACCTGAGAAATGCCATGAATTGTTTCTGGATATATTTCATATATAGCAGAAGTATAGAAAACATATGTGGGAATGATGTACATCAAAATCAGGACTCTGGTTACTTTGAAGGGCAGTAAGGGAATGAGAAGGAGGGCATCCAGGGCCTATGTGCCTAGATCTAATTTTCAGTGTCAATTTTAAAAAGATTTGATGCAATTATAGCAAAACGTTAAGATTTGGCAAGGCTAAGTTGTAGATACATGGATGCTTATTATTTATTGCATTTTTTAGGATCTTGAAATGTATCACTATTTTGGGCACCTGGGTGGCTCAGTGGGTTAAAGCCTCTGCCTTTGGCTCAGGTCATGATCTCAGGGTCATGGGATCGAGGCCCGCATCGGGCTCTCTGCTCAGCAGGGAGCCTACTTCCTCCTCTCTCTCTGCCTGTCTCTCTGACTACTTGTGATCTCTCTCTCTCTCTGTCAAATAAATAAATAAAATCTTAAAAAAAAAAAAGAAATATGTCACTATTTAGAAAAGAAGCCTATGCCAGAAAGCTCTGACTTTTTTGGTAAGCAGTGAGTCACTTTTGAAGGTCTTTCATAGGAAATCTGACCATTTAGTGCTTCAACATGCCATCACAGAAAGCTAGGTGTCTCTTCCATGTCACAGAATGGATCTCAACACCCCTTGATTTGAATAAAAATCCAGAATGAACAGGTACAGACAAGGTTGGTCTCGCTAAGCCAGACATGGAACAAAGATGCTTTATTGGAGAGAGTAATATTAAACTGTTTATTTTGTTTGTATATCAAGGCACCCAACGACAACTATACAACATTGTGAAATCTTTGGAAAGTAGCCAATTTAAACTGGCAGTGTTTGAGGCTGGGAGAATGAACATCTCCATGAAAAGGATTTGAGCCTGTACAGTGCCTTTGTAATTTTGTTAGACTAAAGCAGAAGCAAAAGCAAAATGTGTTTTTTACCAAGTACAATTTACAAAAAAGATTGGGGATAGAAAGAGTCATTTAAAAACTACGTGTATTTATATCTCTGCTTGCCGCAGCTTATAAAAAACTCTGTAGGACCCCATTATTGATGTTTTATGTTTTTCAGTTTCTCTGTGCAATATGTAATTATTTCAACCTCTGCCCCTTTGTGTGGTGTATTGGTGGGCTAGGATTCAGAAGGGTTTCTTTTTGAGAACTCCAGTAGTCTCAAGATAGCAATCTTCCCCCACTCAGCTCATCTTTTCTGATCTAAATAATTCTAGTTCTCGAATGCCCCAATGACTTGAATAGGATGACGCATTCAAGACATAGTGTTCCCATAAAATATTTAATCTCAAAGAAAAGCAAGCTTTATTCCCTCAAGATAAAAGAAACCTAATGCTAAGTATGAATTGCTTTTCATTTCTCTGTTCTTCCCTCCCCCGCGCCACCCGCCCCCCACTTTGGAGACTTTTTAAAAATCTAGATAAAGGAACAAAATGGCCAGAGTCATTATCTGGATAACTTAATTCTAGGATATTTTGCCAAAGATTGGATGACCGAGACAAAAGGAAGGATTTTACAATGTGGAGCTACTAGCTGCAGCCTTGATGCTTAGGAGGGGTGAGAAAAGATTGGGAGTCTCTCTTTAAGGGATGCAAAGCTAAACACAGAAGATAAAACTAGGGCAAAAGGAAAAGAATAGACCTTTTCAGAACACTTGACTATGGTCCAGATCCTCCACATTAATCATCTCTGTGAAATCTTGCTCTATCTCCAGGAGTATTTATTGTGTTCTTCATGTCACAGATGACAAGCTGACTCTAACAGACTAACGAGTCTGAGACCAAGCAGGGGGCATGGAGCTGCACTGTCCCTATCTCCGTTAGAGAAAACTCGCTCTACATGGCACAGATGACAATGCCGTCGCATCTTCAGAGAGTTGCTGGCGTTGGCGCCGAGGCCACCCTCCACCCAGGCTGCTCCGAGGCCGCTACTGAGGACAGCAATGCCACTAGAGCCTGTGTCCTCCTGCCCAACGTGAGGCTCTTCCAACTTCTGCTCTAAGGCTCTTCATTGGCCAGATCAGGGTTTCCTCAGAACTGTACCCAGGTCTGCAGAGACTCTTCCTACCGGATGCTCCTGCCTTGCCACTCTCCTTTCACAGAGTCAGACCTGCCTCGCCTACCCTCTCCTGTGCCCTCCATCTTTTCCCTTATAGCATTCTCCCCAGCAAGGGTCTTGTACATCCTGTCTTCTCGTCTGCTTGCCAGAGAACCTTACCTGACCCAGACCACATAGCTAATAGCTGTCATAATTAGACCTTGAGGCCAAAGGCAATACTCTTTCAGGATTGACCTTAACACTACGAATGCTACTGATAGTGACACTGCTACTATTAACTAACAGTGTATATATATCCTTTGTTGAGTATTTACTATGAACTAGGTACTGACCTAGACTTCCATGCATTCTCTCATTCAGTTTTCGCAACAATCTATAATAAGATAGATATTCTCTGCCTTTTACAGATGAGAGACAAGCGCTTAGAAATGTTATTATCTGCATCACATAATTATCCAGTAGCAAAAGCAGGATTTGCACTTGGGTCTGAATGGCTCTAAAATCCATGTTCTTAACCCCTCTGTACATTTTGTAGACACGACTGCTTACCGCAAACTACTCTGCCTCCTTCCAGCTTGCATTACTTTGCATGTTTTTGGCCTCTGATTTGATGGGTGTTTTTCCACTTGAAGTGAAAACAAGCAACAAACTTCTATAAAACACCAACTTCATGCCCAGGTTTTTGGATATAATCTGAGGGTTCAATAAAAGGAAAAGGCTATTTCCTGCATCTAAGGAAGTCATTATTAATCTGTGACATTATTAATGAAAAGAAACGATTGACACCTCCAAAACAACCAAACAACCATCCAAGAAGCTAGACAATTATACGGTTGTGATTAAGTGACACTAACTACTTTTCGGAACAATGTAACATAAAAATGAACAAACTGCAAAGGCTGTTAAATTTCAAAATAGCATACCCTATTTAGCTGTAAAAAAGGAACTGGATTGTGAAGACTCTATAGCGTTTGGAAAGTCAGAAAATGAGAGATCCCAAATTTGCTAGCAGGAGGAAAAAAAAAATCCTTAAAACCATAACAGACTCAGGGAGAAACGTAATTAGTAAATTCTCACTTGGCATCACCTAAAACATTTCCTCCTAAAGAATAGAGTGACATGTACTATGATGGAAATAATATGAACTTGGGCTATCGGACAGAGCTGCAACCCCTGAGACCGTCAGCGTGAACTGGTTAAACAATAAAATGGTGAACTGGGGCAACCAGGAGGATGGTTTGTGCTGCTGCACGGGAAATTTAATCTTGTGCAGGTATCTCCCCAATGGGGGCGTCTGTTTTGATATTGGACCTCATTCAGGAACTTAGCCTTTCTAACTCAAGGAGTCTTAAAATGCTTCCTCCTGACGTTCGAAAAGACAGGGAGACAAAAAACCACACACTAAACCCTCAAAGAAAAATAACGAGGCCACTGGTCTTGAATATGCAGACTACCAAAAGGCGATTGGCTTCTGTAGGCAGAATCAACCCTCGCTAGTTAGTAACTTTCTACCGACCTGTCCCTGGTTCACATGTTTGAAGCAAGCAAAGCCTCCTTATCATTTCATTGTTTGAAACAAACACGAAAAACAACATGAGCAAGGGTACAGATTTTCTGTAAAATAACCTAAAGAGCCCTGTTACAGATAATCAGTACCTCAACGTGAAGATGTCTCAGGTCCCCGATTCAGGAAAGACTCAGGAAGAGCCCCTGAGCATTTGCTTGATGTAGTACATGAGGGGTTGAGACCAGACCCAAACAGAAGTGGTGCCATTAGGCTTAGCTAGTTGAGGCCATCCTCCTCAAAGAGAAGAAGCTGCATGTTACTCTCACAAGCCTCTGCCTACCCCCTGCCTCTCTGTAGCCAAATGCAGCACGAGGTACACACTCCATGAAATTTTCCAGGTTAGGTCACCCCCAGTACCCACACTGGCGCCCCGAGCCACCCCAACTGAATGAGTTCTGAGGAGTCAAAGAGAGAACACCTGGAAGAGAGGGGAGACAGAAAGTCTCACTTTTCACTTTGCACTGAAACTTGTTCACAAGACGAATGACAACACATCATTTAAAAAAGAAGTAGCAAGCGGAAAGATAAGCAACAGAGCTCAAGTGAGAAGAGTGGAACAGTGGGAAGGTGCGGTTAGGAAGTTTGGAGAAGGCCAGATCACACTGAGTCTCATGGGCCATGATAAGGAGTCAAGTCCATAAACAACACACATGGGTAGACATGCAAAGGTTCTAAGAGGGGAGGTGACATATTTAATTTGTTTCCAGAAGGTTTTTTTCAGACTGCAGTGTGCAGAGCTGATCGGGGTTAAGATCGGACATCAGTGTAATAACAGTAAAGTTGTAACAATAGTTCAGACAAGAAATAAAGGTCGTGGGACCGTTGGTGGCAGTGTGAGTGGAAAGAGAATGGGTTGATGGAAGAGCAAGTGAGAGGCGGAATTGATAGAACTCACAGGATGGGCACAAAGTGGGGCGAGGGGGAGGGAACATGTCTGAGATTGGCTCCTGGGTTTCTGGCCTGCATGCCTGGCTGGGTGGGGGTGAACTCACTGAGCTAGGGAGCCTGGGAAGGAGATACAGGGAGAGATCACAGACTGGCTTTTTGGTGTGAGTTTCAAGGGCTTTGAGACATCAGAAGGGTGGAAGGTGGATTGATATGTGTGTCTGCAGCTCAGAGGAGGACCCTGGGGATGTAAGTAACTAGTATGGGTGATAAATGCACTGAGACTGAATGATAAAATGCAGTTTACAGGAGAGTCGAGGAAGGAAAGAAATTATTCTCTCAACATCACTGGAATTCTTTTCTCTTTGATCTTTGACCATATCCTCTGTTATCAGCTCTCCTATAAGGTAATATCATTGTTTTTCTCTGTACCCCTCTAGACTGTAAGGTGGTTGAGGGCAAGTCTCTTTTACGTATTTAAATGTACAGTGCCTAGCAGAGTGTTTAGTATACAGTGGGGGCAAATAAATAATGGATGAGCAGGGGCATGCAGGAAGAGTATAACAACAGAATAAACTAGGGATTGAGACCTAGGAAGTGTGGTTTCTGGTTTCCTTCTGTGTGACCACTGGAAACTCACCTGATTATTTTATAGCTCAGTTTTCTTGTTTATTTAACTTAATCTGTTTGATACATAGTATGAAACATGCTCAGCAAATAAAGCATAATCCCCCTAACATCACAGGAAAAAGGGGTCCAATATATACTGGATACCTAATATGTGTTACTACCCTGGTCCTGGTACACATGTACATGCACACACACACACACACACACACACACACACACACACACACTACAATCTCAGTGTTAATCCTCATAACTATGCTTTGAGGCAGATAAAATTGTCATTTTACAAATGAAGAAATTGAGATTCAAATATATGAACTGATGTTTCGGGTTCACACCCAGTTAGTAACTAGAATACAATCAGAGGCTGTCATGGACCCAAAACCTTGTTGCCACTTGTCTGAGAAAGTTAAAAAACAGTGTATACATATGAGGTATCCCCATTGTTTCAGACGTTCGTCTGAAGGCACACATCTAAATGTTTGTTTCTGCATAAAATAGCCGAACTGGTTTTCCTACCAACTCACACAGGATGTGAGGCAACAGATAGGTTCAAATATTTATTAAGTGGAGGAATAAAAGGTCCAGATTTTGGTGAAGACTGTTTTGTTTTGCTTTAACTTTTCAACCTGGCAACTAACAGCAAGCAAAGCAAGTGAAATGTTGGCAGACAAGTTGGCTAAAGTACCAGACTTTGTTGTCCAGTCAGACACTAGACACAGATGGAAAAAAGTCTGCCTGGTTATCTTTGTCTGGTCTTTCTTGGCTAAAAAATAGGATATTCCTTGGAGGTAAAATGGGATGGTCCTTTCCCCTAGTTAAAAAGGATGTTACACACAAAGGTTGCACAGTATATGGGGAGGGGAAGAGAATGAATGATGGACACGCACAGATTACTTAGATGAAGAATTTCTCATGTGATACATAAGAGCCTATTTTCTAACCACATAGAATGTATGGGAATGCATGCACATAGAATAAATATGTTGTTGAGTTAGATATAAGTGTATGCATTTCATTTCCTTGCAAATTGTTGGTCTTCCTTTTCTCAGACATCTCATTTTCTTCGCCGTTTTCCAAAGAAAGTTTTCCTTTTCCTCTTTCTTTTTCCTTTTGACTGTCAGGAATCTCAGAACTCATGCCATGCCTGATTAGAACAGTTTCTTGGGGTTTTATTATAAATGGTTTCTCCATAGATGGGTCTTTTCATAATAGACCCCCTTCCATGCTTTTTGTTGTAAGCTGGGGCAAATCCCTGCTGGAAGTATCAAGTAGATTCTATCAATAGCTCTGATTCTTCGCCCATCCCAGCATGCATGTCCTTGGGATGGCCACATCAAGAGTGGAGTGTACTTGCCTGGCCCTCGACTTGAGATTTGCCATGTAACCTGCCTGGGACAATGACAAATGCTGGAAATGAGAGTGTATCAGTGCTGAGCCTAGGTTTGAAAAAACGTTAGTGTTGCCACTTGCCTTCTTACATGCCTGCCATTACAACAAGAAGGAATATGTCCAGGCAACCCTCTGGTCACAGAAGAAGGATGAGAGACACATAGAGCAGAATTGCCCTGCCTAAACCCAGGTGGTTGTCAGCAGACTTCCAATAGACTTGCAGATACAAAAGCAATAATAAATGACTCTTTTTTTCAGCCACTGAATTTTGACTAATTTTTTATGCAAGCAAGTTAATGAGTACAAGGTATTTATATGGGAAATATTTATATTTTAATATACATATATGTGTTTATGGTTAGTATAGCAAATTTGTGAACATTTTTGATTTTCAGAAACAGTGTATTAATTCATAATTCAATACTACTGAATATGTCTTTTTTTACTCAGTCTGCTTAATGGACTTCTATTCACCCTTTAAAACCCTGTCATCATGTCAGAATTCTCTGTAAAGCCTTGCTGATATCTCTTGAAAATGGAATCATTTCCTCCTCTGGATTAATTGTATCCCTTCAATGAATTTCTGTCTTTCTTTCACTAGATTTTTGTGACACCCAAAGTGAGAGACTGGGCCTTCTGTATCTTTGTAACCTCTTTCATGGACATTTCAGACATTCAAAAAATATACATAACTGGATATACCCTGTGATCGATTTCCAATCAATTCACTTGTTGAGAACAAACTGACCAAGAAGACAGTCCTCTAAGCAATACTGATACGTTGCTTTTGAAAAACACAAAGCATTGATGTTACTAAGGAAACAAAGCACTGTATAGTATGTAAAGTCTAGTGCAGTGAACTGTAAGTCAACTTGAGTAATGCTCTCAAGCCTAGACTTGCTCCCAAGCATCAGGATGATAGTTAATAGATACCTTTCTGGGGTGCCTGGGTGGCTCAGTTGGTTAAGTGACTGCCTTCAGCTCAGGTCATGATCCTAGAGTCCTGGGATCAAGTCCCACATGGGGCTCCCTGCTCAGTGGGGAGTCTGCTTCTCCCTCTGACCTTCTCCCCTCTCATGCTCTCTCTCTCTATCATTCTCTCTCTCACACATAAATAAATAAAATATTAAAAAAAATAAATACCTTCAGTGAGAAATCTGGCAGAGTCAGTCATTTATTCCCATTGATTCCTCTATGAAGGCTTCAGTTACTTCATTATTCCTAATGACATCAAATGAAATATCATGATAAGCGGAATAATGAAAATTATCCTCAACAGCATCAAAATATATGTAAAATATATATAGTTCAGTGAAGTGACAAATGTGGGAAGGAGATTTTATTTGATAGTCTACACACTATGTATGGATGGAGAGTGTGTATATAGAGTTTCATGTGTGAATGCAACTTGGTGCAGGAAAGAAACTTGTTGGTCATAATGAGCACAGTGTCCCAGCTGTGCAATTTGTTACACTGTCTAGATACATTATGGTGAGATAGTCCTGGCAACCTGTCTCAAAATATCTAAATTGGGTGGTAGGAAAAGACATGGATTCCATTTAAATTTACATCTTCTTCTAAATTGTTTTTAAGTGGTGCAATGACTGGGGTCCTTGAGATCTGACCAGGACTCTCTGCACCCACAACAAAGTAGTTTGTCAAGCAAGAGAGGATGGTATGGTAATGCTGATAGCTAACATTTACTAAGCCAAGACTGTTCTCAGCATTAGCATGAATTAACTAATTTAAATCTCACTGTGCTCACTGAAGTAGTTATACCGTTATTCCCATTTTGCAGATAAGATTTTAACTGGTACTTAATCACAGTTTCCTTCCCCTCTGTTTCTGAGTTCCCAATCAACTGAGAGCTGAAACAAGGAATGAGAGAAGCAGAAATCCGTGTCAGATTATTGCTAAATATTGATAAGAAAGGACAGCCGGGTCTAACAAGACTCAGACTTCCTGTTATGTTTCTCCAAGATCAAATGTACATACAAAGAAAAGCATAGCAGACAAAAACATATTACAAAGATTTAAAAAATATTCATATACTAACATTCTTTCTCCACTGATATGAAACCCCATCTGTGTTACATATGTGGCTCCATCGATTATTGTATCTGCTTCTGAGCTTTCTCATTCATTCCATGGCCATGCATGTCTATTCCTGGGCACATGCTACACTACTTTAATGACCACAGCTTTAAAATAGGTTTTAAGAACTGGTAAGACAAGCACAATCTTCTTCATTTTTTTTTAAGATTTTTTTTAATTTTTATTTATTTGACATAGAGAGAGATTACAAGTAGGCAGAAAGGCAGGCAGAGAGAGAGGAGGAAGCAGGCTCCCCGCTGAGCAGAGAGCCCGATGAGGGGCTTGATCCCAGGACCCTGAGATCATGACTTGAGTCAAAGGCAGAGGCTTTAACCTGAGCCACCCAGGCGCCCCACAATCTTCTTCTTCAAATGGTCTTGGCTGTCCTCTGCTTTCGTTCTTCCATTTAGATTTTGTTTTTCCATTTTAGATTTTGTCGTCTTGTCAAGTTTCATTTTCAAAAGGCTATGGAAACTTTAATCAGTATCATAATATATTTCAGATTAATTTTGAGAGAACTGCCAACTTCATGATAGTTCTCCGGTAATTCAGGACTTCTTTTGTGTCCACCTTGGTTTTGTTTTTGTTTTTTCCAAAAAATACCTTGCCAATCTTGTTATACTCTTTTTTTAAAAAAGATTTTATTTATTTGTTTGACACAGAGAGAGAGATCACAAATAGGCAGAGAGGCAGGCAGACAGAGAGGAGGAAGAAGGCTCCCCGCTGAGCAGGGAGCCCGATGCGGGCCTCGATCCCAGGACCCTGAGATCATGACCTGAGCCGAAGGCAGAGGCTTTAACCCACTGAGCCACCCAGGCGCCCTTGTTATACTCTTCTTGCATTTATTCTAGAATAAATATTTTCATCTTGCTCAACTATATTTTTTACTTCTTTCAGTAAGGACCTTAGTCTTCATATGCCTGAAATTATGTTTTCCCCCTTCCTTTTGGACAATAGCTTTGTATTTTATGTATACCTTATTTTCAAGACTGTTTTCCCTTAGCATGTTGACCCTAGTACTCTGTTGTCTTTGTTCTTTGTTGTTGGTGGCAAGTCTGCCATCAGAATGATTGTCATGTCTGTAGATATTTTTTTTTACTCTGTTAGCTTTAAATATTTATTTTTTCTTTAGCACTGATACATCCAGGTATGAACATATTCGTATTTATAGTTCTAGCATTGGAGCTCACTTTAAGTATGAGACTCATGTCTTGGTGGAAATTTTTCCTCCAATATATCTTAAATGTTTTTCTGAAGGATTTGTTTTAGCGTTGCCTTTTGGGACTTTTATGGGACATATATACTCCTATAAGACATATATAGGATATATTGAAGACTTGCCAATATATCAAGCAGATTTCTAAGTTTCATATATTTATATTGTGAACTATATTCCTAGTGTACTTGTCATCACTCTATTCAATGTGTCCAAAAAAGCATTTCACCCATCTAGTGAGGATTTATAAAGCAATTTCAATAGCTATATTTAGAATACAACACCAAAGGCATGATCTATGAAAGAATTATTAAAGCCAAGACGACAGGCCCCAAAGGACTTCTACTAAGCCTCACATCAGCAAACCAAGACTGAAACAGTGTCAGCTGTCCCAGAAATGGAATCTTAAACTAGTCCATCAAGAATCAGCTGATGGGTCATCTTCCTGATAGACCTCTGCCAGCCCGTAAAGAAAAGTAATCCTGCAATAAACAATCCACTGGTTTTTTTTTAATTAAGATTTATTTGTTTATTTGAGAGAGAGAGAATGTGCAAGTGCTGGGGGGAGGGGAACAGAGAGGGAGAGAATCTCAAGCAGGCTCCCTGCTGAGCATAGAGCCCAATGCAGGGCTCCATCCCATGACCCTGAGATCATGACCTGAGCAGAAATCAAGAGTCAGACACTTAATGCACTGAGCCCCTCTGGTGATCTAAATGAGCCACTGTTTTGCCTAATAGAAGTTCTTTTTTTCTGCTCACTTCTGCCTATAAAAGTCTTTCATTTGTACTGTCCTTTAGAGTTTCTTTTTACCTGCTAGGTTGGATGCCGCCAGATTCATAAATCATTGAATGAAGTCAATAAGATTTTTAAAACTTACTAAGTTGAATTTTGTTTTTTAACAGAAACAATAAACTGTACTTCGTTAAAATTAAAAAATTCTGCTCTGCAAAAGACATTGGCAAGAGAGTGAGAAGACAAACCACAGACAGAGAAAATATTTGTAGAAGACACATCTGACAAAAGATGGTTTATCCATAATCTACCAAGAACTCTAAATATTCAACAATAAGAAAACAAAACACCTCAATTTCAAGATAAGCCAAACATTTGAACAGACATCTCATTAAAGAAAATGTATAGATGGGAAATAAGCATATAAAAAGATGTTCCATATCATATGTCATCATGGAAATATAAATTAAACCAACAATGAGATACCACTACACACCTGTTAGAACAGCTGAAATCTTGAACACTGACAATACCAAATGCTGACAAGGCCATGGAGCAACAGTCAGTCTCGTTCACTGCTGGTGGAAATGCAAAGTGTCACAGACATTTGGAAGACAGTTTGGCAATATCTTACAAAACTAAGCCCATTCTTACTAGATGATCCAGTAATTATGCTCCTTGGTTTTTACCCAGGGCACTTGAAAACTTATGTCTGCACAAAAACCTGCATGTGGATATTCACAGCAGTGTTATTCATAAGTGCCCAAACTTGGAAGGAGCCAAGGTGTCCTTGGGTAGATTAGTGGAGCAATAGCTATATTTTTCATATTAGAATTTCAAAAATTTTTTCATGTCCCACCTTGCATATCTTCCTAGTTTTCTTTTTTTATATAATTTTCTATTATTTATATGAATATAGTTTCTTGTTTTACCTCTTTGAAAATCTTATTAACCCCTCTGAGTTATTTTTATTTAAACCAAAGAAAATTGATTCCCATTGCTAATTTTGTTGGCTATCTTTCTTAATGTTATTTTCCTTATAGGTTTTGACACTTAAATTCATCTTGAGTAGTAATCACATGAGCCATGATAGATTAACTGTTATAAAAATCAGTACTCAAATATGAGAGATTCAGTACAGTAGGCACATTTCTCTCTCACACAACCATTTAATACAAGAGTTTGGCTGGCAACCCTCCACACACTGATTCAGAGATTCAGTCTTTTTCCATCTGATGAGTCTGCTCTCCTCTAGGTCCTTTGAATTTTTCTCTTATTCAACCACGTGAATCCCTCTTACCTTCAGTCTCCTCAAATATAAACTAGAGATAATAATAGTACCTACTTCATAGTTGCAAGCATTAACCATGTCACTGTACTCAATAAATAATAGTTGCGAATACTAATAATGACTGTATAACTCCATATGCAATGGGAGTCACTGAGATTTTAGGTAGAGGAGTGGCCTGGAATATATTTAAATTCAGCAAATATTCGAGTGTCCACCCAATGCCATATATACATGCTGAGAACACAGCAGTAAACAAAAACATATAACTCCTACCCCAGGAGCTCCTACTCCCAGGAGCTCATCTTGCAGTGGGAGAGACAAGATTAATAATCAAAAAGAATGATGTTTTCAAAAAGTCACTGTGGTGGCAACGTGGGGGAAGATTCAGAGAGTGGTAGGTTGCTTGTGTAATAAACAAGATAAAAGATGCACAGTCTGTTTGAGGGCAACAATAATAGGGATGTAGAGAAGAATATGGGTTTAGAATATTTTAGGGGTAAAAGAGCAGTTCTTGGTGACATAACCAAAGTCAGAAGGGCAGGAGTGTGCGAGAGAGGAAGAGCATGAAATGAAGCTCAGATCTCACACATTTGTGATTTGAGTGATCCTGCAGATGGTGGCAACAAGATTGGTAATAGAAGGAGAAGAGCAACTTCATGGGAATAAAGCAATTCAATTTTCCACCACTTGTGTGTGTTGTTCCTGTAGGATACCTAACTATATTTGTTTGGTAAGCAGTTCAGTATATTTTGTTTGTCACAAAGCAGGTGTGCAGGAGTTTGCCCTCCAGATCCACTCTCTAATATGTTCTGTCCCCTGGAAGGCCCACCTGTACGAGTGGTATCAGTAGACTTTCTTTTGGCCTGTTTTTGCATGAATTTTGTTAAGAGGGAACATGGTGGAAGATTAGAAGGTGAGAAGGAAGAGAGGCAGGTCAGGGTGTTTCCTCCCCAGGCTACTTCCTGGCCAGGATGGTGTAGTCTGGTGTCATCGCTTGACTAGAGGCCAAGGTTCCCGTCTAGTGTGTCTCCCTCCTCCCTGTCCCTCTTGGGTTCTACTAACTCTCCCCCTTGTCCCTGTAAGCCTAGGGTAGGTAATGAATCCTGTTGCTACTGCAGCCAGGATTCTATGCTGATTTCTCCTAGGTTCCCTATACTCACTAGCTCACATTTTGAATATCACCACCATGTTAAATTCTTCTCAGATCACTCAGTTTGTACATACCCTGTGTTTTCTCCTGGAACCCTGCCTGATACAGGGGATGCTCTGTAAATAATTATTGAACAAAAAATTTACAAATAAATATAGAGATGGGTAGTTGGATCTAGACTTGAGAAATTGACTCTTGTCTAGCTCTTTGGGTAATAAGGGAAGTCATGAAAGTCTTGTGGACTCAGTGCAGAATTAAGGGGAGAAAAAGCCATTATCTGGCAGGGGTGCGAAAGAACATGGAGAGGCAGTGCATGGGGTGGCAGGAAATTCCAAGGTGTGGTGGATAATCCTGGCAAGGCATATTATGAAGTTCTTCAGGAATTTCCCCTCACCTAGTAAGAAAATACATTGCTCCTCAGGGATGAGGGGTAAAGAGGGAGGAGAATCAAAGGTAGAATTAAGGAAGTAAAAAACAACACGTCCATATTTCTTAATTAGCCTCAAGGGCAGAACTATAGCCAAGGGTGAGGATGGAGAAGTTGGAATGTCTTTATTCCTTAGGGGAAAACGTTTCTCTTTCTGCCACATCTTTTCATCCAATTTATCTGGCTTATATTTGTCTGTCAGAAACACAGGCATTTCCAAACCAAATAGCTAACTTTCCCTATAGCAGGACCAAAATAGCTACAAAAGGCTGGGTGTGCTTCATTCAAATAGTCTTGGCAAGAAATATTTACCACATAAAACACGGGTCACTCTCTCTGCTCACAACTGTGGCTTCACCTTGCAAAATGCAATGGAAGTTTTGAAACAGTTGAAATTGGCCCTGCAGATGCCCTTTCGGATATTCCTAAAGTACATACAGGCAGAAGGAAACCCACCATCACAGTTGTGTGGGATGGTGTCCAGGTTCTTTTTTTTTTTTTTTTTAAGATTTTATTTATTTATTCCACAGAGGGAGAGAGATCACAAGGAGGCAGAGAGGCAGGCAGACAGAGAGAGGGGAAGCAGGCTCCCCACTGAGCAGGGAGCCCGATGCAGGCCTCGATCCCAGGACCCTGAGATCATGACCTGAGCCGAAAGCAGAGGCTTTAACCCACTGAGCCACCCAGGTGCCCAGTGTCCAGGTTCTTGCCAAGAATATAGAACAAACGGCCACTGCCTTTAACCCATACCCCATGCACCCTACCCCATTTTTAAAAGAGCCCCTGGGTGATGCAATGAGTAAAATGAAAACACGCCACATGAGAAACTGTGGGAGTAATGGACATCTCACTATCTTGAATATGGAGATAGTTTCACAGGTATAGACCCATGTCAAAACTTACTGGTTGGTATACTTTACATGTGGTATAGTTTATGTCAATTTTACCTTGGTAAACTTGTTTAAAACAAGACAAAAGAAAAACACACCACTTAAAATGGAAGGGTGGTCATGGTAGGGAGCTAGAAGTTGGGAATTTATGTAATAGTTTGGATAGACCTGGCATATATATGGCCAACAGCCATATTCTACACATTACTGCCAGAGTGGTCCTTTAAGAATGTGAATCAGATCATGTCCTCCTCTGCTCAAGACTCTCCAGTGAGTACCATTTCTCCCTGAGTCAAAGTGAGAACACCCATAACCTGCATATAACCCTATCAGGCCATGTACTCTTAAACCCTTGTGCCCCCTTTGGCTATGGCATCTACTACTTTCCACTCTTCAGCCACATCACCTTTCTGGTTTTTTTTTTTTTTAAGATTTATTTATTTATTAAAGAGAGAGAGAAAGCATGAGTGGGGAGGGGTAAAGGGAGAGAATCTTCAAGCAGACTCCCTGCTGAGCACAGAGTCTGATGCAGGGCTCAGTCTTACAACCCATGAGATCATGACCTGAGACAAAACCAAGAGTCAGATGCTCAACTGACTGAGACACCCAGACTCCCAGCCCCCTGGTTATTCTTGATCAAGCATGACAAACTTACCTCAGGGCTTTTGCACCTGCTATTTTCTCTGCCTGAAATATTTTTTCTACTCCCAAATATGTATGTGTCTTGCGCTAGGTCCTACACTTTTAGCTTTTACTTCAAATTTTACCCCCTAGTAAGGCCTTCCCTGCCATTCTATTGAACATGGCATTCTCCTGTGTTCGTCTTGGCCTTAGTGCTTCCTACTTCCTTCCATGCTTTATTTCTCTCCATAGTACTTGGTCATCATCGGCCATTCCCTACGGTTTACTTAGTTATGATTTATTATCTTTCTCCTCATCCTCCCAGTACAATATCAATTCTCCAAAGGCAGGGATTGTTGTCTGTTTTGTTTAAAATGGCACCTGTACATGGTATATATGCAATTTAAAAAATGTTTAGATAATACTTCATTCAGTTAAAGAAAAAAAATCAAAGTTGTTATGGATTTCATGCACAACAGTAAACATATTACATAGAAGTTAAAGGGATAGCTTGCTACTATTGGAATCGTGTTAAAATTAGAACTATTTCTTCCTATTATAAAATTTCTCTGGTGAGATGTGCCATTCTTAAACTCGTGAAGTACAGAAAATAGAGACATCTTAAAATTAATCTAGTTCATTCAGAAATTCAAATGACATTTACAACATCTCAGCCCAGTTTTAACTAGAACATCTCCAGTATTGGGTAACTTATTATTCATTTATTCAAAAAGTAGTTACGATCACTGTGCAGATTAATTTTATGTGTCAACTTGACTAGGCTATGACACCAGATGCTTGGCTAAACATCAGTCTCTCTGTTCCTGTGAAGGTATTTTTAGGATATGATTAACATCTAAATCAGTAGACTTTGGGTAAAGCAGATTATCCTTCATAACATGTTGGGCCTTATCTAATCAGTTGAAGGTCTTAAGGAGCTCCTCTGAGGAAGAAGGAACTCTGTCTCCAGGCTGCCTTTGGACTACAACATCAGCTCTTTCCTGGTCTCCAACCTGCCAAGCTGATTTGCAAACTTTGAACTTGCCAGCCTTCACAGTCCTGTGATTATTCATACATAATTTTTTAAAGTCTCTCCTCTCTCTCTCTCTCTCTCATACACACACACCCCTACTGGTTCTGTTTTCTGGATAAGCATGACTAACATACTTACTCAGTGCATGTTCTGAACCAGGTGCAGTCTAGGCATTAAGATGTAATGATGAACAAAACAGCTTGGAGCCTAGTAAGAAAGTTAAAAAAAAATGCAAGTTTAGTAAATATTCTTTTTTTTTTTTTTAAATATGGAACGCTTCACGAATTTGCGTGTCATCCTTGCGCAGGGGCCATGCTAATCTTCTCTGTATCGTTCCAATTTTAGTATATGTGCTGCCAAAGCGAGCACAGTAAATATTCTTAAGTGGAAGAAACAGTGTGTCATGGGAAACTCTAACGGGAACATCTTAAATTTAGTAGGGACAACTGACCCAAGTCAAGAAGTCCTCACTTTAGAAATAAGGTCAAATGACCAATGGAGGAAGTCAGTGACAGCTGGAGGGACGTTTGGGGCTCTACTGAGTCCTCTCATTCCAGCTCGATGTGGCTTGCGCAGAGGCAGTGGTACATAATTCCTGAAGGGAGAGTTCCAGTCTCTGCTCTGCCATGCATTTCCCACATGACTCGAGTAAGCTGCCTCGTACTTCTCTCTCAATTTCCTAATCTGTAAAATGTGGATACAATAGTATATAATTCATTGGGTTGTTATAACATTAAATGAAAGAATTTCAGTAAAGCATTGAGGACAGTTTCTGACATATTGAATGTGATCAATAAAAGCAGAACACACTGTTACCCTTTAAAAACTGAGTTGACATCCACAACACAGGAAGCAACAGGTGTTGGCAAGAATGTGGAGAAAAAGGAACCCTTGTGCACTGATGGTGGGAATACAAACCGGTGCAGCCGCAAAAAGTTAAAAATAGAACTACCCGAGGACCCAGGAATTGCGCTACTGAGTATTTACCCAGAGAATACAAGAACACTGATTCCAAGTGATACATGCATCCCTATGTTTATAGCAGCATTATTGTAAATATACAATAGCCAAGACATGGAAGCAACCCAAATACCCATCAGTTGATGAATGGATATATTATACACACACACACACACACACACACACACACACACACACACACACACACACACACGATGGAATATTACTCAGCCTTAAAAAAGAATGAAATCTTGCCATTTACAATGACATGGATGAAACTAGAGAACATAATTCTAAATGAAATAAGTCAGCCAGAGAAAGATAAATACCATTATGATTTTACTCAAATGTGGGATTTAAGAAACAAACTGAACAAGGAAAGGAAAAAAATAAGAGAGAGAGCCAGAGCAAGAAACAGACTGTTAACTATAGAGAACAAAGGGATGGTTACCAGAGTGAAGGTAAATAGGGGGGAGGGTTCAGCAGGTGATGGGGATTAATGAGGGCATATGCCCTGATGAGCACCAGGTGTTGTGCAGAAGTGTTGAATCACTATATTGTATACCCGAAACTAATATTACACTGTATATTAACTAACAGGAATTAAGATAAAAACTTAAAAAAAAAAAACTGAGCTGGAAAAAAAAAACAAACCTGTTGTTTACATCCATCAGTTTATTTCCCTTCCCTTGGAACCACACAGCCTGCTCTACTCCCTCTTTCCCACAACAGCCTTTCCCAAGTTTAGGGCAGCCAACATGTCCATAGTACCAGCCTCTACTGCCAGCCTCCCCTCTCAGTCTAACATCCCATTCCCTTGCTGCCCTTCTCGTGAAATAGTTTCCAATCTCCTCACCAGCCAGGGTGTTGTCCTCTGAGACAGCTGGGGAGTCTCGCTTCTTCCTGTGTGCTTCTCAGAACTGACTCCATCCCTGAGCGTGCCAGAGCCTGTGGGACGGCCACCTTCCCTGCTCCAGGTGTGGCACCTCTGTGTCACCTCAGGCGACTACATGAGGACCTGAAATCCTACTCTCGGTAGACTCTGTGACATGACTGCACATTCCTAGCCTCTAGGAGGACTCAGTCTTTTTTGTTTTTTTTCCCCCTCTCCCACTTTAGGAAAAGAACACTTTTATTTGTTCATTTATTATGTTTAGTATGTTTATTTGTTTATTATGGTTTCATTAATTTTGGGGACAAAATTCCTGAGAAAAAGGTCTGGTTAGACGACCCCCTGTTCCAATATCACTGTGGATTTCTTTTTTGTGCCTCTATCCCCAGGGGCAAACTTGTAATAATGATGACGAACATATAAATCCACCCTGTTATGTGAAAGACAGAGACTTTTGTCTCCTATGAACACGATCACTCCCCACTGCCCAATGTGGGAAATGCTCTAGGAGTTTCTGCATTTTACTGATAAGGGAAGCCCGGCTCAGAGCTAAGCAGCTGCCCAAGCCCACTCAGCTAGTGAGTAGGACAGCTGGAATCCACACCCAGGCCAGCTGTTCCAGATGTGGGTGCACTGTGAGCCGCTACCTCTCCACATGTCATTCATGGCCCTGCCCCATCAGTCCCCAACCAAGCATCCTGACACCATGGTGCCCTAGCATGAGCCCTCCTCCTCAGCACCAGGCCACGTTCATGGACATGCAGGCATGGTGCTATGAGCACCCCCTGCTCCCACACGCACGATGCATACTTGAACTGTGCACTGTGATCACACAGCACTGTTTGTCACTGCTTGGACCTCACGCTCCCTCGTACACCTGCCTCTGGGCTATTGCTTACATGATTCTTTGGGGAAGGCTTGCAGGAGGCCCTCCTTGAGCCCTTGCCTAAGAATGACAACCACAACAACTAACCTTTATAAAGAACTGCATACCTTGAACTACTCAGAGTAACTTACATATATCCACTCATCCAATCTCATAACAGATGACCCTAGAGGGTAGGCTCTATTATTGTTTCCATTTTACAGATGAAGGAATTGAGGCACAGAAAGATGAAGGGTGCACAGGTAGGAAGTGGTGGAGACATGATTCCTATCCATGCAGCCTGGTATGCTAAATCCTTCACCTCTGTTCTTCTCTCCAGTCCTTTTTAGTATGTCATTGCTCTCAGCCAGAGAGACACCTTTTTCGACTTTTGATTGTACTGATTTCTAAGTTTCCCCCAGTAGATTTTGCCATCTTCAAGGGACTACAGCACTCAGCACACTGGCCAGCATGCAATATCTCTTTGCAGAATAAGTGGATAAAGAAGATAGTGAATCAGTACGAAGTGAAGGAGCACAGAGGGTGGCAGTTTTCAATAAAGGTAAAGAATGAAAAAGAGAGATTGCTCTTTAATCCTTTTCCAGAAAATCCACATGCAAGAATAGCCAAGAACCCAGGAAGAAAACACAAGCAAACGAGAGACCAAAACCAAGCCACAGATAAAAGGGGAAAATCTCTTAGCTGATAAAGAACCTAGAAAGACTTTAAAAGACGATTTTATTGGAACTTTGGTATAATATTTCTCATTGTAATGCAGAGCTCTGCAATGGTCCATTCTTACATCTGTTTTCTTGCTTCACTTCCTTTGCTACTATTTCCACAACCCCATGTTTGTGCGACTCCTTTCTTCCATGCCCTGTGTGCATCTGGGGCTCTTGGTCAGTTGCAGACATGCCCTGTTTGAATATTTACACTGAAGTCAGCAGTACTTTTTTTTTTTTTAAAACGGGGTGAGTGCATGAGAAGTTTGGTTATAATTTCCTGAACCAGGAAAGCCAGCCACCAGGGATAGAAATTCAGTTGTAAATGACTTGTTAAGGATTCAACTTTGTCAAGTGACTTCATAAAAAAGCCACTATGAGTACAGAGGTTCTCCAAATTTAGCGGGTCAAAATCATCTATGGAATCTGTTTACAGTACAGATCTCCAGGTCCCAGGGCCCCAGAGATTCTGCCTCAGTATACCCGAAGCGGCGCTCAGGAATGAAAATTTGGAATCTAATGCCTGAAGTGACCCTGTGGCAGGTGGATGTCAGACCACACACCAAGAAAGGACACAGGGATGCAAAGAGCCTGAACTGTGGCTTTTTAGAAAGCCAAACTTCTCACTAAATATCTTTTAAATGTGTGCAGCTCTCTTAAACTCCTTGAGCCTCAAATTCTTTATCTGTTAAAAGGAGATAATAATACAGTTAATAATACCTCCATATGGTTAGATCATGAGGTCATGCTTCCATGAGATGGAAATTTTAGTGGCAATCTGTGTGAAGATGTCTCTGGGTTTAGCAGCCATGGTGTGGGAAAAGGGTGATGGTAAATTCCTTCTAATGCCACTTTAAAAAAAATTAAGTTCAATTAATGAATATGTAGTATATTATTAATTTCAGAGGTAGAATATAGTGATTCATCAGTTGCATATAACACCCAGTTCTTATTAAATCAAGTGCACTCCTTAATGCCCATCACCCAGTTAGTTACCCCATTCCCCCATCCAGCTCCCCTCTAGCAACCTTCAGTTTGTTTCCTAGGGTTACGAGTCTAATACCACTTTCATGAAACAAATGTATCCTCAAACCACTATAAAAATGCCCAGTTATCTCTGGAAAACATAATTTAGCATAAAGAATGAAGTGATTTAAAGAATAATTTTATGTGAGTACATTTGCAAGCCTGGTTGAAAAGGCTAAATTTCAGGAAAAATATAAATGACCAAAATTCACTCAAGAAAAAACAGAAATCTAAATTAACCGATAGCCATTAAAGAAAGGTGGATTGCAATAAAAATTATCTCTCTACTATAAAATAAAAACAGGCCCAGATGCAAAAACACTAAATAAAATAGTCACATGTGAATTTAAGCTGAGGTTTTTGTCGTCGTCGTCGTTTTTTTTTAAAGATATTATGAGCAAGTAATGTTTACTTAGGAAGCAGGTAGTTTTCACCATCAGAAAATCTACAATATAGTATACTACACTGATAAAAGCAAAAATACACAACCATCTCGATAGGTGTAGAATAAACATTTAAAGTGTTCAGCACTCATTCAAGATGAGGAGAAATCCTTACACTTTGATTAGGAAGGCACTTCCTTAATCTGATGAAAGTATCTATCAAAACTTACCAAGCATCATGCTGGATGATGAAACAGTGGAACTATTTCTGCTTCCAGGCAGTGATGTAGTAAGAGCCTCACACAGTGAGATTAAAAGATAAAAAGAAAAAAATAAATAGAAATTATAAAGGAAGGGAGATGACTGTCCTTATTGTAGACCATATAATTGTAAAAACATCTCGAGAGATCCATAGACACTATATTAGATCTAATGAAATAATAAAGCAAAGTTGGCAGATACAAGATACATAGAAAACCCCCAAATATGTGTCTATACAAAATGTAACCATCAGAAAAATCTAATAGAAAGATAAGATCCCATTTAAATGTGAATAAAAACTTTATAGAAATAAGGGTAATGAAAAGATATCTATGCCCTTTATTAGGAAAGTTATAAAGAATTATATGAAATAAATAAAGGTAAGTATCATAATCCTAGTTGGATAGACCTAATAAAGATATCAATTCTTCATAATTAATTTAAAAATTCAAACCAAATCTTAACAGTACTTTTCCCTGAACTTAAAGGACCAAGAATAGCTAAGAAAAAAATGGAAAGAACAAAACAAAGTGCTGAGTCCTACTCTACCAGATATCAAGGCTTTGGTAATTAAAACCATGTGGAATTAGCACAAGTCCACATAAACAGTCAGACCAAAAAAAGAATACAGAGCTCAGAAACAAAACCATGTACATATGGAAACCTGATATGTGACAAGTGTAATACTGTACATCTATAGAGTAAAAAGAATTATCCCAGTAAATGGAATGGATGTAATTGTACATATTAATAGGAAAAAAATTAAATTAATTTCCTACATCACACCATACACACACAGAAATTATTGTAAGTGGGTTGAAGCCATAAATATGAGAAGTTAAAATCTAAAACTTTTGAAGAAACCAAAGAATTATTAAAGAAGAAAATTAGAAATTCACATAGTTATCAACATTGAAACCAAAACAAAAGTTCTGTTAAACAAAATACACTGTAAAATAAGAAGATTAACAAAATATTTAGAGCCAATATATGCAATGATATAGCTGGCAAGGAATTAGTACTGTGATGTTCAAAGAATTAATATAAATTGACAAAAAAAGACAACCCAATTTTTAAAAAATGCCCAAGATATGAGTAGAAGCAGCACAGATGACCAGTAAACTTAGAAAATTCTCATTAATAATCAGAGAAATGCAAAATAAAGTCACAGTAAGATAATATTTTTCACCCAGATTGTCTAACATTCAGAAGCTTGGCATTTCTGAGTATCTACTTCTGGCTCTGATGGAGTAACTGGAAACAGACTTATTTTTCTCACAGCAAACAACTAGAAAAATGAACAAAATAATTTTTAAAAATGTTTTCTATTTAGCAGCTATAAAAGAACTGATCCAACAGAGAGGACTGCAAGTTGCTAAAAAGAGTCCCAGAGAGGAGAGAGCTAAGCAGAGGGGATACTCCTTCAGAGATTCAGGGAAAACTATCCAGGGTTGCCTTTCTTTGTATTCACAATACGAAACCACTGATTTGTAGGATGAATTTCTCTGAGTAAAGGCAAAGGACAACTGGGAATGTATATGCTAAGAAATTCTCTGAACTCATGGAGAGACATCATGCAACACCAGGGGAATTTACTTGATAGTCAAGAAGAGAAAATCTTAGAGAACAAACTAAAGTCTAAGGAAAAGAATACCTTATACCCATGCTAACAAAGTTAAAAAACAAAAATAAACCAGAAAAAATAAAGCTTCTCTAAAATAACATTAGCCACTTACAGAATAAATCCCAACATTGTAAATACAGACCTTATGCCTTTCACAAAAATTAACTTAAAATGTATCAAGACCTAAAGGTAAAATGCAAAACTATAAAACTCCCGGGAGAAATCCTAGGTTGCCTTGGGTATGGATGGCTATGAATTTTTAAAAACCACACCAAAGGCGTGATGCATGAAATCCACTTTTAAAACACACACAGAGATAGACTGAGAGTAAAAGGATAGAAAAGGATATACCATGCAAACTCCACGCATAAGAAAGTTGGAGTGACTATATTAATAACAGAAAAAGACGTCAGAACAAGAAATATTAGTAGCAATAAAAAAGGATATCTCATGGTGATAAAGGGGTTAATTGTAAGAGAAGTTAACTCCTAAATGTGATGCATCATATAAGAAAACTTCAAAATATATAAACAAAAACTGATAGCATTTCAAAACTTCTCTCTCAGTAATTGATAAAACAGTAGATGGGAAATGAGTAAGGATATACAAGATTTAAACCAACTTGACCTAATTTACATTTATAAAACACTCTAGCCGAAAATATCACAACATACATTGTTTTCAGGTGTCCGTAGAAATTCAACAGGATGGAACATATACCAGATTACAGAACTCTCCTTTAAAAATAAATTAATGCAAGATTAAAATCAGAGTATTTCTCTTCAGGGGATTGGTTTAACCATCAATAGTTTAAGATTATCAGTAACATAATCCCCAACTATTTGGAAATCAAACACTGCACTTCTAAAATAAACCATGGGCCAAAAAAAGAAATCAAAAGTGAAGGAGAGATGAGCACTGGGGACACAAAAAGAAATACAGTGTGTTTTCTGCCCTTTCAGGTCTCATGATCTAGTGGGGCAAGTAAATGAAGCATTGAAATAGATATGGAAACTACTGGAACAGAGTAGAAGTGCTATGCTGACATAGCTAAAGGAGGGATGCACTCTGCACAGGAAATGTCGATCCTGTAATTGTAAGATGACTGGCGTTTACCAATGAAAGAGAAGAGCATGTTAAGGCATTTACAAAACAAATGCCACACAAAAGTGGCATTTCATTTACCGGGGCTAAAGGGACGATGAGAGGAAGGATGATGGTGGGAGATGAGTTTGCCGTTGTTGTAGATTAAATAATGAGTTAGAGAGCTTGGAATTTGTCCTGAGGCTGCTGGCAAGAGGCGTTTAAAGGAAAATGAAGGGAGGCATAATTCTGGCCATCTTCAACATGGAAGATGATGTGGGGTTGGGTTGGGGATGAGAGGAGGAGATGGGCATGGATACTAAGTGGCCCTTGAGGAGTCTACTGAAATAATCCAGGGGTGGGATCATGAGAGTCTGAATTAAAGGTCTAAGAATTTAAATGGTGAAGAATATTCTCTTTAAGAGTCTGAAGATTGGAGTCTGAGTCTCACGAAAATTCACCATTTACTCTTGAGTAAGTTGCTCCCCTGCTCTGGCCATAAGAACATCATCTATAAAACGGGAACCCCCCCTGGTAAGAACTGTCAGGGACAGCCATGCTCGCATCTTCTTAGAACTTCCGTAACCAGCTCTGAATACCTGCTCCCTTTGTCTAGAAAGCTCTTCACCTGCACCTTCATTGTGCCGACTCCTTCCTTTCTTTCAGACTCAGAAAAATTTCACTTCTTGTGGGGTTTCCCTGACCAGGCTTTCCCTGACCTCCCAATCCAAACGGCTTCCACTGGTCACTGTCCAACACATCACTTTATTGTCTCAATAGCTTTTATTAATACCCCAAATTCTCAACATCTATTTGCTGCATCTCATCTGTCTATGACCCACCAGAATGTAAGTTCTGTAAGAAAAGAGAAATGACCTGTCTCATGTCCCACTGAAACTTCAGCATCTAGAACTGTGAGCACAAAGGACCCTGATTAAATGTCTGTCAAGTGTTGAGTCTCATAAAACCCATTTCTTTTTATGAGTATCATGAGAATTGCCTAAGATCACACAACTAATAAATAGTGGAGAGAAATGAAAATCCTTGTCTTCTGATTTCCTGGTTCACTGATCTTTCCATCCATGACATCTGGTCTCTTACCTCATAGGATCATTTGGGAGATCAAATGAGAGGATAAGAGGAAGAGCTGTAAGTTTTCTGAGAAGACAAGGCTCATGATTTAGAAGTTGCCCGGAAACGAAACAATGACTCAGTGCCTCTAGAGGCTGAAAGCAATTCACAGAATTCACTATATGGGCAGCGTGTCGAACCTAGGAAGCTTGGAAAAAACTTCTTTGTTTCTGCCCAAATGTGAAAGCCAGCATCAGGTGCTGTTGAGAATGAGATTCAATAGGGACATATGATACGGGAGGGAGGTGGACAGGGCAAAGGAAATAGATAAAGGTCTGTCTCATTAAAATATTATAGAAGTCCTGAGGTGGCACGATGCCCAATTGCTCACATCTAATGTATTCCTTCCTCTTGTGGCTTTCCGAGTGAAAGGTTACATCCTCCTGGGTTTCTTCTACTTCACAGGGCTGAGGAGGGAAAATCTGTGTGTGACTGAGAAAGAGAGAAGACATCCACCAGGCAGTTAATGACTAAGAATCTAAATTTAACATAATGGAATATATTAATCCATGCATCTCTCGCTCACTAGTCCAGCAATTGTTGAATAATAAAGAAATTAATTAATACTGTCAGATGCTGTGTAAGGCATGGTGATAAAGAGATGAGTAGGATAGACAGGGGCTTTACCTAAGGGACCTTGAACGTAAATGGAGAAGATAGATAGTAAACAAATGTTAGTGTGATGAAGTCTCATTTTCTGGAGGTGACCCCGAGCAAGTACCCCCTTCTCAATAACACTCAGGACTACCTAGTAAAAGATGACTAAGAAAAAAGGCTTTTTCATGAGAGACTCCAGACTCTGGGAAAAAAACAGGGTTACACAGCGGGGCGGGGGGGGGGACCGGGTGATGGGTATTGAGAAGGGCACGTGTGGTGATGAGCACAGGGTATTATATGCAACTAATGAATTGGTGAACACTACATCCAAAACTAATGATGTACTCTATGTTGGCTAATTGAACATAATTTGAAAAAAAAACAAAGACTTTTTTTTCTTTGTCATCTTTATATTAAAGTAGAAATATAGCCATAAAGCAATTTGACTTTAGTACAAAAATTTAAGTTTGGAACCAGTCTTCAATCTGAACTGTACTTAGTTTTTACATATATGCTTTTTAAAAGATTTGTGCATTTTTCATATTTATTTTTTAAATTTTTGAAGATTATTTTTCACCTTTCTTGAGGTATAATTGATAAATAAAATTGTAAGATATTTAAAGTGTACATTGCAATGATTTGATGTATGTCTACATAACCAAAGGATTTCTCCCATCTAGTTAATAACCATATCTACCACCTCATGCATTTATTTTCTTTTTACTGAGAACATTTAAGTTCTCTCTTAACAAATTTCAGTACATAATACAATGTTAGCAACTATCATTACCATATTATACATTAGATCCTTGGAATTCATTCATCTTACAGCTGAAAGTGTGTACTATTTTATGAACCACTTCCTGTTTCTGTTTCCCCCTCCTCCACCCCCAAACCCTGGCAACCCCTTTTCTACTCTTGGGATTTTATGAGTATACCATTTTTTTTTTTAGTTTCCATATAAATGATACCATGCAGTATTTGTCTTTCTCTGCTGATTTATTTCACTTAATATACTACCCACAAGGTCCATCCATGTTGTTGCAAATGGCAGGATTCCTTCTTTTTCAAGGCTGAATAATATTCCATTACACACACACTCGCACACATGTGCATAAATACTTGACAAGATTCTTGACGTTCTAAAGGCATCACATTTCACAACTGGGTAAAATGCTCTGCCTACACACCAGGTGATAGGAAAGGCTTCCAGCTTGACCATGGGGTACCCAGTGCCATGTGTCTAGAACTGCCCCATCATCATTCCTGGGAAAGGTTTGTTCTCGGGTGAGGTGGCGCTATGCAGCTGAGATGAGTGCTCCAGGGGCTGACAGCACCCCCAGCTGCCAGGCAACAATTCCTTTTTCGAAGGGGGATCTGGGCAGCACCCCTCCATGCTCATCACACGAAGGGTGGCATAATAATTAAGAGATGCTTGAAATCTGGCTCCTTTCCTTTCTAAATGTGCTAGCTCAGGACATTGACTTCAACTCTGTAAGGCTCAGTTTTACCCCCTATGACCTGAGCATAATAATGGTCCTTTGGTCCTGAAACTATTGTTACGTACAAGTGAGGTAGTATAGGCTAAGGACCCTGCACAGTGCTCAAAAGTGCCACCCACCATTGTTAGCACTATTTGGAAGCTGAGACTGAGCAGTTCAAATCATGCATGTGACAGGTATAAACACGCTTAACTATGCTCAGATTATGTCTCTTTTTTTTTCCCTTCTAATTTTTTTCTGAATAATGTTTCAAAGTCTCCATGTGGCTTTCTTTGGATGAACAGTTGGCGATGAGAAGGAAGGTAAGATCAGTAGAGGATTTGGGCCAGAAAATTCTTTGTCGTGTTTGCTTACTGCTCAGCAGCCCCGGTAACTCAGCTCCCGGCTGGCTCTGTGGCCACCACAGTTCCACGAGATTTATGCTGCCCAGGCTGCCAACCTGCGTCACGATGGCTTCCCCAGGCTTCTAGCTCTCCTACCTCTCTTCAGAGACACCCAAATATTCTGATCAAAGGTTTCCACTTGCTGGAGAAGTGGGGCATGATTTGACCAGATCTAATTTTTGTGTGGATATGGGTGTGTTTTCATTTCCCCTTCCATTAAAAAAAAAAAGGAAGGGAGAGCAGCATATGGTATTCCTTTGCTGCCATCTGAAACAGCCAAGTCGAGAGCCAATTTATTCAGCCTAATTCATTCCAGATTTCTCAAGGAATAAACAGTGTTCTTGAGAGTTCTCAGATGTATGGCCAATAGAGATCTAGTTGCCCAGGAGCGCTAATGTCAAACATTCAGGTACCCTCTGTTAGGGCACAAGGCACTAGGGATGGAAGGTGGACTCAGAACTCTCGGGGTGCCCCTGAGACCCCAGAGACGTGTGATGTGACCACTGCTTTGCATACCCTTAGCACAGACCAAGAAAGCTCATTAGGGTCCCTGTAAGCAATATCATGTTTCATGGCTCAAAACCAAATTCAGATCTGCAGAGAGAAGGGATTGCTCTGAGAGAGAAAAACAAAAGGAATTGTATTATATTGTTTCTCCATGAATCCTGCATATCCTTCAAGAACCGCCCCCCAAAAGCCCTACTTTTTCTCCAGAAATCTTCCTAGATGGTACCAGCCTATACTGATAAAGGATTCCTATTAGAATTCCTATTTGGAGCTGTTCCAAATCCCATTTCTCAGAGGACGAAATAGAGACCCTGCCTATTGCTGATCACCCCCACTTACTGAGAACTGGCAACACCTAATGCGTATAGAAGAAAAGTTACATCCTTTGGAGCAGGTGGTTCTTGGTTTGAATTTCCCTTCACTTTTACTTGCTCTGTGAATTTAGGCAAGGTAGCTCTCTGAACCGGGTTCTTCATTTGAAAAACAAAGATGATAATTTCTGGGTTTCAGATAACAGATATGGACAAAAAAAAAATAGGACTACCATCATTTTAGCTTCTGTTGCTTAGTCACTATGTGCTTGGTCTTCTCCAATTTATTGAACATTCCATGAGGAATATTGAGCCGTTGGTGAGGGGGGCCAGTCTGTGTGCTGTTTGTACTCAGGTCAATTCTTCACCCTTGCCCTGCTTTGCTTTGTGTCACTGGGGATGACCCTGCATTGCCCAGGCTCCTGGGTAGAATGTTCTGGCAGGATTGGGCCCTGGGGGCACAAGTCAGAGATAAGAGGCAGAGGAGAGAAAAAAATCCAGGTGAACCGTGTTTCTGGCCCTGGCTGTGTCTGCTCTCTGGCCCTGAGACAAGCCTGTCTGGTTCCATCTCCACCCAGGTGACCCTGACCTTGGGGGTCTGGAAGCATCCCACCCTCCAGCCGACAGCAATTTTCCTGCTGTTGCTAATCTCTTGGCTTCTCACCTCTTCTTTCACTAGTGCAACCAGTTTCTTCTGTGCTTGATATTGAAAGCTCCCTCATTGAACTCCAACGAAGTTCATACATATTGAGTATGAAGAAGGTACTCAGTCTGTAATTGCTGCGCACTGTTTAAACAAACATTAAAGATGGGCGCCTGGGTGGCTGGGTTGTTAAATGACTACCTTTCGCTCAGGTCATGATCCTGGAGACCCGGGATAGAGTCCTACATCAGGCTCCCAGCTCCATGGGGAGTCAGCTTCTCCCTCTGACCTTCTCCCCTCTCAAGCTCTCTCTCCCTCTCTATCTTTCTCTCAAATTAACAAATAAAATCTTTAAAAAAAAACATTAAAGAGTCCTAGTAAATCTAGAATATTGGAAATCAACAAATCCTAGATATATGCAAAATCCCAGCACATTCATTTCATAGATTAGGCAACCGAAGCCCCCAAAAAGGGAAATGACTTCACCAAGGTAGCACAACCAGAAAAAATAGGCAACATGCATGATCATGTGAAAGGCATTTCTCCTGTAAGGCAGATTTCTAGATGGACATTACTTGAGGACAGGGGTTCCTTTTTACATGTTGACCCTTGAACAATGCGGGGGTTTAGAGTACCGATCCCCTGCACAGTCAGAAATCCGAAGATAATTTTAACTCCTTCCAAATTGAACTATTAATAGCTTACTGTGGACTAGAAGCCTTACCAATATCAAGCAGTTGATTAACACCTATTTTGTATGTTACATATGTAATATACTGTATTCTTATAATAGAGAAAAAATGTTATGAAGAAAATCATAAGAGAAAATACATTAACAGTACTGTGTTGTATTTATCAAAAAAAATCCAAGTGCAAGTGGACCCATGAAGTTCACACACGTAGTCTGATAGGTAGCGGGGGCTGTAAATGTCTATCAGATGGAACTCACTCCCAGTCAGATGCAAACTCCCTGAAGTAGGAGACCTACAGAAGCTATAAAGACCCTAATATGTATCCTGGTACCCAAATTATGTTTAAAATGTTGGCATTCATAGTTGACATAGGAGTTTTCTGCCAAAACTCTGGAAGACAATGGTTATGTGGTTTACAAAATAATTTCTCACACAAGCCATAGAACAACTTTGTGGGGTTAGTAGGCAAAATCACTATTTACCAGGCTTGTTTTACAGTTGAGGAGGTTAAAGTGGCTGGCCCCAAGGAAGGTCATGGGCTGAACTCAAATCTTCGGATTGCAAATGAGTATTGTTTCAGTTACATTATGCTGTGCTCCCTATCTAACATCTGAAGTAGAAGCATCTGGAAGCTATAGTATATTTAGCCATTATGGCAGCATTAACAAGTTAGAAATATCCTTCTCAAACTAGGTTATTTACATCCCCAGGGGGTCACAGGGGTGTCCCGAGGCTACTTGAAGCTGGATCCCCCCAAGCATGAAATTTACCTGAAGACTTGAGTGACTACGTAAGTACTTTAAATGAAAGACTGTTTCACATTAAATCAACATGGAAGTATTTTGTGAAGAAGAATACAAAGTTCTGGTGATTTGTATTATAAAATGTAAAATCCCTGAAAGCATTTTTGAGTTTATCATTTCAGTTTTAGGGGATTGCCTATATTTCTGGGTGGTGTCTTCATTTTTCATTCCAGAGGTCCTTCAGTTAGAGTTTAAGAAATACTATATCTTTTTTCTTTTTATTTTACAGAGTGTCCTTTTAAAAAATCAAAGTAATATATGCACATAATTAACAAATCAAATACCACAGAAGGAGGATAATAAAATCCAAGAGTTCTTCATATCTTTCTCATTCATCCTCACTTCCAGTCCCACTCCCAGAAACAGTGGATCTATTATGTGCTTCTGTTTTTTAACCTTTAAATAATGTTTTTTTATTATTTCTCAATGAATCAACTTTGAATATTATCCATTAACTTCTGACAACAAAAATGAGGATTTACCTGAGTTAACCACCTCTAAAAATATCACCTCCTTTTTGTGAACTTGCCTTTTTAACCTCTAAATGGAGATTTTGGATGAATAGTATCTTAATATTGTTGCAATCAAATGTATCAGTCTATTTTTTTGTGCCCCTCTTAAGAAGAAAACTGTCTCTACTTCAAAGTCATAAGGGTATTATTTCATATTATATTCTAAGAGTTGTATTGTTTTGCTTTTTTTATTTACACCCACTGGGTGTAATTACACCCATTTCTATCTGGAAGTGTTTTTTGAATATGATGTAAGGTGGGGATAAGTTTATGTTTTCTGAGTGGAAGAATATATTTATGGCATAATAACCAACAAAGGGCTCACTTTCATAATACATAAAGAACATCTACAAATTAGTAAGAAAAATACTAACAATCCAATAGAAACATGAAAGTATTGAAAAAAAGACTTTGCAGATGAGGATAGCCTAATGACCAATTAGAACACATTAAATTAATTAATAATACATTAAAAGGTACTTAATCTCATCTGTAATCACAGAAATACAAAATTAAACCATAATGAGAAACTATTTTATATTCCTGAATAAAAAAAATTAACAAGTGTGAAAATAACAATTATTGACAAGGTTGTAGAACATCAGAGACTCTCCCAAATTTCTGGTGGAAATATAAATTACTGAAACCATTTTGAAAGTATTTGATATTGTCTACTATAGTGCCCTATAAATGCTCAATTCTGCTTGAATACATATGCAACAGAAATGTGTGCAAATAAGCACCAAGAGATGTGTTCAAGAATTTTACAGCAGTTTTACTCAAAATAGTCCCAGATTGGAAACAACCCAAAAGTCCACGGAAAGGAGGATGTTTGGCATTAAGAGTAGAATAGGTTAATACATGGTAGAATACTTGTATAGCAAAGAAACTGGTGACTCTCACAAACATGATCTTGAGCACAAGAAGCCAAACACATACATGCATGCATGCACACACACACACATACACACACAAATGCACTCTGATTATATTTCTATGAAAATAAATTAAGCAAGCAAACAATACACCAGAGTGATGGAAATAGGTATGGAAGTAAGCAGAAGAGGTTATTGCCAACAGGTAGTAAGAAACTCACTATAATGGGTGTGTTAGTTTCCCAGGGCTACCGTAAGAAAATACCAAAGACTGGGTGGTGTAAATAACAGAAATTTATTTTGTCACAATTCTGGTGTCTAGAATTCTGAGATCAAGGTATCAGCAGTGTTGATTTCTCTCCTCAGGCCTTTCTCCTTGGCTTGTGGATGGTGGTCATCTCCCAGTACCTTTGCCTGGTCTTTCCTCTGCCTGTTTTTGTCCTAACTACCTCTTTATAAGGATACCAGGCATATCAGATTAGGATCCACCCAACTGACATCATTTCAACTTAATTACCTGTGTAAAGACTCCCATCTCCAAACACAGTCACATTCTGAAGTACTGGGGATTAGGACTTCAACATATGAAGTTGAGTGGTGTCACAATTCGGCCCCTAACAATAGGGATAGGGTACNTTTTTTTTAGATTTTATTTATTTGATACAGAGAGACACAGTGAGAGAGGAAACACAAGCAGGGGGAGTGGGAGAGGGAGAAGCAGGCTTCCTGCCAAGCAGGGAGCCAGATGAGGGGCTCAATCCTAGGACCCTGGGATCATGACCTGAGCTGAAGGCAGACGCTTAAGGACTGAGCCACCCAGGCACCCCTACAATCTCATTTTTGAGGGCTGGCAATATTTCACTTTTTGACCCAGGTGGTGGTGCTAATGTGGGTTTTAACTTAGTGGTAATTTATGACAGGGAATATGTGTATTGTTTCCTCTTTTCAGTGTATGTTATACTTCATGACATAAGGTTGAAACATAGCTACAACTAAAAATGTGAATTAGTCAGCATTGCTGAGGAAACAAACAACCCTAAAGTCTCAGTAGTTTATAACAGTAAACAGTTATTCCCTGTTCTCATTACTTCTTGGTGGCTGTAGATCTGCTGGGCCTAGGCTGAAGGAAGAGCTTTTATTTGGGATGTGCCATTCTTGTGGTAAAGGGTAAAGAACAAGAGGGCTGATAAAAACTCATGATGTTCCTCCAAACAAACAAACAAAAAACCCCTGTAACATGATCTCAGTTTTCAAAAGCATTAGTGACCATTTGCCAAGTACACATCAGTGGGAAGGGATATTGACTACTTCCCCAGATGGGAGGCACTACAGGTCCATAAGAAAAGATATAAAATCCTCTTATGGAGAGGCAGGGGTCAAATAACCTGGAACAGCAAAATAATGTACCATAAGAAATCAATAGGACATTACAGACCTGGAAGAAAACATTTGAGATGCAGATGACAGAGAAACACATTTTTGATCAGTTAAAATATTTAAATACTTTTAAAAATGGAAGTATAGGATAAAAAACATTAGAGAATTTGTTTTATAACCTTGAAGCAGAGAAAGTCTAAGTTTGACACCAAATTCTGAGGCCATAAATCCAGCTACACAAAAAACAAACACTCTGCATCAGAAAAATTGCTATGCACAAAATTGAAAGACAATCTACAAGTATTTGAAACTCAAAGGGAGAAGACTTTTTTTTTTTTTTGGAGAATATGAGAATTTGAGAAAATTTAGAAGTCTGACAACTTGGCATTATTTTACCAACCGAACACAAGAATTTACTCATATGTTATCTTCATTTCTGTTGAGCAATTAAAAAAAAAAAAATCAACAAACAAAAAAACCCAAACCAAAACAAGACAAAAAAATAGAGAAAAAAAATGAAAAAGGTTGAACCACAGGAAAAGGTTTACAGTCACATTTATAATAAAATAAATGCAAATGAAAATCATAATGAGACACTCTGTTTTCACCTATCAGATTGGCAGAGATCACAAACTTGGGTAATGAATATTGGGGGCCAATAGGTAATCTGACATACTCCTCAAAGGAGGGTAAATGGCCTCAGCCCCCCTCCAATTTGGCAACATCTCTAAAAGTTATAATGTATATATCCTTTGATCAAGGGATTGCATCCCCAAATATGCGTATCTCTTAGAGATCACAAATACAAGTTGTAGAAAGGTATTTATCTCAGCATTGTTTGTAAAAAGGGCAAATGATAGGAAAGAAGCAGAAGTTTACATTTATAAAGCACTGGTAAAATTAGAGTACATCCACACCCTGGAATAATATGCAGCCGTTAAAATAAGACAATTTTACATTTACTGGAATGGAAAGATGTCCAGCACATATTAAGTGGAGGGAAGGGGAAGTGCCAAAGAATGTGTATAGAAATCCATCTGTGTGGAAAAGTAAACGGACAGACTCTGAAATCTATCACTGGCTGACTGTCTCTGGGGAGAGAACCGAGTGGATAGAAGACAAGGAAGAGAGTCTTGCTTTTCACCTTTTCACTTTTGTATTATGTGTCTGTGTTACCTCATTATAAACAACCAATCTAACAAACATGAATCTAACAAACATGAATGAACAACGCAGGAGAACCCAGAGAAGTGGAATCTTTTCTGATCTCAGGATTTATAGCCAAATGGGTCTGGGTTAAAATCCTAACTCTTATCCCTGGCCCCTTGGTTCCTCTTAGTTCTGTACAGTATAAATCTGTAAAATAAAGATCATCGTGCCCAACAAGCAGCATTGCTGGAAGAATTAGAAATAACATTGATGAAGTGCCCAGATCGGTGAAGAGTACCATTATTACTGAATTTATCATTCACCTTTCTGGGGCGTTAATAACCACAGAGAAGACTAACTAACTCTCTTCCAAGTCACACAGGAAGTTTAACACTGAATTCTTCCTCAGGGGGCAGCTTCAGGCTTTGGGCTTCCTTCCGGAGCCTGCCGAATATGAGCGGAACTCTGCAAGGTAGAACAGACCTGGGTCTATTCTGTGGTTCAAAGTTTCAGGTGCAGTAGGGTAGCAGCAATGGGTCTTCTTGTTTTCCTCATTGCAGAGAACTTAACCAGCCATCGGTGAGAGGGGGGAGTATTCTAGGTGGTCTGGAGCCCCATAAGGAGGGCTGTCCACTTAGTTTGAATTTCAGATAAACAACAAACACTTTCACAATGGAGATATACCCTTAATAGGACAGTACAGCTTAAGTGCAGCCTCCTTGTACTACAAAATTATTTGTTGATTATCTGAGATTCAAATATTACTGCTTGTCCTGTCCTTTTATTTGTTAAGTCTGGCAGCCTTATCTATGAGGGGGGAATGCCCCCAGGAGAATTCTTGCATTCATTTGGTAAAATACTGCTAAGGTCCTCAGGCTAGTTTTTGTGAAGCAACCATCCCCAGACACTCTGTAGGGCAAATGCTGAGGACTTGAGGTAAAGGTGAAACAGGAGGTCAGGGGAGGCACGGCTGTGCACAATGAATCCACCAGGTGAAGCTACTCCCCATGCTACCTCCACCTTTCCCTTTGCTTCCTCCCGCCAGCAGGTGCCTTGAAGCGTGGCCCAAGAGGAGGGATGGGAAGACAGGTGTTTCTCCCCTTGCTCCTGCAGCGCTGTTTCCCAGTGAGCATGCGCCAATCATGTTGGCCCTTAAAAGCTGAGGTTGGGTGCCCTTAGCCCTGCAGAGTGGCCTTGACTCTGGCGTTGGTGGGCTGTTTGTTACTTTTTGGGCAGCGTCGCTTTCTACCATCTTTGTAGGATTGAAGACTTGCGTTCAGCTGGTGGTTGGGACAGAGGAAAGAGCTGGAGGAAGGGGAGCAAGGGACGTCTGTTTTTACTTTTTTTTTTTTTTTCCCCACAAGAACTTTTCTTCAGTTCTTCCTCCAGGTCTTGGGTAGACCATTGCCCTGGAAGGACACTTCTCTTTTCACTTTGGCTTCTTTGTGGAATTTTCTCCCTTCCTCTGTCTGCTTTAGTTCTGAATAAGCCAGTTTCTTAAGCATTGGGGGACTGCACAATTAAACTGCCTGTTCCTCTCAGATTTTGCCTAACCCCCCACTAGGGAGGAGGAAGGCTGCTGGAGCTCCTTCCCAATCCCCGATAGATGGGCGGGCTGTCTGTGTTCACTGCCCTCTAGTAGAAGCTGTGCTGCTTCCGAGACCTTCCTAAGTGAGCCACCCTGGCAATTGCTGAGACTTCTGCAATGGGAAAGGAAGGTCAGGCTCACTTAAGAGTTGAACGCAGAAACCACTCAACCATGCCGGCCTCCAGCTTAGAAGAAACTTGTGGGAGGGTCTGGCTCCTCTTTGCAGGGAAAGGGGGTTTCTACTTACATGGATCTTCATACAGCTCTGCTCTCGTACCAGGGACTCTCAAAGCAGATTCAAGGTAGTGGCATGGGCATGGAGCTAAGCACGTCTTTCTGGACCATTCTGTTCCCAGGACTAGGGTTTTCCCAAATACAGAGCAAGCGCTCCAGCTGAACTGTGACTAACCACACTGCTTGAGGGGCTCAGCTGTGCTGGAATCTTGGTCAGTTAGGTAAAATGCCAGGCTGATACTAAAAAGCTACTAGGAGTCTTTCTTACGCAATAGGACCCCAGGGCCAAGTACCCACTGAGTAGAGAGAAGCAGGATAAGCTACACTTGACGACTGTTTTAGGGAGAGGGAAGGGAAAGGGTTGAGCACCTTTGAGCAGGGAGCCTGCTATTAATTTCATTAGACTCTATTCAATGAAGATACTGAGCTATAAAATCCAGATAACCTGTAAAGTAGTAAAAGGATCAAATTTGGCTTTATTGTAGGTCTTCTAAGTTCAACACAAGCTTTACTGACTAAGTGGAAACCACAGACACAAGCATTTATTTGGTGGTAGATGCCTGCTGGGCACACAGGCTGCTTCCATGCGTACTCCCTAGATCTTCAGAGTGAACTCTTTAACTCCCATATCCTTAGGGCACTCTTCTCCCTTCGATCCTGAAAGCTCAGGCACCACACTCCTCTGTAACCAAGTTCCTAAAATCATGGCTTTTCCTAGCAGCTGGTAACTCCAGTGGCGTCAGTAAAGAGCGCCTCCTCCCCCCTGTAACTCGCAGGGGTGCTGCTGCTCTCCAGCCCCTTTCAGTAGGAGGGCCTTGAAGTGCGTTCGTCTTCAGCTGTGACCCCAGGCAATTGCACAAGCCTAATTAAAACAGTGAAGCAGTCACGGTCTACTCTTGTGGGGAACATTGTTTAATCTGTTTGAGAAATGGTAGCTTGGGAATCTAAAGTCTCAAAACAAAGGAGCATAACTTGGGGGTGGAGGGTTAAGTCCTTTCAGTGGTCCTGCTAGCTGTCAGAAAGCTAGGAAGGAAGTTGATTTCCCCACTTTGCACAGACTCCAGGCTCCAGAGCTCCTGACCGAAGGCTGTCCCAATCCAGTGATTTATTTCTGCCAAGCAGAGTTAGGGTGACCAGTTGGTAAACCCATTTGAGAAGGACTGAATCAATTCTCATGATCTGAGGTGTTAGACTTATAACGAGTTTATAGACCCCTGTGGAAACCAGTCACTTTTCTTATCACCCATAGAAAGGTTTTTAAGGTGAACAGATGATAGCATGGAGGTGGTTATTTAGCAAATAAGGGACATCTGGGTTGTAGTCAAAGCAAGTAAGCATCTGTAGCTGGTGGAGGAGGAAGGAAAATTTACAAGGATTTTTAGAAAGCGCGTTTGTGTTGACTTCTTGCAATAGTAACATAGAACTGAACATTCAAAGCTCTTAAATATTGTTAAACTGTAGAAAGTTGCTCAGGGAAGCTTCTAGTCATCTAGAATGCCTACAGATTTCAAGCCCCCCAGCACGCAGTAGATAACTTCCCAGGAGCTCATCAGATCATTCTGTGACCTTGGTGTAAACATGTTGGCTCATGGTTACATTGAAAGACTGAAGAAAAGCTCTGGGTAAGCCAAGTCATAGAAGTAAAGTTGTAATTGGGTCTCAGAGGCCAGGTAGAACTTACCCGGGCACAGATCAGGTGGGAAGTAAGAATACCATTTGAAGAATGAGGCTGAAGTATGGGGACAAATTGACCTTGCCTTTAAAGGTGAAGGACTTCTATTGCCTGAACCTGGAGTCTCAGCAACCAATCTTGTGAGCTTCAAGCTTCCCCCTAAAACAGTCTTCACATCTTGGTGGTAAAATGCTTTCATCTGTCTTTAGAATCCTGGTTCCACCCTGTTTTCATTGTAAGTAGTTGGCTCCAGCCCAGAAGCTAATCCTGTTACCCTGAATGGGCTATGTAAACTCAAACCTGTGCCCTTAGGGCAGGCTATTGTTTTGGATTGTGAAGCTTTCTGATGCTTCTCCCTGGCATCCTCACCTTTTTTTTTTTTTTTTTTTTTTTTTTTTGGTATCTACATCCAATGTGGCTACATCAGGCTTTGGTCACTGAAGGCTAGTGATAGAGGTATGGGCTTTGCAGTTGGATCTCCGTGTAACTCCCAAGTATATGTGATTCAAGGTGAATCTAAACTTTTTTCTGTAAAACGAGAAAACCACTTCGGGGCTTTTGTTGAGTGTAGGTCAAGCAACCACTTGTCTGGTACACCTCTTATATCTGATCCTATCCATTAAGCTGAGCTCTGCAATGAAAAGCCATGCCCTGCCTTCTTGCTACTCTGCAACAGATGCTGGGAATTGGTGTTTATTTAGGGATTTTAAACTTCAAACACAGAATTGGGTCTATCAGAACTAAATAGTTAAAGGGAGTTCTTAGAGCTTGTATTATACTGCTGCCTAGAGAAGGCCTATGTATGGCACAACTGCAGAGATCTAGAAGATTCTGATTATGTTTCATCACTGAGCATAAAGAGCCTAGCAACTGTTTCAAACAATAGGCAAATGCTTCCGTGATCCAGAACCCTGGCAGGCCACTCCTGTTTCTGCATGCCTGCCCAAACTTCCCTCCTGAGCTAATGTTGGGCCAGCAATTCCAGCCTTCGCTGCTGTTCAGCTGATGGTTGAGTGGCAGACCCACTAAGGTTTGAAGGACAAAATCTATTCCAGCTTTAGTGTTTCACCAGCTATAGCAAAACAACATAACATGAAGACCTAGACCCAACGTTCTCATGTGGCTTACTGATATTTCAACAAAAAAAAAAAACGACCCTAAGAAATTCAGCTGTAATACAATGCTTCAGCTGATCCCAAATATGGTGAGGTCATCAATTCAAAGGTGTCTAAATTTGAGGTCCAAGCTCAAATGCTGGTCTTCTTTCCTTCCTCCTCCCAGTGGATCAGCAGCTGTCCAATCATGTGGTTATGATAGAATCTCTGGAAACCATTTCTTTAGAGGGCTGAACTTGATGTACTTGTGCTCTATCTTAGGCACAACCATGCACAGAGAATGCATTTGGCAGCTCATCATCCAATGTCCTGTAACAGCCTTGTCCCTCTTGAAGCCATTACTATGGCCAGTGCTGTTGGGCTGTGATAGTTCTCACTGCTTTAACCTCATGTTTTGAGATACTCGGGAAAATCCTTCCTAACCAAAAAGGGTACTCTAAGTAGGGAGGGGGTTTACCCAGTGTTCAAGGAGAGCAGCAGTTTAATATAACCTCAGTCCATCTGGTTCCAAACATTAAAAACTGGCCACCTTACTGAGGGCTCTGTGACCTAACCTATCTTCTCTGTGAATTTTGTAAAACCTATAACCAATCCTGACTCTTGTGGATGAGTTGCACTTCCTGAATGAAGAGGTCTATAAAGTTCTGAGTAGTGGGGACTTCTGATCCAGGGTCCATCATGTGCTTGGAAGTGGTCCCTCCCATGCATACAACTAACAAAACCAGCTCTCCTTCAGTCTATCAGGGAATTGGGGTGACAGGCAAACTTCTTCCAAAATTGGAGAGCAGTAAATAGCAGTTACCAGAACAGAAACTCTGTAGAAACCTTCCCAGGACCCAGTATCTGAGTAGGAAATCTTCAACTATGGCTGGCTGCTGGAGGCTCAGTGTGGACAAGGCTGAGTTCTAAAACCCCAGGGGGTCCAGTTGTATGGGGATCTCCCAGTGAAGATGTGTAAAAAAACAAAAACAAAAACAAAAAAAAAACAAACCTAGTGCTTTCAGCAGACAGAGGAAAACTGTTCTGAAATCTACCAGTGCCTTCTATGACCAAGGTCTGCCCTCAAAAGCAAGGAGAAACTATTTTACTGGAGCCTAGCCAAAGAAGGGGAAAGGAAATCCAAACTCCAGCCCCCTTTCATCTTCTAGTTTCCCTATGCTAGCCTCCCCCAGGGGAGAGGGGGGCGGGGGAGCTCTTCTAAAGCTCACAGCCAAGGGCACATTGTCACAAAAAGACTAACCTAAGGCTATAGAATTCTGGACTCCTTTACTTCCCTCACACCCTAGCACCACATCCCTGGGTCTCTTATGTAATAACTGGGAGCACAATGGAAAGAAGTATTCATCTCTAAACCTCGAAGTTTCTTGGGATCCCCAAAGACAAGGATACCAGAGGAACACTTAGCCTTTGACACAAAGCTGCTTCTTTTTTTTTTTTTTTTAAAAGGGCAATTTATCATGCTCCAAGTGACCATGAAAATTCACCTCTTTAGTCTGCAATCCAACTTAGTAAACTTAGAACTATGTAGCTATCACCCTAAAGATATCCCTAATGTCCTTCATGTCCCCTCTTCCCACCTCCTGTTCAGGCAACTATTAATCTAATTTCTATTTAGATCTGCCTCTTGGCATCTCATAGAAATGGGATCATGGAAATGTATTTTTTTTCTGGCTTCATGCCCCTCTCCCCCGCCTGCCAACCAGACTCATGTAGGTTATCTGTTGGGGGTTTATCCTTGTGGCATTCATTGGAAGTTCATTCCTTTTTATTGCTAACTCCAATAAGGGTTACTTGTCCTGTTGGACACTTTTTACTTGACAATGATTTTATGGACCTGTGTGTACAAGTCTTCAAGTATTTGTGTAGACAAAGGCTTTCAATCTTTGCCCTTGCTACTCCCTGGGTCTTTGTGGGTAGGAGAAGTGTGTATGTGGTATGTGTACCATGGCAAAATTTATCACTTTGACCATTTAAATGAGTTTCAGCGCTATTTTGTGTTTGGAACATTGTGACCATCCCCACTACTATAACAACTTCTGCATTACTCCAGGTTGCATGCCCTAACCATTAAGCAGTAACTGCCCACTTCCCCTTCTCACCAGCTTTAATCACTTCCAACCTCTGTTGTTGCGGACTTTCCTCCTCCTTGGTACCTCATAAGTAGAATTATACACTGCTTGTCCCTTCGTGTTTGGCTTATTTCACTTACCTTAAGTTTCTTCTGTGTTGTATCAACTCCCTGTTTTATGACCATCTGTTCTGCATAAACTCCATTTTGTTTCACCCTCTGTAGGTGAACACTGGGTTGTTTCTACCTTCTGACGATGAGTACTGCCATGAACAGTGGCTTACAAGTATCTACTTGAATCCCTGCTTTCAGTTCCTTTGGGTGTATTTGGAGACAATTGCTGAATCCTACATTTCCTTGTTTTTTGAGGAATCGCCTAACTTTTCACCATTGTGGCTGTGCCATTTTATATTACTACCAGCAATATAGAAAGGTCCCATTTTTTCCATCTTTTTGCTATCAAATTTTGACTATTCTAATAGGGTGAAATGTTTTCTCCTTGTGGTTTGAATGTTTCCCTAATGAGTGATACTAAGCATCATGTGTTTGCCGACTGTATATTTGGAGAAATATGCCAGTCCTTTGCCCATCTCGAATAGACTTTTTTTTCATGTATTTCAGATATTAATCCCTTAGTTATGTGCAAAACATTTTTAATTCTGTGGCTTGTCTCCTCCCAATATTTCAATACCTGAAAATGGTCACTGGCTCGGACTTCCCCGTTACTGGGAACGATGGCTACTGCTCAACTATGCTGTTACCTTATGACCTGTCTTCTCCTACACTTCACTCGGGGTGGGGTGGTCCTTGCTGGCCAAGCAGTGAGTCCCCAGAACGTTCTACTGACTGACTTCTCACACCATTCCCACTACCTCCCTTACCAGTTCAGGTCTCCGGAAGCATGAGTCAAGATAGGATCAGAGACTTCTCAGGAAGCATCTGAAACAAGTAGGGTGGCAATAGGAATGAAAGGCTTCACATCTTTTTTATGACCTTCTACTTCTGCCTTCTATGAAAGAAGAAAGGGAGGGCCGGATTGGGTGGGAAGAACCTGGCTAAAGCTTGGCTCCAAGAAAAATCTAGGTTACCCGGTGGAGTCCTGAAGCCGAGGTTGCCTATTTGAGCAGCCTTGGCAGACAACAATGGGCTGGCTCCAGGGGCCCACACTGTCTGGTCTCTGGCTGAGGGCATCAGGTGAGTCTCAGTTGAGTGCCCTGGTAGATCGCTGAAGACCATCAATGGGGGGTCTTTCCCTGCTACAGGCTCTCCTCATGCAAAGATCCATGGCACACCTCAGTGATCCTGAGATTTGATGTGGGGATGTTAGATAATGGAGCATAAAAATTGTTGATTCCTGGTGCTTGTCTTTACTGTGGTGGAATTCCCCAGGAAAGCTTTAAATAGCTGGGAGCTCTTACAGTTAAAGAAAATCCAAATGCTTTTTCTGCTTGGTTATCCCCATAATGTGAGGAAGAACACCGATTTCAACAGAGGGCAAAGCATGTAGTTGAACTTCCACCCTGACTTTTATTCCTCTAATCCTGTTAGCGACTACTAGTTCCATCCTTATTGGGAATGATAGGTTTAACTATCGTCTAGAACTTTGAGCCTTGTGGTGCTTCAGAGGAAATGTGCAATCAAAGAGGTAATTAAGGTGCTCAGGAAAAAGGCAAGCCTGTCACTTACATTCAAACGGGGTTGAAGGACTTAAGGTTTACAAAAGTGGCAACACTGTACAGCAGTGAAGATTGGTTCTGAGGTTTTTGGATAGGTGAGAAGGCCACCTGGAGGGTGCCATTTGATTTAGTTTTGGATGAAAACTACTAACAAGCCAAAATTAAGGAATTTGTGAAGATGGATGATAAACGGTGCTGGGAATAGTAAATATCCATTGAAGGTTGAAAAGCTGTAGACACTTGAATGCCAAGAGCCTTGTTTCCTTTCATTAATGGTTCAAATTCTTCCCTCCAGGGGCCAGAGGAGAGAAGAGTTAGGTGAAGTGCAACAGAAAGCCTCTTAAAGGCCTAATCCTGTTTGCACCTTGAGTTTTTGGCTCATCGAGGAAAAGGATGGAAAATATTACCCATTGTTTTCCTGCTTAGAAAGCAGATTATTCCAGAACGCCAAATTCTTGAAACTCCCCAAATGGAAATGGAAGGCCCCTAATAGGATATGAGGCATTGTCTGACATGCAATTCACATAAAACTGAACAGAGCAGCTGACTAATCAGTTGTTCACATGCAAATTGTCCCCCCAGGACTGACTGTGATCCCATTTGGTGTTCTTACAGTTCTGGGAAGCAGAAGACCACGGACATTTCTCCTCAAACACTTATACCACAATAGAAATACCAGTCAAATATTGCAAGTCATTAAAGAAAATTTGAAACAGATGCCTTTATCTTTGGAAACTTGGTTTTGATTGGTGATGAGCTTATCTTAAACTTAGTGGAAAAGGCATGCCAATGTTCAGGTTTTTCTTCATGACTACCAAGAGTTTTAAACACCTGAGGTACTGTCTAGTCATAACAAAGTAAACATTCTTCAAAAATACGGAGCTCTAGGAAGACAAAGTGAGGAAATGGGCAGCTGAGGAAATATCTAGGCATGTGCTCTCTGCTCCACGCCTATGTGCAGTCACAGAAATGCAGTTCTGGGCTCTGGAAAGGGGTCTACAAACCTAATTCTTAAGAAGGAATTTTCAAGGAACTTCTTAAGTTTCCTAAGTTATTGGATAACACCTTTTTCTTTTTCTTTCTTTCTTTTTTTTTTTAAAGACTTGAGCAAGCACAAGTGGGGGTGCAGGGGAAGGAGAGAGGGGAGTAGACGCCCTGCTGAGCAGGGAACCCAATGCAGGACTCTTCCCCAGGACCCTGAAATCTTGATCTGAGCTGAAGGCAGATGCTTAACCGACTGAGCCACCCAGGTGTCCCTTGGATAAATTTCATGTGACTATGACCTACCTAACTTGGTAGCATTGGCCTAGGGCAAAATTTAATAGCAGGGAATAGTTCTGTTCTTTATCCCAAATACTCTAAGGTATCTTCACAAACCCACATGGTAGAAACAGTCAACCTCTTAAAAGCAGTCTCAGCAACATGAAAGTAGACCACTTCCTTCCTGTTCCTCAACCATATGCAGTCCGATTTCAAAGCCATTTCTCTTCACTATTCCACACTCACATGTCCAAGGTACACTGGCCTCTGGTACACTGGCCTCTGGAAGCTCGCAAGTTACCCAACAGGAAAGTACTCCTGAGCTCCTGACTTTTATGTATTCTTCCCCCAGCACAACGATGAGGATCCTCTTACTGTTGTCAGTCAACTGCAACTCTGGCATCGGTTGTCCTCAGGTGTGGACTGTGAGATTAAGAGCTCAGTGGTGGAAAATATAACACAGCACCTTCCAAGAGACAGTGTCACATTCACCCCACCCACCCCCAGATGTTTTGAAAATTTAGTGTGGCAATTCTAATTGTCCCAGTTATTCAAGGCTGTCAATGCTGGAAGTAGGCAGGGCTCCAGAAACTCCAGAATGCTGGATCTCTCCATAACCATTAATAGCTGAACCCAGTGCACAACTTCCACGTAGGTTTTGTTTTTTTTTTTAACTTGAAAATCTGAGCTTCGAATATAACTATTGTACTGGTGAAGAGCTATCTCGTTTTTCTCTGGGCAAGTTTGGCTTTTGGTGAAGTTGTGAAAACAAAGTGTATATTCAGGAACGTCATGAAAGATCATGCCACTAGGGTTATTTGTGGCCACCTCAGTGCATTTGTACTGGTGTGCATTATCTAGCACCTGGGACCACTATGTATAGATAAAGTTCATCATGTCTCCTATCAGTTGTACCTGAAAAATAATGCATATCTTAATCTCACATCTTATCAAATATTTGTCCTCTCCTGAAAACACGCTGTGTAGCTATCACTTGGATAGCGAGAAATAAGACTATTTTAAATCAGGAAAAACCAGGCATTCCTAGCCTTCCTGAAACCCCAAAATGTTCCTTCAAATACCACTAAAACATACATAAACTTCCAGAACATACCAAAATTATGTATGGCCATGCAGTGAAAGCACCTACAAACTGGCTTACCCACTGACTTCAGTAAGTGTATGTTTGTGTATTACCAGTGATGTTCTGTGGTAGAGGATAGGGAATTAAGATCTTTGGACACTACTAGGAGAGTACGCAGATTCATGAGGGGCTAAATGCTCAGGAAAAATGGAGAAGATACTGGCCATAAATCAAAATGCATTTAATTGTGTGCGCAACGCATCACCCTACTGGGAGGTAACTAAGGTAACTTGTTCGCAACTTAGGGTGGCTCTTTAAGAATATCTGCAGGTCAGAATTTTGAGAAGCCTTGATAGTAAAGAATGTTTAAGAATACTATAAGCACTTTCTTTAAAGGTGCATTAGAATCTGTTGCATTTGCAAATCTTGAAAAAATTCTACTAGACAACTTCGATATTCTTCAACTCCATTTCAAGTTTCAAGTCCTTTGACACTTACCAGTCATTATTGCAAAGTCCCTTCACCCCTTCATTTCCCCCATTGGCAAGCATGAATGCTACCCTTGAAGAGTATTGAACTGGAGTATAGTCAGGCTAAGGATATAGATGAGCTATCACCCACCCAAAGCTTGGTGTCCTAACACTTGAAGCAGATTTGTGTAGTATGTTCTGTGCCATGTATAGTAGCCCCCCTTACCTGAGGGGGGATAGGTTCCAAAACCCTCCATGGATACTTGAAATGGAGGATCATACTGAACCTGATGTTTTTTTCCTGTACGCATATACCCAATAAAGCTTAATTTAAACTAGGTACAGTAAGATCAACAATGAAATAGAATAGAGCAATCTACCATAATGAAAAAGTTTTCAGTATAGTTTCTCAATCTTACTGTGCTGTATATACCTTTGCAACGTGAAATGCCAAGATTTCCTGTGTGATGAGATGAAGTGAGGTAAATGGTAAATGACGTCGGCATTGTGACATAGCACAAGGCTATTATTGACCTTCTGAAGATAAATAGGAAGGAGGATCACCTACATCCAAACTATTGGTTGACTGTGTGGAACTGAAACCATGACTTCTAGTGGCTGTAAGTGCCCCACTGAGAGCCAATCCTCGAACACAGTGTGGTGTCAGGGTACCTGTGAGTTGATATCTGGGCACAACTGTAACCTACTTGAAGGAGTTACTTGGTTCTTACGTGTCTGATCATCCTTGATGGTCTTTGAGTTATTATTGGTAGTCCTAACTTTACTAACATCTGGTAGTTTTTATTCCTTTTAAAGTAATATATCCTAGCTTCAAAAAGAAGCAAATACGGTGGTTAAAACTATCAAGAGTCCTTAGACAGTTTTTGAGGACTTAGTATGGTAAACCACTTTGATTCCAGTTCTGTGTCCACCTGTGCATGACCTTGAACTTCCCAATGGCAGTTTCCCTAACTAGAAATAACACCTCCCCTACAACACTGGTATAATAGTGAAGTTCTTGTACTTATGAAATGTCTTATTTCAATACCTGTAGACTTTCTAGGTCAGATTTTTTTTCCTCCCCCTGCTAGCTGTTTGTTAATGGTGTCTCTTTTCTCAGCATCTTCTCTAAAGCTGTATTTGTAGGTACATTCTGAGGTCTGTATTCTAGGTATGCTCCAGATCATACCTGCAATTGCTTCTATTAGGGACCTCTAGGGGACAAGAATAATGGCAAAAATCACTTTATGGAAGAAAACATTAGAGCTTAAGGGACTAGAGATGGAGATACCTCGACCTCCACGTTATACTCTAACTAAACATAACTAACTAAAACTGGAGAAAAACAAGTGTAAAAACTTCAATAAGCCATGTACACTTGAAAGTAATAAATTCTAGATGTGAACATATAGAAAATGTCAGCCCATGAATGAGAAGGACTAACTTCAAGACCATGCTCTCTGGGGAGGAGAGGAAAGGAATGAGATGAAAGTTAGATTTCACTTAAACCCAAGTCCACATCAATACTAGCTTAATGTGGATAATCTTTGGAAAACTTAAACTCATGCATGTTCTTTTGCAGATGAGCTGGGTCAAAGTTCATAACAAATTCACACACTCAGAGCTGTGTGCCAGTTGCCTCCCATACTATTGTGGGCTCTGAAGGTGCTGTAGACACAGTAACTGGCTTTGAATTGTGAAGCTGGTTCACTCTATTGGAGCAGAAAGCTGGAAGGTCTGGAGTAAGGTTTATAGCTTGAAGCCTCTGCTGTTTAGGAGGTTCAAAAGGGCAAGAAGTGTCAATATGGAGGACAGTCCTATGTCATGAGCTATATGTGGGTGGTCCTTTTTGTTGAGAGTGGGAGAGTGCTTATTGTCTGAATTGGAGCAGGCCTCTGGAGCAATAGTGGGAGGGAATGGACCAAAATCTGGGAGCCGGCGGAGGGCGGAGAAGGGAGTTTGGGGCAGAAGCTCAGAAGACCTGGGGCACTTGTGTATGCCTAAGAAACTATGAATAGTCACACAGGGCTCCCACTTGACCCCAGCTGGGGGCTTAGCTCTCAGTGGTACAAGAACTGTTCAGCAGGAGTGGGAGGACTGGTGGAGACTGCGATTAGAATCTCAACCTCTGTTGCTTTGGTCACTGAGCTCCTCCTGGGTGCTTTCCAGCAGTTGCGGCTATATTGCCTTTTCCTTAAGTTACAATGGCTCTCCAAGAGTCACTATTTCTTACCGTGAAGCTCCTCTCACCTTACAGGCCATGACTTTCATCATGGTTTAGCACCTGCTCCATGGGTTGCTAACCATCTTTCCTGCATCTTTCTATACAATGCAGTAATTCCTCAGTGTATTTGAAACAGTGGCTGGCCAACCTTTCCAAATAGAGACATGGCTGTTACCAGTGGAGGGCTCTGTTCCAAGAATATTTGCTGCCATGTCTGAGCCAGCTAATGTCCTACCAAACCTCTGGGGTCTTCCTTCCCTGACTCTATTCCAAGACACCCAGAAATTTTCTACTTGTGGCTGCTTTTGACAGTTCATTTTAGCCCCAAAGAGAATTCACACTACAACCCAGGGCTAAGACAGAGGCAGATTCCCTTCCCTACTTAGGAAAGCTGGGTTTCTTCTCACTAAAGAGATGTTCTTGGAGAGTTGCAAATTTGAGCTGTTCTTTCTAATTCAACTTTCAGGCTTTGGGTGGGCTCTCTAGAGTCCTCATGTCTCTGTCCTGTGCTGCTTATATAAACGAAAACTCTAGTCACAGGGACCTCAGAAGAAACTTCCAGGGCAGAGCCTCTCCATAGGGTTGGCTGCTTTCATTTTAGTCCTCTTGCAACAGTAACACACCCTTACTTGCCAGTTTAGCTGAACCTCAAATTACCAACATTTGAGTATTCACATCTGGTTTTCTAGAACATCTGGCCTTCTCAAACACCAGACATGGAAATGGGAACGTCTATGCTACATCTTCCTCACTGTCTTTTGATCTCCTCTGTTGATGACTTAGCGGTCTCTTTATTCCCAACTTGTGTTCTTTGGCATTATTAGCTCCTTCATATCTCTAACCACTAACTGAACACCATTTCCTTCAATGCCACTGAAATTCTAAGGTCCAATCAGAGGGGAGGACAAAACTTTAAAATGATGCTGATTTTACTGATGCAAATACATAAGTTAATGAAAGGAACAGGATGGTTAATGAAAGGAATGAGAATCCACTTATCTCCCTGAGTTTCCCTCCAAGGGGATTTGAATACCCTAAATGAGAAGACTGCTTACGCCTGTGGTCTGAAGTCCCTTCAGTGGCCATTAGGTGAGGCATTAGTGGAACAGGAAGGTTTGCCTTATTCCAGTCACCTAGAATAAGTATCACATGGGGTTTCCCCTCTAAGGTGGCTTCTTTAGATGTGAGATCAGTTGTGAATGGCTTAACTTGGAGATGAAACAAAGCTGGTAGAAAGGTGATATGGGTAGAAAAGTACACCATTGTGCCAGCCACCACTGGAGCCTAATATCCTAAGAAAATTCTGGAAAAAGGGGTAAAATATACCTTGTAATTCTCCCACCTGAGGTTTAGGAGGAGCTGGGGTATTTATATACCAATGTTGATCACTGATGGGGCTTACATGGGAAGCTCCTGGTAGATGAGTGAGCGAGGTAGTGGTCGCCAGGATCACACTCCTCTCGGGACAGACCCTAGCCAGTGATCCAGCATGGTTGTGGTATGACATGGTACTGCTGTCACCATAGACTGGACTCCTCTAATGGGCTCTGAAATTTTGGGACTGGCAGAGATGACTAGGTTGGCGTGATGGTCTGACAGTCCTCCTTGTCCAATCTTGTTTTCTCCTCCCTTACATCACAGGTGTTGCCCTCCAATAAACCCTGTGCATCCATAACTCCTTTTCAACATCTGCTTCCGGAAGAGTCCAGTTTTTACCACCTTCCCAGGTCCTGATAGTGTGTTCTTCTCTCCCAAGGGATCGGTCACATATGTCCCACATCAGATGCTGGCATCATCAGGTGCCCAGTTCTCAATGGACAGCTCAGATTGGATAGTTGCTTGGTGTCTTGGGCTCTGGAAGGGCCAGTAATGGGCCTGGAGTTAGGTTTCTAAACCTAGTATAACTGTTGGTAGGAGAAGGCCTGTGTTCAGGGGCTCACCAGAGGCTCTGTTCAGTGCCCTCTGCAGCAGCCAGCTCAAATCCCAGGGGATCTGCAAAGCCTAAGGAGTGAGACCCCTTTCCCTGCATCTCCCTAGATACCACCAGATGCCAGCAAGTCAAGCTTACTGTAAATACCTTTTTCTCTAAAGGTCTGAATAATCTTCCTGCTTAGACCCCAGCATAACTTCCAGGGCAATTTAGGTAGTTGTCAGTCCTGGATTGCCCTCCTCAGTCCTCCTTCAGCTAAGGAAAACTCGCTTAATTTCACTCTGTCAATTTCTTTCGGGGGATGCCTATCCAAATACTATCCTGTGTCTCTCCAGACTCTACATTTGTGAATGTGACTGGTTTCCTTCTCCTATCAGACAGGGAAAGCTTCCAGTGTCCACCCTCCCACAGTGGCTCCATTTGAAATCCCTAGGAGCTACACTGAATGGGTAAAATACTCTGCCTTATCCCACAAACTTGTACCAGGAATTGCATTCTTACATTCAAGGGCCATTAAGGTTTTTCTCTATTCTTGTCCAAGTATTAAGTCATGTCCTTTTCGGTCTGCGTTCCATTGATATCTGGGATTACTTGCAGGATTAGTGTCCAATTGTTTTCTCCCTCCTGTTGCCCGAGGAGCACCACTGGAACATGAGCTCTTCAGTTATTACTAAGAAACCTCTTGCCAACAGGCTTGACCTTGCTTGTAGTGTCTAAATCCACATTTTTGATTATCCTCCTGCTGCCAGACTAATGGAGACACTCATTATCATTCCTATCCCTTGTTAACAACTTCCTCCCCCCATCCTCAACCCAGGGCCAGTGGCCATGTTAGAAGAATATTAAACAGTCCCAGCTAGGATAGAGGATCATAATTTGTAGAAGTTGTATTATTCTAACTGAACTCCATAGGATCCTAGGACCCTGTAGAGAAATCTGGTTAAATCTCTCCACGTAGGGTTGCCCAGCTCCAGCTTGACTGCATGGCTCATGCTTAGAAGGGTTTGGTATACTTGGTCTCCTACCCCTGAAACCCCCCTCCAGGCAGCTTTAGGCAGTAGTCTAGGGTCTGTGAGAAGGCCCTGAAAGTGGGTACTGTTCCATAGGCTTCCTTTCAAAGGTTTACCTTCCCAATCTCAAGTGCACGTGGCTTAGCATTTCTGCCACCAGGGGGGGATTTTTTTCATGAAGACCCCATTCCACAATAGACCTTTGGACCCCAGAAAGGTAAGAGTGGTACCAGCCAAAGTGTCCTGACAGGGTTCCTGTTGCTAGGAGACAACTGTGTGTGGGAATCTGGTAGTGTGGGTAAGGGTGACAAAAGCCCCTGCCTTGGGAAAGCTAGATCTTGGTGGGTGTCATAAATTAAGGGCAGGTAGTGGTGTTGCCTGAACCATGATGTCGACCATTTGTACTCCTGTCTCTGTCCATCAGTCTGGACCCAGTAGTGGGAAAGGGAACCAGGTATATCAGCAAACAGTATATGTTGACTTTGGGTGCTACTTGACTATCCTGAGGGGTGGGGATGGCAACTTCTTATCCAGTTACCTAATCATTATGTGATTACAGAAACCAGTGCCTTTCATTCGTCTAGAGACTGTACTCTGAATACTGTTTCCCATGGGCCTGGCTTAAGGTGTTGGCTAAAAAAGCTGTGGACTACGTTCCATCCTGCTCCCTGCTTGCACCTACATTTGTGGGCTTAAATCCTTGTTACAGTTGATTCCTACCTTACTCAAGGTTCCATCCATCTGTACAAATGCCATTTATCCTGTTCCTTTTCTACTCAAAGCTCTTAAAACAATAAGGATGCAGCTGGATTTAAACCACTTGACTTCATTTTAAAGAACTATGCTTTAGAATAGATCTTCTCCCCAGAAAAACCACTCTTCCTCCAATGTTCATGTTCCTTAATTTTCCATGTCAACTGCCCCATAACTTGAGGTCTCTCCGTCCTGGGTCCCAAGCCCCCCAGGAGCTGTCCGAAACCCCAGATCGTACCAAACCCTATATAGAACTTTGTCTTAGTTATGTTTAAAGAAAATGTTTAATAAACTAGGCACAATAACAGATGAGAAAAAAGAATTATAACCTATTAAATGAATGTGGTCTCTTAAAATCTCATACCGTACTCACCCTTGTGATAGAAAGGATAAATCTACCCGTGTGACAGAGGTGAAGGACACAGACACTGTAGCACAGCCACAGTGGACTTGACAATAAGGAGGATAGTCTGTTTCTGCATAATGATCGCATGTAACTGAAACCATGAAAGGTGGAACTGTGGATGTACTTAACTACTCATGATTTTGGTGGATTTTGAACAGTGATCCTCTTCTTGTGCATAAAAACAAGTGAGCAAGTGTGATGACTATGGACTTGGCCTCAGGACTAGGGACTCACTGCTAAGGTGAAAACAAATAAGTTGTCCAGACAATTCCTGATACAAGAGAGATCTAAGAAACCTATTTTGTGACTTCTTATGGGTAAAACCCCACACCTCTCTGTTGGAGAAAATCTTCTTTCAATACAAGTCTAGGTTCTCTATGTATAGTAATGATCTAATCTTATGGTACAAACTCTTGGCATTAAGAATTGTCTTGGAAAGTCTGTTTGGTGTATGTAGGTGGTTCCTCTTTTCCCTTCTATATAGCTTTGTAGAAATGCTTCTCTTCCTCATGCCTCCTTTTGTTTCTTCCATCACTCTGGTTTTAACATTTCTGGTAGTGTTTCCTTGCATAAATTCTCTTCTTTGAAGGGAGCGGTTTCTCATCAGTGGCTAGAAAACTGCCTAATTTCTGCTCTGGAAACAGACTAGGGTCTCTACTTCCCTGTCCTTGAAGCCAGCCCATCTGACCCTTAGGAAGCCAATCCAAGCCCTCCTCTAACCCATGGGGATCCATGCAGCCCTTCCTGAAGTGTTTCGTTCTTCAGGACTCTGCTTCTCAGTGAAAGTGCCATCAAAACAGAGGTGGTGGTGGTTGTTGTTTTTGTTGTTGTTTTGTGTGTGTGTGTGTGTGTGTGTGTGTGTGTGTGTGTTTTCAGTGATCCAACATTCATTGTTTATGCACCTCACCCAGTGCTCCATGTAATACATGCCCTCATTAATACATATTAGACTTTAATNTTTGTTGTTGTTGTGTGTGTGTGTGTGTGTGTGTGTGTGTGTGTGTTTTCAGTGATCCAACATTCATTGTTTATGCACCTCACCCAGTGCTCCATGTAATACATGCCCTCATTAATACATATTAGACTTTAATAATAAAAATAGCATGCGTAGTAGAGTTTGGCACAAGTTTGAGTCAGCACAGTGCCCTGTATTTTCACCTTGGTTCTTTTTAAAAAGGCACTTTTACCAATCTTCAGCATTAGAGCTCTTAAACTTTTATAATGGGTGTATCAGTAAGAGCTTTGGGTTTTTCTGTGCTATGGTTAAAATGCAACATATAAAATCCACTTAACAGCCAGCATTAGCTTTTGAATAGAAGGTAGAAAATTAGACAAATACTCTGAGCTTCAGTAAGAGAAACCTACAAAACAAAGTGGTATATGGTATTTAAACTTGAAGGAAACCACTTTTTTTTTTTTGACTATGTGCAGTGGTAAGACCTGTATTTGTCCCTGGTTCCTGGCACAAAGATCCAAAAAACCCTTAGAATTTCCTATGAGTGGTAGGAGTGTCTTCTGTTACTCATAAGGAGACTCTTTTGATCCCCTGAGTTAATGCCAATGAAGTGACATAGAGGGGCCCCCCTAAAAACCTTTGGATGGGGCTGTCCCAGAATGAACAAATGATTAGAGGGTCAGATGTTTCAGCCCTATCCACTGACTTCCAGAAAAAGGAAGTGTGGGGGCTGGGGGTCAAACTCTAGAACCCCTAACCTAAACAATGAGATCTGATGAGCTTCTGGGTTGGTGAATGCATAGAGGTGCTGGGAGGGTGGTGTGCCTAGAGGATCATGAAAGCTCTGTACCAACTACCAGCCCACCCACTTCCCTCCCACCCCCAAATTTGCCCTATGCATCTCTTCAACTTGGCTGTTGAGTTGTATCACTTATAATAAATGGGTAAACATAAGTGTTTTCTTGAGTCCCATGGACTATTCTAATGAACCTATGGAGAGGATGTAAGAACTCCAAACTTACGGTCAAGTGGGGACAGAAGTCCATGTTGCCCCTCCTACTTGTCTGAATTAGAAGCTGTTTTGAGGGACAGAGTCCTTGAGCTGGTATCTGACCATAATTCCAGGTAGATCATGTCAATTGAATTGTTGGGACACCCAATTGGTGTCAGAAAATTGGTTGGTATAAGAAAATACCCCAGACCACATGAAAGAAGACTCTTTAATCCTATACTTAAAGCTAGGTCTGAACAGAGTTAGAAATAGGAGTGGTGAAGCAAGATTTTTGGTAGGCCCTTTTGAAGCATGGCTCTATGATAAACTTCGTAAATGCCATATGTAGTTATTTCTTGAATAAACGGAAGGGACTATTGATGTTTCTAAGCCTTTAACACTAAAGATCTTACCAAATTAACACCATTTATTCGTAATAGAATACACTTGGAATTTTATCTATGTCTTTCTCTTGGGTTCTAAGGATGCTACTGAAATGGTCCTATTCAGTCATCAGTTGCTTGCCAAAGTAAATAGCACAGAACAAAGTTGTCTCAGCAAGATTCACAAGGCTCCTGCTCAAACTAAAACATGGCTCCTCTTCATGTGATGATTGTTCTCACTGAGTGGTCTGAAATGCTAGTTTTTGGTAGTCTCTAACTTTTATTTGGGGGCAGAATTAGAATATGGCTCATGCCTCCAGAATAAAAATGGTATCGGGGTGCCTGTGTGGCTCAGTGGGTTAAAACCTCTGCCTTCGGCTCAGGTCATGATCTCAGGGTCCTAGGATCGAGCCCCACATCAAGCTGAGCAGGGAGCCTGCTTCCTCCTCTCTCTCTGTCTGCTCTCTGCCTACTTGTGATCTCTCTCTCTCTCTCTCTCTCTCTCTCTCAAATAAAATAAAATTAGACTATATGGTTGATACCATTTTTTTAAGAACCACTCGTAGTCTTCTCAAACTGAATTGTATCCCTTAAAGAGTTACAGATAATAGTTAGCTCTGAGAATCTTTTTCTTCAGTAGTTACTTAGGGTGGCTATCAGAAGGCTTTTGCAGGCTTGATGTTATGTGAGTGATTTGCAAGAACAGTCAGCATTTTTAATCTTCAGTATCCTGAGCATCTGATGGTGACCTAGTGGTATTGCTGCAGTTCTTCCTACTAAAATCTAGTACCACCTAGGTCCCTGATGTGATCCTAATATAATGTACTGAGTTAGTGGATCCTAAGCTTTGGCTGGTAAAGATACATACTTTATCCTGCTGGAAAGTCCATGGATGTCCCATGTACAGGACAAAATGCTGCAATTGCATTTACTTTCTACCTTTTATAGGATTAGAAAAGAGCCTCACTCCTGCAGATGCTGAATGAGATTTGAGTGTCCCTTGAGCCCTCACTACATCTTACCTTGCCAATATGCCGCCTTGATTGTGCCCATTGAGTAAACCTCTGAATGAGAAAACCTCTGAATGTTGAAGTATCAGTTGAAGTATCACTGCAGCAGAGTTCTCTAGTCCATTCTTATGCAACTGGTTCAGCCAGCTTTGCAGTTCTTTACTTACATCTTCACTGAAAGGCCTAACTCTGAAGTGTTGAATAGAAGAACACCAGACCAAGTAAATGAGAAAGAGGCAGTTGTAACCATGGGTCAGGGCTCATCCCAAATGAGCACTAGAACCCCTAGAATCTGCTTGGAATCAACAATAATGCAGACCAAGACAGAAGTGGGAAGTACCTTGTATGGCCCATATCTGTCTTACTGGGACATTTGTATCCCTTATCTTACCACTTCCCTTCTAGTATAAGTCTTTGGAGTCCTACTGGATGATTTCTTCTTCCCAGCCCTTTCCAGAAGGAATACTGACTTCAGCCTGAAAAGCATAAGGTGTACCAGTCACTTTGATCACAGAATCTGTGATTGGCAAATGCTATTAATCTAAGTCCTATGCAGGAACTTGAGATACTCCTATTTTGAGAATAGCTAATGAAAAGTTATATGCTTACTGTCTTTCAATTCAAGTAACTGGGTACAAACACATACCCAATAAACATTTCATGGGTTCTGGAAATATTCCTAAAACTTAAGTGCCTATCAGTGATAAAAAGATACCAACAGGTACCTCTGCCCCAGAGGACAGAACAATCTTGAATGTCTTGCTGCCAAGGAGAAGAAAATTTCTAAGAGGTTACTTATTAAGAGTGGCTGTATCACGGGGAAGGCTTTTGTCTTGCAAATAAGGCCTGGAGGCCTGGAATTGGGACCTATAACAAGCTTACCTGGTGGTGGTAGGAGGACAGGTTTGGAGAACATGGATGTGATAGGTAGCTGAGAGTCTGGAATAAGAAGCCCATGTCTTGGGAGGTAAGAGAACTTTAAAAGTACCTGAATGGACTCATGTGTAAGGGTGAAATCCTGAGCCAAGAATACAAGCATGTACCCCTATTCTGGGGTATAGGTGGTGATGTGACTGAGCTCTATGGGGGCCATCTGAGGATTTGTGCAGAGTGTTTAGAGAGTGGATTTAGACCACTCACCCAAGGGATACCTTCTATCCTTCACACTGGCTGTAGAGAGATCATTTAGCATCTCTGTTAACAGGCAGGAAATAAAAGCATGGTGGGCTGTGAATTACTGAATGTTATGTCTGGATTGTGCACTTACTCTTAGACTTGATGAACTATAAGTAATCTAGCACAGTTGGCTAGCAAACCATTTTGGGGTCATCCTTACTTCAGTCCCAAAGTTTGGAGAAAGATTACAGGATACTCTAGAAGGCTATGTACTCTGAATTTCTTCCTTGGAGCCCAAGGACAACTTGAAGCTATCTACAGAAGGCCCCAATCATAAGGTGACTTATAAATCCTAAGTGGAGTTGCACTAGACTATTCATCCTGGGAGTTAGAAGGAAGAACATGTTCAGTCTTGACCTATCCTTATGGAATGCTGCCCCACTTCTGCTTTCAGAGTTCTTAGTAATTACTAATGCTTATGTATTCCATAACTCCACCATCAGCTCAGCCAGCAGAAGCCCTCTGGGTTTAAAGTTGATCAGGCTATTCATTTTCTCATCTTAAATTTTCCCTCCCTAGTGCCTACTAATAATGAACTCTACATATCTCCTTGTTCTTAAAATCATTGCTTCCTAGTTTCTACCCACCGCCTCCCTGCTCCCTAGTCCTGGAAACTAGTGTTCTCCCAACTTGTGGGGGCAGCTTCCAGGACTACCTGGGTTTCTGTGCTCCACTGAAAACAGTTCACTCTCTGCACTTCCGTGTAATGGTTGTGCCTCAAATAGGCCTTCCTGTTTCTAAGCAAGGCCTTTCTTTGACTCCCAGGTGTAGGTATTACCAGCTTTTCTTATCTGGGTGGGGTAAGAGCAGCCCACATTCAGAATAACCTCTTGAATCTGTGAATTTAAAACAGACTAACTATTCCCCCACTTGAATATGGAGTTAGCCTCAGTCTGACCTCCAGTCCTCTAATCATGTGCTTTATCAGCCAAAACCAACAGTGTAGCTGGTAACTTCCACTCAAGAAACCCAGTTGCCTCTGAGGTTCCTGCCTTGAGGGAGAAGCTACTAGAAATTCCCATGGACCACTTATCCTTCTAGTAGGTGGGTGAATTCAGATAAACCTTCAGACTTAAATTTTTCAATCCACACTATCAATAATACTTTTCTAAATTATTAAATAGGAAAAGCATTCAAAGGTAGGCCTCAATAGCTCTGTCTATGGAAGTAAACTGGCTTCTCTCTCTCACGTACCTTTCCCTGAACACTCCCTGGAAGCTTTTATCATGTAACAGGTGGTAATTTTTCTATACCTGACTGCTTTAAAATCCTGACTTATTCACCCATCCTTCAACAAAGTATAAACTAATACCTCTCATAGTAGATCAAATATTGCCTGTATCTTTCTGGGACTTTTGGCAGCCTAATAGGTTGGTTATGATTCTTTTGTCTTTGATTGAAAAAATTATCTGAGAACCTAATCATCCCAGAACAACTTGGGTTACTTTTTTCTTAACCGGAGTCTGAGCTACATGGTCAGCAGTATGGTAAGAATAAGCCAAAATCCTGGAGAAGGAGGAAAAACTCCTGTGAAAAGTTAGATCTTCCCTATTCTGAAGACCTCCCTGGCAAGAGGCTGTGCTTGCACTCAAGGATCCCTTGATGAGTATTGGGGAGCAGATCAGCTCATCCTGGCAACCGGCTGTTGCTTTCCCCATGACCCCCTCCCCCCATTTAAATAGTACGATGGTGGCTGTGTTGAGCCCTGCCCTTACTTAAGTCCCCTATCTTCTGGTCTTAGACACTTCCATCTTGCTGGTCTTGGGCCTTGTTCTAGGAGATGGGTCCCTTTCACCAGGGTCTTGAACTGTTATCTTTTCTCCGGTCATCTTACCTTCTGCTGTGAAGGTGAATTACTCTCTAGAAAGAGCTGGGAAAAGTCAAACAAGACTGTTTCAGTTAAATACCAAAGCAACTCACCTTTCCCCTCTGATCTCTTTCCTTTCTTGCCTTCCCAGCCAGGACAAGCCGTGAGAAATCAGTCTGCTTCTGGCATTATTCAAATTCTGCCAATGGGAGATGGGATATATTCTATTCTCAAACCAGGCTGTTTCTCTTCACTATCCTCAGCCTTCTTGATGGAGATGCACCCTCTCCCTGAGACTCTCTTCTCTTTTGCATATGCCCAAGTGAGTAGTAAATCCTTGAATTACTTCATCATGGTCTTCCAGTGTAATGCCTTATCCAAAGAAGAAGCTTCAGACCTGGTAGTGCACCAAGCTGAACCATAACCTAAACCTTCTGCTGTCCTTTGGGAATGGCTGCTACTCCGATGTCCTTGAAAGCTCCTACGGTCATCTTTTGTGGTGGTCATGGGCTTGGCCTTAGCTCTGCTTTTGAGCTTGGAGATCAAGGAGGACCATGCTTCCCAGGATTTTGAACCTTGAAAATCTGCATTTTCTTAGTATAAGACTTGTTTCCCAGTGATAACTGCCAGAACATAAGCACGCCAGATACTTGTGTGGGTCTGAAAAAATAAAAATCAATTATCCAAGCTATTCATCATTTGTTATCCAAGCTATTCACTGTTTTACAGGAATAGTTAAATGTGGGAGGTTTTCATTCAAATGAAAAATTAGTGACCCTTACAGGATAGACAACTCTTTGTACCTTGTGAGACTAATGGTGCCAACATGCAGGTATATCTAAAATTACAAACATGATGTACCAGTGGGTCTTCATAATTGTGAACAGAATAACCTTTTGGGTGGCAAATCCAACAGTTAGAAGAGGCTATAGCTTGGGAGATATGCACAAAAGAATTGTCCTGCAAGCCAGATAGGAATATGCACAGTCCTTGCTAAAATGAGTAGCATAAAGTTTAAGGAAGCTTATGGAATACATATCCTAGGTTTTCCACTGGCTCACATGTGCACAGGAAGCTTCAGGTTGTGTTTGACTTCTTAGGTGGGGTTCACTTCACTTGATGTGATGTACCCAAGATTTTGCCCTAGTCAACTTGAAACAAGTAGGTGGTCAGTAATAGGTCATGTGGACCCATCCACTTTTCAGCAAGCTGGTGATCAGGTCCCTGTTCTCTCCAGTCCTGAAATTGCACTTGGGCACTGAAGACCAAGGGATGCAGTGGTTCGTCAGTCTGATAACTGGACCAGGTGGAAACAAACTCATGTATATCACTCAATATTTGACTTAAGTGTTACACGGTATGTTCAAACTTTAATTTTATGATTTCAGACATCAGGGGGATCTAACACTGTGGCCTGAAAAGATCTCCCATACACAAGTTCAAAGGGGTTTAATTTCAGCCCACTTTGGGGAACTATCCCTATTTGGAGAAAGGGAAAGCAATGCCTTACCCCAAGTTAATCTGGTCTGTTCACATATTTTAACTACACATTTTTTAAATGCATGATTCATTTTTGTCTCTTCTACAGATTGAGGTCTCCAAGAAGAGTCTCCACTTAATATGTTATGTCTTAGACCCCAGAAACAAAGGTTGGGCCATTATCCCTTTGGATTGAACTTGGCAGCTCAAAATGTGGGACAACTGCAGTAAATTTAGCATTTCTGAAGCCCTTTCAATGTAGGTAGGCTAGGCCTCCATGCATCCTGAGAAGTGCCCACAAACACTAAGTACTCAAAATTAGCAGAGGCCTGGGGCATCTGCGTATAACATTTGACAGTCTAACATTGGATATATTCTCTATATCCTACTCCTAGTTTGATGGAAAGTTTTTCAGTGTTAGGATTATTTTTAGCATCAACTATATATCCCCTATGTGTTTGTAAGTTGGGTTCAACCTTGTCTGAAAGGACCCGATCTCTTAAGCCATCTCAGTCGTAATGGGAGCTCTAATGCAAAAGTTTTACTATAGGATAGTCCGAAGCTTTAGGTGATAATATGGTCCTATGCCTCTTCTATTTGGAAGTATTTTTTTCTGTATTGGTAAATCCACATTCTGTGGCTTGTTCCTAGTCTCTTGTAATATACTGGGGATCATAACTGGAGAAGTCTATAGGAAGTATCAAGGAACCCAAAAGATCACTGCTTTAGTGGCCTGATTGGCCACAATGCCTGCTAGCTGATTTCTTTTACCTATAGGTTTTCCCCCTTTCTGATGTCTTGTGATACCTGATTGCCAACCCAGATGGCTGTTGTACATCCTCCAGTAGAGCCAAAGTTTCTATAGGGTGTTTTAATATCCTCATTAGATGTTCACTCCTTCCAAATGGCACAATGAGTGTGCACTACCAAAAAGGCATAGCAAGAGTCGGTATATAGATTGACCTTTTCACCAGGAGACAAAAGGAGAGCTCTTGTTAAGGTTATGATTTCAGTCTTCTGAGCTGAGTTTCCTGGGGCACTTGTTTGGCCTCAGTTATCTCTTGTCACCATAGAATCTCTAGCCTTCTGCTGCCCTGTTCCATAGAGCTGCCTCCATCCTAGAGTTCCCATCCAGGTTCTCCAAAGGCTGGTCTGTAAGATCTGGCCTGCTAGAAAATACCAAGTCAACAATATCTAAACAGTCAAGCTCAAGATCATGAGGATCAGAAAGCAAAATTTCCAAGTTTAAGGCAGAAGTAATCTGCAATTTCACATTAGGGTTATTGGTAGAATTGGCTGATATTTCCCCATTCAGCTGACAGTAAGCCAAAATCCTCTCTTCCGTTTTGACAGTATGTAGCTCATCAAGTGCTTAGATGGTTATCGGTTGTCCAAGAGTGAGTTTTTGGGCATTCCATAAAACAGCATAAATAGCAGCAATTGTCCTAAGGCAGGGTGGTCACCCTTTGTCTTCTCCCTCTGTCTTAGCGGAGAAAAAAATGCATCAGGTTTGGGAAAATCCCCAGCATTTAGTCTAATACTCCCAATGCCATGCCCTGTCTTTCATGCACATATAGGTCTTTCATGCACATATAGAAGGATTTCCTTAGGTCAGGCAACCCCATGGTGGTGTTTGACAGGACTTTATAGTATTAAAGTTCTCTGACACTTTTTTTTTTTTTCAAATCAGTGGCTCAGCATCTAATCCTTCTAATGCCTCTTACAAGGATGGGATAAAGTACTAGTCCATGGAATCCAAATATGGAAGAATCCAGCTATGCTTTGGAATCCCCCACAATTGGCATTGGAGTGGGGGAGGTCTTTGAGCACAGGAAATCTTACCACATAAGCTCGCTTACCTAGTGTTAGGTAATAGCCTAGCTAACTTACTTCCGCAAATCTGTACCTTTTGGGGAGCATACTTTGTACCCAGTCAGCCAAATGACTTCCTACAAGGATAGTGTTCTCAAAACTGCTTGCATAAGTACAACTAAACACCAGTAGATCATCCACATACTGCAAAATAATTCCCTTTATCAACTGGAGGGTCCTCAAGTCTCTGAACAATAATCGTAGGATTATTACGACCACCCCCCAAGTAGTAGGAGAATTCTTTTTTTTTTTTTTTTTTTTTTAGGAGAATTCTTAAACCCCTGAGGTTAAACTGTCCATACTGGTGGGCAGTTTTAGCTTCTGGTTCCTGGCATTCAAAAGCAAGTAACAACTGGGCCTTATCTACTAGAATATAGAAGACAAGATTTTTCAAACCCAAGACTTAGAACCAGCCATAGCTCCTGGGTGTAATAGTCAGGAGCATGTATGGACAGGGCACAACTAGATGTGTCCACTGATTTTCCTGCAGAGAGGGTGACTTAAGCATTCAACTTAAAGAGCAAGTCTCAAGGGAATGGGATACTCAGGCATGTATAAAAACTGTCAGAATTTGTTATCCCAATTTACATTCCATGGGCTGCAGATAGCCTTTTTGTTGTTCCCCCGTAAATCTTAAAGATTCTTCTACTAGACTTTGTTTAGTAACTAAGTAGGTGGCTCCAATGTGGACTAGGAGGTCCATTAATCGATTACATACTGTCCATTTTCCCCGGGGCTCCTGAGAGGGAAGGACTGTTTGTTTAGCTGGAACGATGGGAGCCCTGGGGCCCCTTTATTCCTTATCAGAGCCTGTATCTTATTCCATCACTTGAAGATTTTTCTCCACCACTCCCCGCCCCGTGCCAGCCTTCCTTTTTTTTTTTTTTCCAGTATCCTCCTTAGAGATAAGCACATTGGTTTTTACCCAAGGGACATCCCTGATTTTTTTTTCCCTAAGAACTCCAGATTTGTGAGCTGCCCAGGGCTTCCACAGTCTCTTTGCATCTTTGTGTCTTCTGCCACAGTATGTCGTGAATACTATATCCTCCAACTCCAGTGGGTTTATCCCTAATGCTCCATCCAACTTTTATGATTTTAATGTCAGGAACATTCTGTCCAATAAAGGTCATATAAACCACTGTTACATTTTCAAGTGCCTCCAGATCAGTGTCTATATACTTGCAGTACACTTACTCAAACATACTGAAAGAATGCAGAGGGATCCTCATTCGGTTTGTTGTAATTCCTGTATTAATGCTCTGCTGTTTAGGAACCCCCTTTCTGAGACCAACCAAGGTGTACTTTTGTAGTAATCTAGTCTAGGCACATTCATGTCATCAGGATCCCAGTCTGGTTCCATGATAGAAATGGCAACACCAGCCTTGGGACTTCCATCAGCATCCTCTAAATGGAGCCTGCATGCCCCTTCACAGCCTTTTCTTTTACTTATCCATTTCTCATCAGCTGTGAGAAGCATATTTTTAAAAGCTTGAGTATCTGTCTAAGGTCAGTGGGTTGCAAATATGAAGGTAAATAGCTCAGTTATTTTTAAGAGGATCATCCTAGTAGGAGGGGTTATTGGTTCTCCGGGTGAACAAATTAGAAGTAGAAGAGCGACTGTAAGTTCTCAAGTATCTGGCCAGTTGTCCATGCTGGTTTATACGACTGGTGGGGAACTGCTTCAGTGGGAATTGCTCCCTGGCCAAATTGAATCCCTTGCTGGGTCTTCCAAGGGGAGACTGCTCCAGGCCTTAGTGCTTCCCTGAGTGTCTCTTGAGATGCTGAAGCCTAGGAAGTCCCAGAGACTCAAGTGTTTCAGCAGGAGTTGGCAAATCCATGAGTGTGGGCAGGGGTGGAAGGGCAGATAAATGAGTTAGAGCTTATAATTTCATACAATCTTCCTCCCTCAACTGTCACATCACCTTGTAGTACCAAGGCAGTAGCCTTTCCTGGTCTCTGTACCATCAGCTTATATACCTCCTTTTTAATCTGCTGGTAGAGGAGCATAAAGGCTTACACATAAGGGATCTCCTCTTTGCCGGCTCTCTGGCAGTAGAGCTCCAATTGCAAAGTAACTCAAGGAGACTTTTAAAGGCCATAGTTCACCAGATTCCAAAGTATTCAGAGGCCATGCTATACTACAATAAAAGATCACTATTTTCTTAGGGGTGAATAACTGGAATTGAGACATTTCTTCAAAATGTACCTGAGTGGGTGGTCAGCTGAACTACACCCTGAATTTCCCTTGATTATCACACACAATCACAAAAGAGCTGCTCTCCTGACAAACTAAAGTCAAACTGAGTAAAAAGTTTAGTTTGAGGTACCTGTTTAGATGAAAGAACAAATTGTGCATAGCCCACGTGGCAAGGGCAAGGAAGTTCCTGGTTGTACACACTGTCTCCTCCCCCCAGAGGGTCAGTTCCTTGCTCCAGTGAAAAACCATCCTGATTTCCTGGTGCAGGCAGTGGATTTTATTTTTTTAAAGATTTTATTTGACAGAGACACAGCGAGGAAGGGAACACAAGCAGGGGGAGTAGGAGAGGCAGAAGCAGGCTTCCCACTGAGCAGGGAGCCCAGTGTGGGACTTGATCCCAGGACCCTAGGATCATGACCTGAGCCGAAGGCAGACACTCAACCGACTGAGCCACCCAGGTGCCCCAGGCAATGGATTTTAAAGGAGAAAAGGGAAGCAAAAAGACAGGAGCTACAGCTGCCACCCTGAGTGGAGTGATCAGTCAGAGGTCTTTAGTTGACCTCTGGGACAGTGCTGATTAGTTGACTTTGTGCCATGTGCTAGGTGTCATAGTCCATTGCCCCCATTGATATCTAAGTCCACTAGTTTCCCAGTGGGCTCACACTGAACAAACTGGCCTAATGAGGAATAACAAGGGAAGGAGATGTGTTCAAGGCAGAATGAACTCAAGGTGGAGTTCAGCCGCAGTACTGACAATACCAGCCATGCAGTTGAATATGTGTAGTAATGGTTGGTTGGGAATCTTGAACTCTAAAATCCACATTGGTGGCTGTCTTTGGGTACAGAGCTGCAGCTGAACAAAAAACAAGCATAAAATCGTCTGGCATCGGTTACCTTAACAAAAGTTGGTGTTAGTTACATATAAGCTGCTACTTGAATTCTGTGGTACCTACTAAAATGAAGATGTTCATTCCTTAAATAATTCTGTTTGTAACCTAGATTATTTGTATGAGCACTTAAGTCTTGGTTCTTTTCCATCCTGCTCCTCAATACAGAACACCAACAACTAATAAAGCCCCAGGCCATCATTTTCAGAGTGGAGGTGTTTATATCTTATTCTAGGACTATATAGATCACTGGGAGGATTGAGCTTGGAGTTAAACATTGCCCAGTAGCAACTAAGAGCTTATACTTGGTCCTATAGTTTCATGACCCCTTGATCTGTTAGTCTATAACTGGTTAAGTTTAGATCTAATAGTCTAGACTATATAAGAAACAAGTACTTTCAGCTTGTACGTAACTGTAGTAAATCCTGACAAAGATAAGGCCAAGTGTTCAGAAAATAGCAGCTTCTGTCAGAGGGAATTCTTTTAGTAGTTTTCAGGTTACTTTATCTTTTCACCTAATGGATTCCTTGGGGCCCATCTCAAACTTCCTGTTACTTAAATCAGTATAAAATCTGGTGTTGTCACATGAGTTTTTCCTCCCAGAACCAAGAAAACAATGGTTGTGTTAAAATACTTTTCAGGACTTGACTAAGGTCTAATAGTTCAGTAGTAGTATTCTCACTCTGGACTTTCATGGAAACACTTGAAGCAATTTGAAAACTGTCAACTGAATCTGAAGTTCACTTAAAAAGTTGTCAGGCTCAAGATAGTTAGAAGTCCAAAAGGATTTTTGGGGTTAATACCTAAGGAAGATAAAGGAGAGAGAGGCAGGATTAGGCAGAGAGAAACTTTTTACATTGCTGTGTAGGCTTTAACACTAGTTAAAAGGGAAGAATTGAATAGAAAGAACTTCTCAAAACTGTAGTGCACCTCTGAGAAAGTTCCAGCCAGCCCAATGGGGAGCTTCAGCAAAGAGATGGCTCATAGAAGAATCTTGGGAAATGGTCATGCTCTGGGTCTCCCACACTGCCCAATTACTTCGTAGAAACTTCTGAGAAGAGCATGGCTTCATCCAGAATAAGGTCAGATCCTGCAGGGGGGTTCCCCCGCTTTTTAGAAGAGAGATCTGAGTAGTCTATCTCTATGGCTGCCACATAAGCTAGAGTGGAAGACACTCTATGAAAATCCCAATGCTGTCTTGTCTAGAGCTGCATATGTTAAACTGAACAAAGTAGCCAGCAAGGATTTCTTGACCTAGGACTAGAATAGACCCTAGGGCCTTCAAAACTGAATGTAAAAGTTAGGACCCCTATCAACCTGGCAGGGAAAAGGATCTCTGAATTGTGAATTTCTTGAGTTGTCCCTCACTGGGCTGAAAGGGTCAAGCATTTATGTAAACTCACTTGCTCGGTCATTGGTTGTAGGCTGCTTCTCCAAAGAGTTGAGCACAGCTCCCTGAAGCTGAGTCAGACCTTGGAGCTGGGAGCTAAAGGCAATCTACTGAGCTCGCTCTGTGCAGTTGGGCAGTAAGTCTTCCTTTGGGAGGGGAGCCAGGTGGCGCATCTGTCTATCAGGGTCTCATCTGTAGAGAAGATTGGCCAGGTTATTTCCTGTCCTTTAAGATGTTCAGGGGAAAATTACCCTTGGCATCTCTCCAATGGGACAGATGGATAAAATCTACATCCCCAGCATAATGGCATCCAAGGAAAACCAATGCTAATGCATCATGGTAGTGAGGCTTCTGTTACATCACATAGCTGACCAACATTAGCCAAAACTGGGCCTGTGGTATTGTGACTAACCAGTACAAGTGGTTTAGTCTGTGCAGTGATAAAAGGAGGATGGTCACTGAGCTGCATACCATAAGTAGTGCCTAGGGGGCTTGTTAGAGATTCCCAGGGAATTTCTTGTTATGTGAGCCCAAGTAACTTGAGCCACAAGAGGCACACACAAAAAAATAGTCCAGTTCAAAGCCTAGATGTTAGGGTTGATTGAAATAAACATCTCTAGTTCATCTAGAGGAAATAAACGGTCCTCTAGTTTTGGTAAAAAGTATATAGGGCGTCTTAATACACCTACAAATTTGCATAAAAACATGGATGCTGAGTAGAGGGCATGTTTAACCATATAGATAACCATATAGATAATGAAGTTAATCTCTGAGGTGTAGCTATTGGAAGGGTTGAGATTTTAGCCTTTTTGGACTGACTACCACCTTACACTGAAATAGCATTAGTAGTCAATTTTACATGGTATAAGCGGCAAGAATTTGACTTCTGTGAATGCTATTTTCCTGTCCTACTGTGAGCAATCTACCTTGCCCAACTGCTGTGTTGTAACTTCTCTCCATGTGTATTTGACCTAACTTTTCTTCTAGAACATTGCTTAGTTAATAATTAGTGACTCTTAGATATGACCTCTTATCAGCTATGGCCACAAAGACAAGTATGGTTTGCAATCAACAGTCTTGATATTCTGCAAAAGAAACTTGATTGGAACTGAACCATAATTCTAATAATGGGAAGTTATATTAGCTCGGAATCATAAATGGTGACAACAAAAGAGACCACATGTTGGTCATGAAGTCCCCTGAATCTCTTCTATCACTTGGGGAGAATGAGTCAATCGACTAGGGAAAGCAGCCCTGTTTCTTCTATTCAGCCCATTGTGGGCCCTTTCTTTACATGCACTTTTTCTTCATTTCCAAATCCTGTGTACAAGAGGAGGATTCAATCTGTGGGAATTTAACTATGGATCAAAAACCATTTTAAGTCCTGGTGATACTTTATGGCACAAGAAGAATGTCCTTGGATGGATTGCTCTATCCCTGGTTCTTTTAGATAGAATACTTTAGCCTTGAGGTTGATTGGAAATTTTTCATTAGAAACCATAATTATTAGTACTTCTAAATGATTTTGAAAAGCTATATAATACCATGTACTTTTAAGATTTAAAAAGGTTGGCTATCCTAAGCTATCTAACTTCCTATATTCTAGAAATCTAAATCATGATATATTACATATTAATCCTGGCAATTAAGATACCAATAAATTGTCTCAAGGGACAAGCAGATCATCCTCTTTGGGGAACTAACCGCATTTCTTTGACTGAGACTCTCTAACTTTCTGAAAAAAAGAAGTATCAGAATTAGCTTTAAGGAAAAAGACATGGATTAAGGCTAGATTTGTCCTGGCCTTAAGTTCCATAGCCCATTATTTTGTTCTAAATACTTCTGAAAAAGTAATCTGGATAAACAGATGTGTACTAACTTCATTCACGTCCAGACTGTTGGAGGTCTGAGATCCTGTCAGGTTGCAGTATATCCTCGACTGAAGTGCAGGATCCTAGGGAAGGCCATTAATGGAATCAGAGTAGTATATTTAAAGGAGCCATCAGAACTTTGGATGGAGATGGGAAGATCTAGATAGGGTCCCATGTAAGTGCTTGGCTGATATGCAGTTAATGTACACTGTTTTCCTGACGTATTTCACTGGTAAATTGGGAAACTATTAGCAACTGCACCACCATCTTGTACAAGGAACCCTGTTCATCGAACTTCAATGAGTATCTCTGCCAGTTGGCAAGTGATCCATTCCCAAAATCCCACTTGATGACTTTCTTGTCCACTCATCCTAGCAGTGTCAAACCTTGGGTTCCCCCTAGATACAGATTGGAGATGAAGTTTGGTGTACAAGATGTTGATTAAGGAGGCAAACCTTTTTTGGGATCAATGCCTATAAAATGGAGTAGAAGCAAGTAGGAAAAGTAGAGAATTTGTGGCTCAATGTGACCTCCGCAGCAGCCTCAGGTTCCCGCAAGGGAAAGCTGTAGAGCTGGAATGTTCTTTCAGATTTGTTCTGAATGGATTAATTGAGCCAGATTTCTCTTTTGCCACATGAATTGGTCACTGGAAGTGGGTCAGTGTGGGAAGAGATGACCTTAGGCAGAAGTAGGCCTTCTACAGGCTAAAGCAATCCATGAAGGGGTGGATAAATGTTGTCTATACCACAACTAGGAGTAATAAACCCTTCATGGAAGGATCCTATGTCCTGCCTCTGTGTCCAATGCATAGTAGGTGTACCTTCTTCCACTGAAGGCCTCCTGGCATCACTGCTAGGATGTGGTGAAAGCTCTGTCTAAAGAAGAAGTCCACAAAGTAGATAAAGCAGGCAAAAGTAGCATCCTATGTTGGGACCTTTTATAAATTAACTGGCAATTAAAAATTGGCAGATCATTCAAACCGGCTCAACACCATATATACATACAATATAGAGACTTTGGCTTTGTGTTTCTGGTGAGCCCATGTGTACCAATTGTTAACCTTTTAGAGGCTAAAGCTTCCTGCTCCAAGGCTCATCCCAGAGAAGTCCAATACCTGAGAACTGTCTTCAAGGCCAGGTTTGGGTCATTGAAGATTGTGGTTTGCATATTTTCCCTTAGAAAACCCATGTGAAAGAACGTCAATCTTCATATTGTTAATGGACAGAATAGGATCTACTAACCTGTTTGTAATCCTATCCCTCAATGACCAATAATTCTAGTATCCCAAATTATGATTACATTAATTTAAGTTCTCTTAGAGGAGCAAGGATATATATGCTGATAGTTTAAAACAAAGGATGTGGGTAGTAGGAAAGGAACCCCATTGTAAAGAAACATGTTGAGGTCCTGACACAATCACCTTTCTGTTCTCCCCTTGCCTGTATTTCAAAACATATTACCTGAGATTTTCTGGAGCTTCTGTGGAGCCTTGGCTGAGGCACCTCAGACTCTTAAAATTATAAAGCCATGGTAAGAAATCCTACCTAGAAAATAAGATCACAAACAGCATCTTTTTTCACCGGTCACTTTATTTGTCCTTCTAAGCCATTTTCAAATCAGTGAAGGTCTCAAATCAGTGTCTCAAACATGGGCTTTACATTTTCTGATTTGAATTTATCTTAGAATTAGTGAGCATCTTTAGACAAGTCACAGTGTCCCTATTATTGCTTTTGTCTATACAAAGAGAATCAACCGAACTTTAAACCAGACATTTTGAATGGTTAGAAGGTGGTAAACATTACATATCAAGAACAAGATGGTAAGTGTGCTTTGACATCACTTTGCATCCTCTTGAGTAGAGCTGGCAATCTTGTGGTTGTTTTATATGAAATATAAAATGGATAGAAGGTTAAATACCCATCACTGACTTTGGATTAACAGCAAGTAAATCTGAGTCCAAAAAGAGCCAGGTATAAGACAAGCACATCACTTGACTCAAGCTCATTTGCAAAGAAATCACAGGTTGTGTCTAGGAATTTATACTAGGGTAGAAATTGACAATGATGTTTGGATTAAACACTTGAAAGAACATCTATATTCACAGTAGGGATTGTGTATCCAGTCTTGATTTCAGTCTTAGAATGTGCTGGTCACTGTGACTTGGGGCCTGAAGTTTAAAATTCCATCTCTTAAGATGACTTCCTTTTTTTCCCCATTTTTAAGCTATGGTGGTCTTTTTTTATTGTGTTATGTTAGTCACCATACAATATGTCATTAGTTTTTGATGTAGTGTTCCAAGATTCATTGTTATTTGTACTTCATTTTACCCTTTGCAATAACTAAGTTAGCTTGCAATGGTGGAGGAAGGCAGGTAAAAATCCTAATTTAGGAGATAAATATCTGGTATCAGCTTAAAACTACATGTAAGAACTAGACATGATAAAGTAAGTCTTCACAACAAACTGAAAATACTGTAAGAGCAAGTATTTAACCTTCATATTCATATCAGTTACACCTGGTTCTGCAAGTAGGTGTCAAGATGGTATTAAAGGTGTAAGGATTTTGAGGGAAATGCTTACATGAAAGGAAATGAGAAGGAAGCCTACGAAGGCTGTGAGAGCCATCAGTCTGATGGAGGTGAGACCCTAGTGAAGGAAAAAGTTTCAGTAGAAACATCTAAGACAGCCACAGTATGTAAGGAACATTGGGCATTGCTGTTGGGGAGTGCTTGAATTACCCACAAGGTCCCCCATCAACCAGGAAAGGATCTGCCTTGGTATCCTAGCCATGTTGTCACTGGGGAATAGCTATAATATAAATGTAGAGATGGGTTTCTAAGAGCATGAAAACCAGAAGTAGTAACCAGTCATGCTTAATCATTGGCTATAACCTGGTTTGAGGGTGGCCTTGGTATAAGTACTTCAAGGAATCTGGAGATATGGCAACTGGAAGTTGTAACTATCCTCATAGAAACTTATGATAGTCTCCTGATAAATCTGCCACTAGTTGTGGAAAATGAAGACAGGTCAGTCTGATAAAATTGTTAGTCATTGCATAAGTCAAGAGGACATCATCTGAGTATCTGATCTAATATAGGGAAATTGTATTCAAAAACAATTCTTATCCAAAGGAAATGAAACCACACTGTAATCAAGTAGGCCCAGTGAAAGATACTAGAAGAAACCTTCTGGAATCATACCCTGCTAAGTCACTTAACCATTGCTTATCATCCTTTTATAACTAGCCATGGATATCTGGCTTCCTTTTCTAGCAATTTACAATGCCATTCACAGAAAATAGAGTTAACATTGCATCCTTTTCTCTCAGGAACATTGCTTGAGAAAAAAAAATTTTTAATACATAGCTCAGGTTATCATTGATTATCTGGACATGGTGGCTGACAGCAGAGTTTCTGAGATTAGGTTGAATATCATAAGGCCAGACTATCTATTCATCTAATATCATTACTTTCCCAGGAAGAGAAAATTTATGGATCATGATCTATTCCTAATTAAAAACATCAAAAGAAAAGTGTCTTCTGGCATCAGTTAAGGATCTAGGCAATGAAATGAAAAGAGATCAAAACAGAGGTGGGGAAGCTAAAATGTAGGAATTACCAGACTGCATAATTGAAATGAAAATGGTAATTGGTACAACCCTAAAATTTCCTTAGCCTGTGGGTAAGAACTACCATTATGGAGATGACAAAATGGGAAATTCCCAAACTTGCCCTTGAATGGCCAAGATAGAAGCTCCAATATTGCTTCCTGGAAAGAATTGGCAAGAAGTCCTGAAAATTAGGGCTAACTTAAGATGAAAATGCGATCAGTGGATGCCTACTTTGTGTCAGACACCATCAGTTCTAGGTGATGCGCAGTGAATGTAAGAAAAACATCCCTGCCATAAGGGTTAATTCAATGTATACTGAACATATGTACGCTCTCTAGTCCTTCAGAAAAGTGCTTACATTACCCTTGGGATAAAAGGGAGTCAGAAGTGCAGGTGTGCTGGCATCTAACTTTAAATTGGGAGGTCAAGGTTGAATTTCCTTAAAGGACTCTGACCTGAGACTAAGAAGGAATAAGCAGGTAGGTCTCTAGAGGAGGCAGCCATGAGTAGGGTTCTGCTGATGTCTTCCTGACTAGAAAGCAGGACAGGGCGCCTGGGTGGCTCAGTGGGGCGCCTGGGTGGCTCAGTGGGTTAATGCCTCTGCTTTCGGCTCAGGTCATGATCTCAGGGTCCTGGGATCGAGGCCCGCATCGGGCTCCCTGCTCGGCGGGGAGCCTGCTTCCCCCCCTCTCTCTCTGCCTGCCTCTCTGCCTCCTTGTGATCTCTCTCCCTCTGTGAAATAAATAAATAAAATCTTTNCCAATTCTTCCCAGACAATGAGAGGTTGGAGTTGATCAGTTTTTGTTCCCTATGGAGAATGGTCGCCATGGGTGTTAAGTCTTCTGTACAATATAGAAATAGCTGATGTCCTAGGAGTTTGTAATAGCCACTTTCTGACCCAAGTTTTCTAGTTTTCTGCTTTACTAAGCAAAATGAATGTTATCCATCCATCTGAGCTATCCAGCCATGCTGAGGCTGGTGCTGAAGGGAACAAGTTACCAGATGGTTCCACTGGCCACTTACTCAATTAGATCTTTTCAAATTCCAACTTGTGAGGCTGGCTAGCAAACACTTTTTTACTTCATTGTTTTATTAAGCATGTTTAAAAAAACATGGAAAGACACATTATTCACTCAGTATTTTTCTTTTCTCTGAGTGACACTTCTGAGGACCTTTGAGGCAAAACCTGGCCTTTCTCTTTATCATAGCTGGTGTTCTTTGCAACATTTGAGAGGACACACTTCTACATGCAAGGTAGGGATTGTAAAACCATATAATCTCACTCTTTTTTTGTAATATACAGGCTACTGTCTGAGGGCCACAGTTTAGAGTTCTACATCCTATAAAGTCTCAATTTTTTTGTTTTGTTTTATTTGTACCTCACTCTGCCCTTTGAAAGGGCCAAGTTAGCATGAAAGGCTGATGGGAAGGCATGTAAGAACTGATAGAAGAGAGGATACCTGGTAATTGTTTAAAGATTTAACTAGAGAAATGCTTTACCATGTCAACAACAATATATTACTGTAGGAATCTAGAATATCTTTTTCTTAACCATTTCTTACATCTTACTGTTGACATTTGTTAAATTGGGTTCTTTAGACTGAGATGTTAATGTGTAATTTGATGTTCAAAGATTGTACTGGGGTGAATTCTTGCATGAAAGGGGGGAAAAAGGAAAGCCAGGAAAGGATGGGAGAACCATCATTCTGTGATACCACTGTGACCCGAATACAGATGAATGAGATGTTTGGGTATGAGCAACCAAGATGACAACACAACTTAAGATTTGATCAAGCTGTTTGAATGCCTCAACAGCCAAAGCAGGGGTCCCTTGTCTGAGGGAGACATTGGCTTTAATACCCCAGCCATGTTGTCACTGGGGAGCTGTGCTTGGTAGGTATGGCCTTGGTGCAGATATGGACCTGAAATTAAAAAATGTTTGGATTCAGTCCATTCTTCCCCTGAAGGAGGTTTGTGTGGTCCAAGATCATGGATCCCATAATTCCATTACTGAAGGTGAGAAGAAGGCTCACAAAACAAACCTTAAGATCTCTAAAAAGTCCCAATCATCAAAACCTGGGACCTGGAGCATGAGTTGGTTCCTTGCTATAGACTCCGGATAAGGTATCCACTTTTTACCCTTGAACAGCTTAACCTACGGCTGTTTATCAGCCTCTTTTAAGTAGCATACTATCATCATTTTCCCTGTAGGCAGACCTAGTTCTGTACTATTCTGACTCCTATCACTGAGTTAAAGCATTTGTAGAAAAAATTGCCCCTGAATGTCTTTGGGGGCTGTTTGAAAGTGACAGTCTTTGGGTATGATAACAAGTCCTTTATTTCTTTCACCTCCCATATTCATGAGGCTCTGATGTGATGACACAGAAGCTCTGAGGAATGGAGGTCAGCTGTTTGGTCTTGACCCACAGAGCCAGGTAAAAGTTTATCCCCCAGATAACCTTCACAATGTTACCCACAAAGTTAGAAAGTCATCATCCCTAAGATTAGAGTGACTGCATTGGTTGAAGTCTTCCAAGAAGTAGGCACCAGGATCTTCTGATCGGGGTGGGGGGAAAATAGCTAAAACATGAGAAAGGGGGAGAGTGAGACTTTCTGGAGTAGAATGTGGGTCTGACACCTGAAACAAATTATTGGGAAAGAGGGGGCTTAGACTACAGTCTGTTTCTGAGAAATTTGCGGTGGTCCATGAGAGCCTGGGCCCAAAGTCTGTTTTAGAAGGATCTTGCATCACACAGAAATTTTCAAGCTCCTGTAACTGCTGTGGTGTCATTAGCTGGAAGCATTCCAGGAAGAATGTGGCCATAGTGGATGCTGCAGCTGATTTGAAAAGTCAGCAGTTGGGGGGTGTCTCCACTCGCTGATCTTGTACATGTTTCTCTTAAAGGGAAATTGGAGCAGCACATCTCCATGGCACCAGGGCTTGTGTCTTGAACATAGAAAATCGGAGGTGCATGTTTGAGAGACCATTCCCCTTTGGTTCCCTTGGTTTTAGGAAATTATGAAGAGCTGAAATCCAAGGTCCCACCCAAATTCCTCCATTCGGTGTTTCAGGGCCTCATGTTTTCCAGACAGAACCCTGATCTTATTGTAATAGATCATGCTTTAGTTTAGCATGCAGTATCTCCATTCCAAGCTTGCTCCTTACCCTCTTTTTTGTAGGAAATAAGGGCCTCCATATAAGCTACTAGAGATGCCATCTGACTCATACTTAACCTCTGCATGATTGTGTGTCCAGAATACTGACTTTTCTTTTAGATTGACTTGTTTTTGTACTTAGGACCAGCTAGGGACCTCTGCAGTCCTAAATATTGTTGCCCTATAATTCTTAATGCTAGAATCTCTGCATTGCTATTAGAATTCTTCTCTATAGGGACACTTCCCCATGTCTCGTGAAGTCTTTAGAACTTGGGCACCTGCTATGTGCCAGGGACTTCCTGTGTGACCTACATTCCATTAAAAATCATTGAATAGTATACTCCCTGATCTTTTGGACTACTTCCATTACTGTGTCTATTCAGGCCTTCTAAGAAGCAAGCAGCAAGATGGAATTGGACATTTAAGAAATACTTTGAGGAAAATGCCTACAAAGAATGAAAAGAAGACTGAGCAGGAACAGGGTTCAGTACTGGTCTGATACGTGTGGAGGGGGTGGAAAGAGGGTGTTGAGAGTGGGGGAAGTACTGTGTAGCATGAGACTATTTTCAAGACAGCTCTGTGAAAGTCTCAGCCAGGACATCCTAAATTTCTAGGGAACTACACATAGAAGTTTCTTGTACTAAGCAAGAAAGGCCCATATTGAATAACCAGTCATGCTTAATCATGGACAATGAGCTGCCTGGGGAGAGTGTGGCCTTGGTACGAAAGCCTTGGGGAAGTTGGAGGTGTGGCCGCTGAGGCTAGAAGTACCCTTACAGTAACTTGTCTTAGAGTCTACCACTACAGTTAGGTATTCTTATGACATCAGCCATGAAAAATGAATTAAGACAGTCACTATTCTCAACTAGCTATGAGATAAATTACTTGAGTGCCTGATCAAATCCAAGAAGACTCTGTTCAGAAAAACCACTAAAACTTGTACCTTAAGGGAATTGAACCTCATGCCAACCAAGTAGCCTCAGACTAGAAGAACCAGAATTCTAAAATCAAGACCTACTACAGTATCAGTTAACCATTATTGATCATATTCCATAACTAGACCTGCATATGAGACTTTCTACTCTAGGAACTTATAACCTCTATCTTCAAGGAATGAGAATACCCTTATACCCTTGCCTTTCTGGAATACTCCTGCAAAGATAAAGCTTTCCAATGCAATAATGCAGTTGGTCTTTATTATACAAACATGTCAGAAGCAGACCTGTCAGCCACCATCAGCTCACATATCATGAACCCAGACTACATCTTTCTATCCTTATACTCCTGGGAGAATAGAATTTACAGATATTGAGGTAAATTTCTGACTAAAGTATAAGCAGAAAAGCTTTCATTCAGTACCCAATTCTAGGTTGTTTGGCAAATGAAAAATTAATAAAACAGGCATAGGGATGCTAGAGTGCAGAACTATAAAACCTAGGTGACTATTCTAAGAAATGCCCAGTGTACACAGTTGACCAAAGCAATAAGGAATTCACTGTCAAAAGGGAACTGGAATCCTTGAGAAACTCTGGAAGCTGTTCTTCCTATGCCTGGGCTCATAAGGGCTGACATTACAAATCTAGACCTTGCAGTAGAAATAAGGTTACCACCATCAACAGTAGAAACTAGGTAGCATTGCCTAATCATCACAAGGAAGAATGGAAAACTGAGACAAGGTCAATAGGGCTGACTCAGAGTTAAGAGAAAGGCCAGTAGAACAAGGCATTCATAAGGATGAGATAGGTGAATGGATAGGCTAATATATATTGCTTAAAATATACAACCAGAAGAAAGCACAGTCATGATCTGCCAAGTTGCCTGATGTGAGCCCCTCTTCAGACCTAGAAATATTGTATATAGAAATATTGTATATAGATTGTATATAGATTTAAAACAAAATCCTTTGGAAGGAGAACCCTGTGACACCATGGCAAGTAAAAGTGGTTAATTGATTTCCCATTTCTTTCTCGAAAGGCCCAATCCTATGAATTTGGGGCACCAACACTAGTATTTCTTACCCTAGACATTACATGACTCAGATACAGTTCCCACAAAAATATTATCGAGAGATCCATAGAGTAATCATGGTCTCTATTAGAGAAGTTACATGCTTGGCCAGAGAGAGTTCTGGCCCAGTCTTGCTGTCCACAGACCAGCACAGTGGCCACTTCCATGGTACCTCACTACCAAAATGGCGAAAATAATGCTTGGTTGTTGGCACACTTCTAACACTATTTTTAGTCATTCCTACTTTAGAACTTAAAACATTTTGTGAGGAATATGCTGACATTCAATTGCAAATAAGAGTGAAAGGATGTAGGTTAGGTATCTATAAAAGGATTATGACAAGTAGAACTTTTTACCCTTGAGTTCCATTTTGGAATATTTCATAGTACTCCATTTAGAAGTACTAAATTGTTATCCACAAAAACCACTCACTTTATGCTTTATAAAGGTTGACCATACTCTAAGCTAGAATATTATATATATAGGCTATTATATAGAAGTTAGCCCGGCTATATTTTAATCCTAGAATCTAAAATTTATTTAATTAAAAATTATAAATAAAGGCTTATCTAAAAAGGAACACAAAGATGATGTCTGGTGAACTATCCCCATGGGTTTGAAGCCTAAAGCCCTCCAAAGTTCTGAGAAATAGAAGTGTTGAGAGTGCCCTTTAGGAAGCAAACCTGAACTGAGGTTGAGGTTTGGATGTGGACTCAAATTCCTTAGTCCCTTGTCTTGCTTCTTTTAATTGAAGTTGTAGTCTGCATGATGGGAGATGCCCTAGGTCCATTCAGATCCATTATGTTGGGAAATTGAGATTGTGGCAGGCTGCACTATATCCTAGGTGGACTGGAAGCACAAGGTCCCGGACAAGATGATTGAAACTCAGTGGGACCAAAGTTATTTTATGCTAGGGAGACAAGAACCTTTGAGGAACCATTGGGACATTGGGTAGTGATTGGGAAATCTGATTCCATAGAAGACTCCTGAGCTGATCCATAATAGCAGTGAATTTACCCTCCTATGTCCTCCAACTTATAGTAGTGAATGTTAGCAACTGGAACACCATCTAATGCCAGGAACTACTTGTTCTCCAGCTTCCAGAACTGATGATCTCATGGCCAGTCACTTCTTGCCCCATTCTTCTGAATAATAGAGCACCTTGGATTCCATAGGAAGCAGACTGAAATGTTTAATATGTAAGAAATTAAGAAGGTACACTCTTGGAATCTATGTGTAAAAGTGTAAGAAGGAAGCAGAAGAAAGAGGAAGAACTTGGGATGCAATATACTCCAGCAGTGCCTCAACCACCAATAAGGGAAGTTGTAGAGCTAGCATGGTCTCTCATGCTGTCCTGCTTGGACTTAGATGGCCAGAAATTTATCTTCCTACATGGGTTGATCACCAGATGTGGGTCAACCTGGGAAGAGAGATGACCTTTGGCATGAGGTGGCTCTCTGGAACTGAAGTAATTCATGAAGGGGCTGAAAGACAAAGGCTGGCTGTTTATACCATACCCAGGAGCAAAAGCCTTTCCTGAAGGTATCCTTTGCAGCACAGGTGTGCCCTCCACATAGTGACACAGCAGGGCCTTCAGGGGAAGAAATGGTAATACCAGGGCATGGTGAAACCTTTGTTGAGAGGAGAAAAATCTACAAGTAAATAGAAGCAGGGGAAAAAAATGGGAATATCACATTACAAGAGTCTTTATAATTTGCAGGCAATTAAATTGGCTGTTCATTCTAACCTGAATTAACACAGTATATACCTACAACACATGGTAGAATTTTGGTTTGTGTTTTATTTGTAGGCCCCTTGTGTACTAATCTTTAAAAGCTATAGCTTCTCGGGCGCCTGGGTGGCTCAGTGGGTTGGAGCCGCTGCCTTCGGCTCAGGTCATGATCCCAGGGTCCTGGGATCGAGGCCCACATCGGGCTCTCTGCTCAGCAGGGAGCCTGCTTCCTCCCCTCTCCTCTCTCTCTGCCTGCCTCTCTGCCTGCTTGTAATCTCTCTCTGTGTGTCAAATGAATAAATAAAATCTTTAAAAAATAAAATAAAATAAAAGCTATAGCTTCTCATTCTATGGCTTATCCCAGAAGGACCCAATGCCTGAGGATGGTCATCCTGGCTGGTCTGAGCTCTTGGTGTCAGTGATTTGCATGTTTCAAGAATATACCAACCTGATACTGCTACTGAAAACTAATGTGGAAGAATGTATATTTCACAGTACTGGACAAAATAGACTATGAGCCTGTTTATGTCTCTAATTCCAGTCCATAAAGGAAATGATCACAGTCGATATTCTGATTTGTCTTTGAGTTCTACCCCAGAGAGAGGAAGAGACCAGAATTTAGATGCTGATAGTACAAAGCAAGGGAAGAAGTAGATACTGTGAAAGGAAGGCACTCCTATGTAGAGGTACATGTCGAGATCCCAACACCATGCACCTTTCCTTTTATTCTCCCCTTGCCTGAGCTTCAGAGTCTATATACTGGGATTTCCAGGAGCACCTGTGGAGCCTTGGCTGAGGTGCCTCAGACAAAAACACAAAAGCAAGCTGGGAAATCTTGTCTAAACAAGATCACAAACACTATCTTGCTTCACATGTCCTTCATTTGACCTGTTCAATGATTCACAGACTAGTCTAACAGAAGGCCTTTATATTTACTTGTCAGAAGATGCTCACTAATCCCAAAATGAATTCAAACAGGATAGGTCCTTATTGCTTTATCCATACAAACTGACTAAAAGAATCAACCAACTTAAACTGTAGCTATTTTGAGTACTTAGAAGGTGGTAAACATCATTACATTTCAATAAGATGAATGTGTGCCTTTGCTTTGAAGTTACTCTGTATTCTTTTTAAAACAAGAAGGGTTTCTCCTGGTTTCATTAAAATATAAAACACTTGGGCGGTTCCATATCTATCACTTTGATTGCAGATTAGCAGCTGGTAAACCTGAACCAGTATAGAACCAAGTATTGCGACAAGGATATTTGCTTCAAGGCTTTCCCAAGAGAACAGAGGTCATGTCTAGGGACTTAAACTCTGATCCCAAGTATCCCCGATTCTATCCCACAACTAAGACAACATACATCTGTATTCAATGAAGGGACTGTAGATGCAGATACCTAAATCCATTTTTTATTTCCATAAGATACACAGGCCACTGTCTGGTGGCCTACACTTGGGAATTCCATCTCCTAAAATATCTTAATTTTAGATGTTTGTCTAAACAGTCTACCTTTTGACATAGGAACAAATTGGTTTGAAAGGTGGTAGGAAGGCATGTAGAACTATGAGGGGAATACCTGGTATTTGATTAAACTAAAAACCTTTAAGAACTAGAAATAGTAAAACATGTCTTCCCAAAAAACTGAATATATTACTGTAGGACACAAGAACCTATTTTTCTTATTCACAGTGAATTGTTAGACTTGGATTCTATAGTATTCAGATGCCAAGATGCAATTAAGCATGTAAAGATTATGTTAAATAAAGGCTTGTCTGGAGGTAAAAAATAAAATAAAATAAAATAAAATGGAGGATGTTTGGGAAGAATGGGCAAACCATAGGTTTGTAATGCAGGACCCCAGTTAAGGAAAGTTTGGAAGCATCCAGGTCAGCCATGTAGTTTAAAGAAGGTTTAACACAGCTGTTGGCAAGTGCTTCAACTGCCAAAGAGTCTCCTATCTCCCAGGTAAAGGTCTGCCTTAGAACCTTGGCCATGTTGTTACTAGGCAGCAGCTCTCATGGGTGTGGCCTCAGTGACAATGTAGGACTGGATTTCAAAGAGCTGCCTCTTGGACCCTCGGTCCATTCCCTCCTTGAAGGTCTATGTAGTCCAAGACCATGGATCTCACAACTGAGTATTAGAAGAAAATACATAGTAAACACCTCTGCCTGAACACCAAGCCCTGATTTATCCAAAGCCTTGGATCTAGGCAAAGGAGTTAGTTAGGAATGGTAGACTCTAGGCACAAATCACCGACATTTTACCCTTGAATAGCTTAATTTATTATTCTTTTTTTTTGTTTCATTTTTTCATGATCCAAGATTCACTGTTTATGCACCACGCTTAATTTATGATTATGTATCAGCTTCTTTTAAGTAGCACACTGGGATCACCTTGAATTTATTTGCCCTTCTATGGGAAGATCTATTTCCTATGTTTCTTTTTAAAGAGCACTTCTGTCACTGACTGAAAGCATGTGTAGGAAAAAAAAAATCCTCTGAACTTGTCTTTGGGGCCCTTTGAGAGTGACAGTCTTTGAACATGCTGGCATGGCCCTTAATCAAATTTCACCTCCTGTGTCTGTGAGGTTTAGAGGCAATACACAGAAGCCCTGAAGAATGAAGTGTGGTTAAAGTGTGACTTGACCACAGTGTTTCCATGTCAAGTGGTCTGGGCTTGACTAAAGAACAAGGTAACAACCTATCTTTCCAGAGGACTTTTAAACTTTGTGGGTAACTTCTGTCAAGGTTAACATAACAAGATTAGAGGGATTAATGTCAGTGCAGGTCATCCAAGAAGTAAGCACTAGGATGTAACTTCTTTGGGGAAAATACCTGCAAGGATAATAGGGGTGGGGGGGGAAGAGCAGGATTGAGTAGGGAGAGATGCTGTAATGCAATGCAGATCTGACAATGAAAAGAGAAGGGTTTGGGTAAGAGGAGACTAAGATGGCAGTGTAGCTCTAAAGTACTGGCCAGCCATTGGGAAGTCTCATCATAAAAACTGCTATACAGGAGTCCTACAAAAGAGAGGAAGGGCCAGGCTCCTATAAGCAAGCCCTACTCTTATTGGGTGGATATAGCCTGCAAAGAGTGTGGCCTCCCCAAAAGCAGGGGATCTGAAGGGGTGGCACCTAGAGACTGTCCCCACCAACTACCCTCCTTGCAGATGAGATGATTGAAGGGAAATCTGAATGGCACATCTCCATGGCACCGAATATTATAAATACATTTTGTGAGGTGTATCTTTGGAAAGCAACTCCTCCTGGGTTCACTAGTCTGTTACTATTAACGCTATGAATGGAATGGGCTAAAGGGAGAGTCAGGCATGCCTAGGTATAAAAGCCTATATTTTAAAGGGCTGGTCAAGGTTGAAGTCTTCCTTGCCAGTGGAAGTCTTCACAGAAGACTCTGACCCACAATCAAGGAGATGTGGGAGAGCAGGTAGATATCTGGAAGTGGGAGACTTGAGCTGGGTTCCACTGACAACAGTTCACAATGGCAAGCAAGGCAACTTCAGCCTTTCAGAAAATGAGGTGGGAGGAGTTATCCATCAGTTCCTGTAATGTTGGCTATTTGTCCCCATGATGTTCAGTCTTCAATATAGCCTATAAAAAGCTGGAATTTTTGAAGTTTGGAATTAGTCACTTTCTGACCCAAGCAGTCTAACTACGTGCTTTACTGGACAAAATGAATGTTGTCACTCTATTTGAGGAATCCAGCAACTTTGTTGCCTAGAGGGAACAAGCTACTCATTGGTTGTATTAGCCACGGACAGCCAAAGACATATTAGCCAAAGACAGATTCTTTGTTTTTTTTAATTTTGTTATGTTAGTCACCATAGAATTCATCATTGGGCAGAATATTGGGTTAATAACCCCACATGCTATTGGGAAGGCCTGTCTAAAATTCACAAGCATGTTTGTATTCTAGTCTCCAAGATATAAACCTTCATGTTGAAGAAATATCCCATTGTTTTGATTCTAAAAGACAAAAGAGCATAGGGGTGAATGGGCAACAGCCTTGTTCAGCCTAGACATAAGCTAATTGCACACCTTTATAGACCTTCTTTTCATTCTTATTATCTATGGCCCAGTAAGAAATCTTGGTAAATAACCTGCCATTCCCACTCTTAGAACTTAAAGTCTTCTGTGAGCAAATACAGATGTTCAAGTGTAAGTGGAAAAATAGGTGTTTGGCATCTGCAGAAAGATTATTGAACATTCTTAGCCTTGTGGTTGAACAAAAGAAAATTTTAGTCTTAAGGGTCCCATTTTTGGAATATCCCATAGGAACTAGAATTAGTACATCTAGACCATGCTGCTTAAAAGCTGGAAAATACCATGTACTTTAAAATTTAAAAAAGTTGACCAGACTAAGCTATCAACAAAAACTCCTTATGGTAGAGATTATACAATATTCTGGTACATATATCTTAATCCTAGGAATTGTTGAAATATCAAGTGTTTGGTCTAAAGGGACACAAAGGTCATTCTATTTAATGGTGACCTAGACCCTTGTCTTTAAAGCCTGAAGTTCTTCATGGTTCTGAGAAGTATTGTGGGTGGCCTTTAGGGAAAATGACCTGGACTGAGGCTTGGGTTGGTCCTGGATTCAAGTTCAATAGTCCCTTGTTCTGTCCTGTTAGTGGTAAAGTTGTAATCTGCATAATGGGAGGAAGTGTTCCAGCTCCATTCAAATCTAGGCTATTTGGTGGGTGGGTGAGGTTTTGGCACCATGTGCTCCAATGATAAGCCTTCAAAGGCTCCCAGATGGGCCCAATATCTGAGAGCTGTTATCAGTGGCTCAGACCTGCCTTTGGAAAGTGGTTCTCATGTTTCAGGAACATACTAGGCCGATTCTGTTATAGCCAGAAAATATGTGTGGAAGAATGTAAATATTCCTATTTTATTAGACCAAATAGACTACTAGTCTCTTCTTACATATATAACCCTAGCCTAGACCAATGATCCTACTTAGTATTCCAATTTGTGAATGCCTTACTTTGGGCTCTCTCCCAAAAGTAGAACAGGAGACAAGGATTCAGATGCAGATAGCTTAAAGTAAGGGAAGAATGGGTAGCATGAAGGGAAGCAACAGGAACATAAGGGTGTACTGTTGAACTCCTGACACAGTGTGCTTCTACCTCTGTTCTACCCTTGCCTGAGTTTATTTCCTGAGATTTCCTGGAGCCTCCTTGGAGCCATGGTTGAAGCACTTCAAATATTAACAGCAATAAAGCCAGTCTGGGCATGTTGTCTAGGAAATAAGACAGCTCTTGACCTGGGACTGTATTGGCCATACCTGTAAAGAATAAAAGGGGAGAAGGGATAAGAATGGGTGGGGAGACTTTGGAGTACATAGCAAGTTTGACACCTGAAACCAGAAAGGAAAGGAAGGATTAATAAACAGACTTTGGGCTGTCCCTTGGCTGAACAAAACTTTCTCAGATATACAATCCAGTCTATGATTGCCTATAAAGGAGTTCTGAGCCAGACAGTGTGCGGTCATTAGCTGGCAGGATTCTGAGGAGAATGTGGCCTCAGTGAATGCTGCAGCAGATTTGAAAAGGCAGCAACTGGAGGATGTCTCTACCAACTACTCCATGCAGATGAGTCTCTTGAAGGAAAATTTGAACATCACAAATCCCTGGCACCAGGGATTACCTCTTGAGTGGAGAAATAGGTTAGGTATGTGTTTGAGAAGTAATGCCTCCTTGGTCTCATGGGCTTAAGGAAGTGTGAATTGCTAAAATTGTTGAGGACCCAACCAGATATCTCCAGTTTTTTTCAGGGCCCCATGTTTTTCCAGATGGAGACTTGATCTTAACCTTGATCCCAGCTCCTCAGCTGAGCATGCAAAATTTCAAGATTGATTTCTAAGTTGACTTTAGTCTTCGCTTTTATGAAGGAGATAAGGGCCTTTTTGGTAAATTATCAGAGATGCCTCTACCACATACCCTTTACCTGTTTGTCAACCATTCTCATGTTCTCTCTCCCTCTGCAGAACATTGACTCCATTTAGGACCAACTAGCCATCTCTGCCAGCCTTCTAGGTATTGCTAACCTGTACTGTTCAATGCTTGTATCCTTGCATTGCCAATAGCATTATTCCCTAGGGTGATACTTTCTCAAGTCCCCAGCAGTGAGATCTTCAGTAATTGCACAGCCACTGTATTCCTAAGATTTTCATTGACTACAGTTCATTGATCATCAAACCCATCCTATTGCTTATTCTCTTGAATCACTCCCATTACAGTGTTCATCTAGGTCTTCTAAGGTACAAGCGTCAAGATAGAAGATCTATTGAAGGAAATTCCTGTGAAGGATGAAGAGAAGAGTAAGCAGGAATATATGGGGTTTGGTGCTGGTCTGAGAGGAAACAAGTTTTGGGTAGAAAGGAGATTCAATTTCAAGATAGCTCTGAGACATTCTCAGGTAGGCCATTAACAGGGCAAAAATTACCCATAGAGGATTCTTCTACTGAGTTTGCATCTGCAAACTTCTGAGTTCTGTGTCTGCAGAAAGAATTATTGAGAAATGAACATTTGTAGCCTTGAGGTTCCACTTTGAAAATGTTTCATTAGAACTGAAATCATTAGTATTTTTTCAATAACTTCTAAAATCTCTGTGTAGTACCATGTACTTTCAGCATAAATGTTGATCATATTATAAGCTATCAAACAACTTACATATATCATGCTATACATATCTTAATCCTAGAAATTAAGAATAATTAAATACCAATGACTGCTTGATCTAAAGAGACCCATGGATCCTTCTATTTGGTGACCTAGCCTCATGGCTTTAAAACTTGAGGAGCTCTAAGGTTCTGAGAAATAGAACTACCAGAGGGGGTCTTAAGGAAAAACCTGGACTGAGGCTTGGTCCTGGAATCAAGTTTAATAACCATTTTCTTGTCTTGTTAGTGGCAAATTTGTAATCCAAATAGAGAGGTACTTGCTCCATTCAAATTAAGTCTGTGAGAGTATTGAGATTTTGGAAGGCTATAGTACATCCTAGATGAATTAGAAGCCCTGAGTCCTAGGGTTTATCATTGAATCTTAATGGAACTAGAGTAGTATGCTAGGGAGACAAAAACCCTAGAGAAGCCATCAGGACTTCGGGTAGTGATTAGAGGTCTAGATAAGATTCTGTGCAAGATTTCTTGGCTGATATATAATACCAGTTAATGTACTCTTCTTTTATATACCCTCTGTTTGCCACCATGAATATTTCTTTTTTTTTTTTTTTTTTTTAAAGATTTTATTTATTTATTTCACAGCGGGAGAGAGATCACAAGGAGGCAGAGAGGCAGGCAGAGAGAGAGAGGGGGAAGCAGGCTCCCTGCCAAGCAGAGAGCCCGATGCGGGCCTCGATCCCAGGACCCTGAGATCATGACCTGGGCCGAAAGCAGAGGCTTTAACCCACTGAGCCACCCAGGCGCCCGCCACCATGAATATTTCAACAGTGGAAATCTCTTGTGCAGTGGGCTACCTTTTGTCCACCAACCAAAATTGGGGAGGACCTCATTGCCAGCCAGTTGGCAAGTGCTTCAGTTCCAAAATCCTGTCTTGGTAGGGTCCTCTGCCTCACAGACATGGGGGTGAAAAATAATTAAAAAGGGCCATGCCAGCATGACCTAAGCCAGCAGTAAAATCTTCAGCAATTGGGCAGCCACTGTGATCCTGAGATTTTTTTTCTACATACACTACACTCACTGGAGACCTTGAGACCTCATCATATCTCCCGATCTTTTGGATTATTACCATTACTGACTGTCCAGGTCTTCTGACAATTGTGTGACAAGATGGAATCAAATGCTTAAGAGATTTGAGAGCAATGCCTGAGGAGGATGAAAAGAATGAGCAGGAATAGATGTGGTTCAATGCTGGTGTAATACGTATGAGACAGGAAGACTGGATAGAAAGAGAATTGGATTAAGGGACAGCTCTGAGAAAGTCTTAGCCAGGGCATCATGGATTTCCAGAGTGAAAACTGTAGAAGGATTCACACACTTAGCAAGACAGATCCAGATTTAGTAGCCAGTCATGTTTAATTATTGGCTGTGAACAACCTGGTGGGGAAAGTGGCCTTTGTATAGATAATCTAAGGAATTTGGAGATGTGGCTGTTGGAGGCTCTAACTATCCTCCTAGGACCTGCTGTTGATGTTTCTACCACTACAGAGTCCAGTATTCCTAGATCTTCAGCCATGGAAAATGTATAAAGGAAAGGAAGTGTGATCAGATAGTATTGATTACTGCATAACTGAAGATATCATTTACCAAGAGTATAATCTATTCTAAAAATTCTCAGAAAGCACAAAACTAAGGGAATGAAATCACATAGTAACTAAGTCCAGTCAAAGACAGGAAGTACCAGATCTTAGAATCAAGACATGACATAATGCCACTTAGTCACTGTTGATCATCCTCTATGACTAGCCATGAATGTCAGACTTCTTTATCTAGGAATTCACAATTCTAAGGGAATTGAATTAAAATTCCATCCTTGTTTTTCTAGAATATTCTGTAGCCATTAACTTATCCAATTTAGTAGTGCAGTTGACTCGTGATTATCTTGATTTAGTGGCTGGCAACAGCTTCTGAGATCAGCTTCTAGATCTTGAATCCAGATCACTTCTTGATCTTCCTATCATAGAAATCTCAGGATAACAAAATGTATGGATCTTGATTTTCAAACATATCAACAGAAAAACCTCCTTGAAGTATCTAAGGTTCTTAGTCACGACATAGAGGATTAAAAGAAGTTAAAAGTGGGGGATGTTGGAATATCAAGATGGAAAAACCCACCAGATGACTATCCTATAGAAATGCCCAGTAGTCACTCTGTTTACCAAACGATAAGCAATGTACCATTGAGGACAAACTAGCATAATTGAGAAACTCACTGGTGGCTTTTCTCTGTAGTCCAGGGCTAAAAACAAAATGACATTACAAATCTAGACTTCTCAAAAGCAGTGTGGATGATACAATCCAGAAACCATATAAACTAGTAGCAGTACTTAACCATCACCCAAATATAGGTTCAATTATTACAATGAGATGAGATCAATAGGGCAGACCTAATGGAGAATTGATACCAGATCAAGGTGTCCCTAGGGGCAAGATGCCTGGACAGGCAGTAATAGCAGAGTTTGATCTATGAAACAGAAGAAATCAAGCATGAATGATGAGGCTAAAGACAGCTGTGATAAGAATCCTGACTTTTTGCCAAGTTTCTAGACCTATAAACCAAGGTCTAATAGAACCTGAATTTCCCAGGAAGAAAGATCCTAGAACACCATGGCAAGTATTCTTAGTGGTAATTTCTTATTTCACCAAGGGGACTCAAATATAGTAACTGGGATCACCAGCACTGGGTATTTCTCCCCAAAGTTTTCATGACTACTAAACATAGATTCTAAGACAACATTGCTATCTGGAAATTGAAAGCAGAATCATCTGTTATGTTACACATTGGGCCAGATCATTCAGTTTTGACACAAGCTCAGGGTCCACAGATCTACTCAATGGTCAATTCTCTCGTACGTGACTGTATAAGTGGAATGAAAATGCTTGATCACTGGCTGAATTCCATTACAGTTTTCTTAGCTGGTGGAGTAGGAACTATCATTATGGAGATGGCCATTAGAGGGTGAGTTTTAGAAACTTTCTTTTGGTCAGGATATATATTAAATATGTCTTTGAAAGAAATGTAAAACTTAAGTGCTGTGATCTAAAATAGGTAAAAACATCATTTGAAAAAAGATGAAAATACACAGGGAGACAAACCATAAGAGATGCTGAACTCTAGGAAACGAGTTGCAGGAAGGGAGGTGGGTGGAGGGAGGGATAATTGGGTGATGGGCATTAAGGAGGGCACTTGATTTAATGAGCACAGAGATGCGACTGATGGGTGACTAAATTCTACCCCAGAAACTAATAATACAGTATTGTTAACTAAATTCAACTTAAAGAATTAAACATACAGTGAAAGAAAAATTAACATCCTTATACCATGCTTTTCTCAAATCCTCAGTGTGGTCCCTGCAAAAGCCAAGTTCTAGAAGAAAGTTCCTAGAGAAAAGATTACCGTAAATTCAATTCAGTAGGTGAGGTATTTTGCTATGTAACTGGTATTTTGCCTCAGGTACACAGCCCTGTGACGAAGTTATACACGTTTGTCTTCCTGAAGCTATATTCATTCTCTCTCAAAATCTAAAGGAACTGGTACCTGCGGACATCTTTCAGAACACTGTACTGGTTTGCCATATTGATGACCTAATTGGCCCAGAAAACAAGAAGTGGTACATACATTGGAGGCACACCAGAGGGTAAAAGTTAACCAATGAAGATTCAAGGGCCTGTCATTTTAGTGAAGTTCTTAGTCTAGGGGGACACACTAGAATATGACCTCAAAGGACACCCCTTACCATGAAGAAAGGAGCACAATCCATGGCTGATAAGCCTTGTCAGGTTCTAGAGGCATGGAATGACATTCTGACTTATATACCAGATGACACAAAAGGCTTTGAGTGGTGCCCAGAGTTGGGAAGGGCCCTCCTACTTGAGCCACATGACCTGGCATATCCTAAGGTATTAGAGGTATCTGTGATGAAAGAAATACATGTAGAACCAATAGCACATTTAACAATCACCACCTAGATCTCTGGTGTTAGAACAAGGCCATGCCTTCTGCCTCAACTCTAAAGCTTTGGAAAAAGAGCGGAGTATGCTATTAGACCAAATAGCACCTTATCCTGGGACACCAAAGGACGGTGTGGTTGGAACAGTCTATTCTGAGTAGAGGTCTGTTGAACTGAAGTCCTAAATCTGATCAGGAGTAATCCATCCTAAAGTGGAAGCTATACATCCAGGGTCAAACACAAGTAAGCTATAATTATGTGGCCCAGCCTATCATGTCATCCACCAGTGTTTCACGGATACTTCTTCCTGAGCTCATGCCTAGAGTCATATAGGGGATTTCTTAGGATCAGCTTACAGAATTAAAAAGATGGAGTTTGGGCCCAGATGGGTCATTCCATATGTGGCTACAAAGGACTGCTCAACTTAGATACTGGAGGGAGAAAACCCTTCCAAGTGGGTGGAGCTTTGAAGGGTGTACTTAGATACACACTTTGGAAAAAGGTGTAACTTAGAGTTAAATATGGAATCGTGAGTAGTGGCAAATGACCTGGGTAACTAATGGGGTAGCTGGAAGCAATAAGGCTGAAAGATGAAGGGTAGGGAGGTCTGGGGAGGAGGTGTGTGGGTGTACACATGGGAATGGGCATAACACATGAGGACCTTTTGTGTTAAGACCCACCAGAAAGCTTTTACCCTGGAGTAGACACTAGAATAAGGTAGACAGAATGGTCAATGTCAACTGGCAGAACCATTCTGTTAATAGTGATCTTCATCCTTTCCAGGAAGTGCATGAGTGGAGTAGCCATGGTTACAGAGATAAAAGCTATCTATGTGTCCTCAAAGTATTGACTCCATTCACTAAAGCTGTATTAGTTATTCCTGCTGCCAAATACACAAAATGCCAGCAACAAAAATCTTGAACCTCAGAATGTGGTACTGTCTCTGGAGCCCAGCCTATCATCTTGCAGCTCATCTTGACAAGAATAGACCTAATCCTGGCATAGATTTGCCTTTCCCACCAGCAGGGCCTCAACCAGTACTACTATCCTAAGGTCAACAAGGTCTCTGATCCAGTGGCAGAGAATCTTGTATGTCACATGGGCCAGGAGAGCCACTTTCAGCAAAGTAGGACAGTAGTAAGCACATGACCATGGGATTTACTGGTTGTATATTATACTGCAAAACCTAGAGCACCAGGTTTGAAGTGATAGGACAGCCTGCTAAAAGTAGAGCTGAGATCCCAGCTTAGAGATGATCCTGGAGGGACTGTGTGCTCTGTGATGGTACAAACTAAATCAACCATTATGTGGTGCTTTATCACCAACAGGTGAAATACCTGGGCTCAGGAACCAATGGATAAAAGCAAAAATGGCCCCATCTTCATCACTTCTAATGACCAAATTTGGTCATGTGTAATTCTAGTTCTTGCAACTTTGAGCTCTTCAGTTTTGCCAATCCTGGTTATTAGATAGGTAATGTTTCCATTAAGGGATACAGCAAGAGTCCCATGAGAGTTCAAGCTATGGCTAGCACCTGGTCACTTCCATATCCTCATGTGGAGAGATTAGCAGGCAAGAGGTTACCATCCTGGACCTGATGACTTAGGAGGTGGTGGGGCTGCTGTTACAAAGTGGAGGCATAGTATGTATGGAACTCAGTTGGCTGCTTGGGCACCTATGGGTTTTCCCTTAAACTGATAGTAAAACAGATATAGCAACCCTGACCTGGGAAGGGCATGTGACCAGAGGCTGACACCTGTCACGTCCTTCCTCCAGGGTGTTGGGCTGCACTATTACCCTATAGTAGGGAAAATAACAAGGAACTAAGCAAGGGCCAGGGAAATCCTCTAATGGGAAGATAATAATATCACTTAGGGCCTTGGACTATAGGGGCTATAGTTGATTCTAACTCTTCTGTTGCCCCTAGAGAAAGAAGCCCAGTAAGAACTTCTTCCAGAACTCAGGAGTTAAGTTTACTCAAGTAGGACATGGATTGAACACCAGAGAAGGCTCTAGTGCAACAGGACGTACTGCCCTCCTCCCTGGCCCTACACACACTTCAGGATTAAGCACTCCTTATTCCCACAGCTTCTGGAAATGTTGGCAACTAATAGTGCTTGGCTGAATCTTTTGTCATCTCTCCTTGGCTGAAGAGAGCTGCCAGCCCAAGATCATGTTTGCTGCCAGAGCTGGCCTGTATTCAGTGACTGTTTGGCATGGGGACAAAAGTACCAGGACTTTTGGGGACGCCTGGGTGGCTCAGTGGGTTAAAGCCTCTGCCTTCGGCTCAGGTCATGATCTCAGTGTCCTGGGATCGAGGCCCGCATCCGGCTCCTTGCTCAGCAGGGAGCCTGCTTCCTCCTCTCTCTCTCTGCCTGCCTCTCTGCCTACTTCTGATTTCTCTCTGTCAAATAAATAAATAAAATCTTTAAAAAACAAAACAAAACAAAAGTACCAGGACTTTTGTTCCACTTCAGGATGATTCTGAAAGGCCACCCCAGATCCAGAGTTCTGTAGGATTGGCTAAGGACCTTGTGACTATATCATAGCTCAACTTCCCCCTTGGCTCAATCCTGCTTCCTTCTCCTCCCCAAGGGCATTGCTCCACAGAGCACACCCCAGTAATCTTTCTGCATGCAAATGTGCATCTCAGCCTGTTTTCTTGAGAAACTGACCTGCAACAGGTGTGTTATGTTCTTATGTGCACCTATTTATGTCCTATGGTAAACTAAATCCCTTAATCTCAGAAGTGTCTACACAAGTTTCTACACTAAAAATTCAAGATCAATTAACAATGACTTTCACCATGCCACATACTAGGAAATAAAACTTTAAATGGCCATTTCTAATAAAGGTTAAAAATTTTTTTTTACAATATCCAGGTTTCAACTGTTTCAGAAATACATAGCGTGAAATGATAAACTTGGAGGGCAAAACAGAGCTAGAACACAGAGATTCCTGCTGCTGAAAACCAAGGTCTAGGACACACTTTGTTCTCACTAAAGTCTCAGGGTCCCCTCTAATTGCCTTCTAAGGAGCAAGTGCATAATGTATTTGTTCTCCTTTGGTAATTCCTACCATTTCTAACATTTTTCCCTACCAGACTGCCATGCAAATCTGGGGCCAAAGACATGTCTTTATCCTCTGCCTTCCTGCTACTAATCTCAGCATGAATCTGAGCGGACGCCTCATTCTCATCAGCCCCCTCTTCTATCCCAGCTCTTTTGCCCTATTCCATAGGTAAAGAAACAATAATGGAGACTTATGGTTCCATTTGGAAAAGTACTTTCCGTAACCTTATCTGTATTCCTGAGGTGCAGGGTCTGTCCTATTGAGGAGGTAGTCAAAATCCTGATCCATCAAGATGACAGATTTCTGGCCTCTATCCCAGATGGCCTGATGGAGAATCTGAAGGTTCAGTCTGAGATTCAAGTTGAAGTTCCCCTGGTTTGTCTTGTTTTATTTTCTGGAGTACATGAAGAGCCATCACTTTAAATGTGTGGCTACTGAAGTCTGTCAGTAGTTTTGTGATCAACTAATGATGGAAGAGATTTCCTTAAATGCCCTGAACCAGCAGGTTCCCTACCCTGTGCTGAGGGGCTGCATGTGTGCTTTGAGGCACGTCTTCAAGTTCTGGCAGCAAGCTGACAGCTCCACCATTGCTTTCACCTTTGCCTTTGGCTAACCTTGAGATGCTGTATGAGTAAGAGATTCTCAGACCCTCTCAGGTCTTTGCTGAGCGAGCCTACAGCTCTGGGAACATACACCGCTCTATGTGTGTGTGGCCTTCTAGATTCCTGGGAATATGCTGGAGCTTTCCCAGCTCCCTGATGGACCTGTCATTTCCCAGCATTTTCCTTTTAAATTTGTTGGTCAGCGTTTTGTTTACACCGACCGTTATCACCACCTCAGGCCACGTGATGTTGAAAGATTGCTGGGGATAGTTACTTGACTAATTCCCCCTGGGAAAAGGCAATTTGCAAAGAGTGAGTTCTGAGTCTGGTCAAATAAAGACAAGGTCTCCGAAGACTTCCAGGGAATTGCCAGACAGGACAGATAAAACCTATTCTCTGGAAGTTTGAGCTTTGAGGGCAGCACCAAGCCCTTTCTGACACTCCAGTCGAGGCTTCTATTTTTCATAACTATCATGATTGTAAGGCTATTGCTTTTTAGGGCTTCCATGGTCTGGGGAGAAGGGCAATGGAATAAGGCAAGTTAAGATGCTACCAACAGGTTAAAATAAACAGGTTTGCTGCTCTTACCAAATTCTGTTTTTGAATAAAGTCCACAAATTGTTGCAAGCCTTTGACTAATTTTCAGAGTTGCCAAAAAATCAACTTTTTGAGTTTTTTTGCTAGCATTCTTACTTTTGTAGAGGAGTGGATTTTCAGAGGTCCTAATATTCTGGAAGTGCTCTCCTGAGAAATTTTAAAAGACCTAAATGAGATCTATACTGGGTTCATTAATTGACTCAGTGTTACTAAGCTTTCAATTCTCCCCAACCTATAGATCCTGTGAAATCCTAGTCACAATCCCACTAGGGTTTTCTTGTAGATATTAAGACTATTCTAAAATTTATATAAAGATGTGAAAGACCTAAATTATCCAAAGCCATCTTGAAAAGGGGCAAACTTGGGGAACCCAAAGAGAGTTTAAGGCTTACTAAAAAGTTCTATAAGCAAGATAGTGTAGTACTGGCATAAGGATCAACAAAGAAGTCAAAATGAATCGAGATCCCAGAAATAAAGCCACGCCTGATTATAACTTGATTTTTGACAAAGGCACCACGGTAAAAAATCTCTTCAACAAATGGTGCTAGAATTGCTAGATATTCACTTAGAGAAAAATGAACTTTCATTCCTGTCTCATAGTATATAAAACTTGAGATGGATTTATACAACTAAACTTAACTAAATTTATAAAGCTCCTAGAAAAACTTAAGACTATGCTTTTTTTGTTTTTGTTTTTGGAGATAAGCATTTGAAGATAGTTTATTTTTCAATAGGACAACAGAATGTAAAAAAACACAAATTAGAATACATCAAAATTAATGATATCTTTTGATAATTTTAAGAGAACAAAGTATGATAGAAACTGGGAGAAATTACATGACTGATATGTGAAAAAAAAAAAATCCTGACAAAGGACTAATGTCCAGAAGAAAATTCTCAAACTCAAGTCTCAAACAAAACAAAACAAAACAAAACAAAAACTCAGTGAAACATTGTAATATAAACTTGACAAAGAAAGCTATGGGAAGCCAGTGAGCACATGAAAATGCTCAAAATCATTAGTCATAAAGGAAGTACAAATGAAGTCTGAATTACAGGTGAAAAATTGAGGGCCTGTGTGTTTCAAGTGTATTGCACTATACATAAATTTTAACTGAAGCTAAAATGTGAAATGCCTTTTGATAACTTACATGAAGTGTTCAGAGATAAAATAGGATTCCAAAAGTCAAAGTGCATTAAAAATGTTGAATTAATGGTAGATAAACAAAAATGTAGAATTTAGGTTGTGGACACATGTTTGCTGTATCATTCTTGCAGCTTATCTTTATCAATCTTGTAATAAAATGTTGGAAAATTATATGAAAACAAAGAAATACAAATAAAACCTGGGTTTCTTATTTGTGATGGTTCATATGGCCACAGTTGGTTTGTGGCTTACCATGTTTTTATCTGTTCTGTGTTCCTCTTGAAAATTGAAATTGTACTCCCCATAATCTGCTATTCCAGATGGGTTCAATCCCCATCTGCCCACTGAGCCCTGGAAATTTTGTCTCCAGGGGCAGCTACAGTGACAGCTTTTCCTATCTAGGACAGTACCACCCTGGTGGGCACAGCCATGGCCTCACCTTCTATCATCGGTTGATTGTCATTCCTTGCTTGGGGGCAGGGGGGAAAGGAAGACCTTCTGCAAGACCTGCACCTTCTCATGTGGGTTGCAGAGTGGCTAGGTCCGACTAGATGGTGACCACACAGCATGTGACTTCCCCAGTGTTTTTTTGTCTTGTTTTGTTTTTGTTTTTGTTTTTGTTTAATTGACAGGACATGAATGAGCAGAGGGAGTAGCAGAGAGAGGAGAAGTGGGCTCTCCACTGAGCAGGGAGCCTGATGCTGGGCTGGATCCCAGGACCCTGGAATCATGACCTGAGCTGAAGGCAGATGCTTAACCGACTAAGCCACTCAGTGCCCCTTCCCCAGTGCCTTAACAGGGAGGATAGATAGCCAGACTTGGAAGTATGAGAGTTACCACCCCACAAGAATACTTAAAAATAAATCACTTCTACAATGACCTATCCCCTCACACCAGTTAGAATAACTAAAATTTAACAAGTCAGGAAACAGGAGTTGGCAAGGATGCAGGGAAAGGGGAACCCTCTTACACTGTTGGTGGGAATGCAAACTAGTGCAGCCACTCTAGAAAACACTATGGAGGTTCCTCAAAGTGAAAAATAAAACTAGCCTATAACCCAGCATGTGTACTACTAGGTATTTATCTAAAGGATACAAAGTGAATCGAGCACATATACCCCAATGTTTATAGCAGTTATGTCCACAATAGCCAAAATGTGGACCATATGATTTCACTCGTGGAATTTAAGAAACAAAATGAACATAGGGGAAGGGAAGGAAAAATGAGATAAAAACAGGGAGGCAAACTATAAGCGACCCTAAACTACAGGAAACAGGGTTGCTGGAGGGGAGATGGGAGGGAGCTGGGATAATTGGGTGGTGGGCATTAAGGAGGGCACTTGTGTGATGAACACTGGGTGTTATATGCAACTGATGTATCACTAAATTCTACCCCTGAAACTAATAATATGCTACATGTTAACTAAGCTGAAAAAAAAAATCACTTGTATTTCTCTCCAGTGCTCTGTCAGACTCTATGGATCAGTATGCCTCTCTAAGGACCCCTCCCATGATTAAGCAAGCTGCTATAAAGTTTTCTTGAAGCCATGCCAGCGCAGTAATCCCCCACCTGTGATTGCTTTTCTTCCTTTCTCCTCCACTTCTTTCTCTCCATTCTTCCTTCCTTGGGATTATCCCTTCAACGATATGTTAGTTTATGCTCTCCAGAAGAAAGCCTGAGGCAAGTCATAAATGCTCCCATTTGCTTGTTCTGCAACTACATTTTCATTTTTGTTTACTTACCTTGTGTTCCTTAAACTCTACCATAGTTCTCTAGAACTCTGAATTGAATATCTAAATAGACAAAATTACCATAATTTTACAACTTAATTGCAATCACCCAAAGGAATAATACACACCCAATAAAATATTTAATATTTAGAACATGCAGAATTCTGATATTACATTTGATTTTTATTACAAGTATGTATTCACATGTTGAAAAAGGAAGAAACTGTTTTACAATCTTAGTGAAGATGAGATTGCCCTCAGCGGCAGAAATGCAATAGCCAAAAGCTGAAACAATCCAAAAGCAAAGTAGCAGATAAATTCTGTATGTCCTAAAATGAGGATTTCCAGACAAAATACAGGATGCCCATTTAAACTTTCAGGTAAATAATATTTCTAAGTGTGAACATCACAAATAGTACACGGGACATACCAAAAACTTGTGTATCTGAAAATCAGATCTAACTGGGTATTGTAAATGTTTGTTGAATCTGGTAACCTACCAGAATGCTACATCACATTGAAAATCAGTGGACTCTAGCCAAAAGCTCAACATGAATTAATTGTTGAGCAAAAATGTCTCTATACAAAACTTTAACTTGGTCAGGGCTCAACAACAGTTTAGAAATCAAGATGGTGGTTAGTAGGTGGGGAATAAGAGGCTAGTGATCTAAGGGGACCTGAGGAGGTCTTCTGGACTGTGGATAAGGTCTTGTGAATTAGGTGGGGGTTGTTGTTCCACAAAGATTTTTTTTTATGTTGCTTTAAATCACTGACCTGTGACAATTTTTGTGCTTTTCTGTATACATTACAACTCGGTAAAATGTCTTAAGTGAATAGTGATTACTCTGGATTGAAACTTTCTTTGTGCTTTTCTATCTTTTCCGTGTATTCTTCTGAGTTTGAACCTGAGAGTTGGACTGCTTTTCTGTAATCATAATCTCCCAAAACAATATTGTGTGTCATGACTGCACCTCTGTCTTTGAACAAACAAACCAATTCTGCCGCAGAGTTTGGCTGTGAACCCTTTCGGATTTGAGAGAGGAGAGAACTTAAATATTTTAACATGACTTCATTGTTAACCAACCTGGTTTGTTTGTTTGTTTCCTCCCAGTCCCCCACCATTTAGGAGCTTGCCCAATTTTGAGTATTCAGGAAAGAAAAAAAGCCAGTTTCTTCCTGCTGGGCTACATACGTTTTAGAATCGCAGGGATCTCCTAGAAGATTTATCAAAAAATTAGGTTTAGAAATGTGAACAACCTGTCTCAGCACAGGTTCAGAGCCTGGAACTTTGGCAAAACCAAGTTCGAATCCAGGTCTGATCGTGATCACTTTGAGCAAGTTACTAAAGCCCCCAAGCTTTAATTCTCTCACTTAAATATCATTTATGTCTCCACCTAAGAAGTGACCTGCTTCACCCAGGGTCTGGCACAGAGGAAGCCTTCAGTTGTCAACATGATAAACCCACAATTGTCCTGATGAAGTCTTGAGCATAGGGCTCTTTCTTTATTCTTGAACTTTCTGTGGACCTAGGTTTATGTGCCTGGCAGCAGGCCGGAGATCAATTTACTTGCAATTTCTTCCCTCCTTGATTTTTAGCAATAAAATACTCCATAAAAATGGGAGGTTGATGAAATTATGTAAGTTAAGAAGGTTCCTTCTCCAAGCCCTCGGATTCCTTCCCAGAACAATCGCCTGAGAAGAGCTCTTTGTAAACAGGACCAGAGTCTTTGTCAATGTCCCGGAGCAATGATAATGAAATGCCTCAGCTACAGGATGCTTATCTTATTGTAAAGTAAGAGACCTGCTCCGCCCACACCTAATCAAAAGGGCTGATTTCATTGTAATGCTGTATCACTTGGCTGCCCTCCAGGGTCTCTGAACAGGCTGGGAAGGAAAGCATGGAAGATGCGCTTTATTTCACTGCTCAAACTCCCATGAAACAGCAAAATGGCAGAAACAGCAGTCTGATGTCAGAGATAATTGCTGTTTAATTCTAGATTTGATGTGTTAGCACCATACAAAAGGAATATGATGGGGTCTCATTTACAGAAAGCTGTGTCACTGTATGTATTGGGGGAATATGTGTCGTCTGTGTGTATCCTTGCAAATTACATTTTTCAGCGTAAGCAGTAATCCTGCCAAACAATTACAATGTTTACAAAATCTGATGCAATCCATCTGTTGAAAAGACTTTTCTGTGTTTAGGCTGATAAAATATAAAACAGTTGGTGAAGACTTAACAAAATCCATGGATCTTGATTTTGGGGGTGAGTGTCATGTTCTTTCTAGGCTGCGCAATGGCAATGGATGGTGGAAAGCTTCCAGGGTCTTCCTGGGCATGCTCCAATTCTGTGGGATTGAGAAACAGCAACACTGTCAAGGCTCAACTGCCTTTCCTAATATACTACCTTCTCACTAAGAATGGACACCAATGCATAGTTAGGAGTGCTTGTGATGCTGAGTGTTCAAAGTATATAGTTTCTTCCCTCTGTTGCTGATTCTTGCTCTACAGTTGAATTTGGAACTGGGTTAATAGAGTGATTTAAAGCATCTTGGTTAAATAGCCTTTCTCCCATGAGAGATTGTCTTTACTACTGCGGTGAGCTAAAAGACCATGAATCAGATACTTTACAAATGTTAACTTTTTTGAGACTTGGTTCCCCCCAGATGTAGGCCCTGAGACAAAGATTCGATGCAAGTGGTTCATTTGGGACCTCCAGTGAGCACCAGGCAGGGGAATGGAGAAGTGATAGAGGGAATGTAGTCTGTAGCGAATGTATTAAGCTAGCTACCGCAGTGGCTGGAGCTTAATCTCAAAATGGTGTAGCTCACATCCCTCAAGATTTCCTCACTGAATGGCGAGACAGCTGAGACATTTATTTCCACTCTCTCAGCCATCCTTGGTTGAGGACTACTTCTGGGTGGTGGTCAGTCGCCATGTCCTGGCTGCCATGCATGTGGCAGCAAAGCAGCATTCTGGAAATAGCAGAGATGCAGCCACTGGGAGCTGACTGGAACACAATATAGCCATCAACACTGAAGGATAAAGGTTACGCTGACCATGTCTGCCTTACTGTGTTCCCATTTTAGAGGAAATATTAGTACTGCCCATGCTATGTCAATATTTGAGGGTCCAATGGGCAGTAGAGCCTAAAGCAGGGAGTGGGACCAAGAGGACTTGTCTTGAAGCAGTCTTAGTATGGCAAGGAACTAGTCTCTTCCTGGAGAAGCATAGTGGTGGTAGGCTTCTCCAAAAAGGCATATGAGGAGGAGGAATCTGAATATGATGGAAGGCACAACCTTCGCCCTTAAAGCTATGACTGAGTTCCCACTACCTATTTCATATGCTTGTTAAAATTTTGACTTAAGGAGCTAAAGATCCTATAGCTGATGCTGATAAGTGGTGAAGCCAAGATTCAAACACAAGTCCATCTGATAGGAAAACTCATGGCATTATTATTGCTTATGAAATAAAAGCAGTGGTTCTTTCAACCACAGTAGGGATGGCAGCTGTGCTCCCCAGTAAACATTTGGCGATGGCTGGAGATAATTTTGGCTATCACAACTTGGAGGGACCTTACTGGCATCTGATGAGTTGATGCCAAACATCCCACAATAAACAGAAGAGCACCTTCAATAAAGAATTATCTGGTCCAAAATGTCAATGTGTGAGGTTGAGAAAGTCTTCCATAAAGGTTAAGGGTGTGGGGGCCCTGGCCCTACTACCTACTAACAGTGTTACTATGGAGCCCAAAGGCCATCTCCTAATCCATCACAATGAAGAGAGGTAGGAATTACTTTTTAGTAAGTGAGTCTCACACTTCAGTGCCCATAACTTCAGGGAGAGCCAAAAATCAATTCTTCGGCCCTATAGATCTACATAATTCTAGAGTAAGTCCCAAAAGTCTGTTATAAAAAGTATGCCCAGGTATTTAAAGTGGCCCATACTTTGAGAAATTTCATTATACAATGGTTTCCACAACTGATGAAAACTGTTTATCATCTTCAGTCTGTAATATGCTTTAAGGGACTCTTAAGTACAAGCAGCTATCATGACTACTTGTTTTGACTTCAACAGAACCACCTTGGCAGAGAAGTCAGATCATCCAGAATAATCAGATCAGGAAGTTGATAGAGGCAGACATCCTAGGCAGGGCTGTGAAAACATCTGGTGGCTATAAGTTTTAATGTGTTGTCCTGACAAATGGTTCTGTGACTACAGTAGACTGTGGGACTTCAGCTGCTATATAAAATCTTAGTTAAGGCAGTCTATAAAATGCTGAGAATAGGGCATTCATCACAGAAAGATTGGCTGATTTATTTCCACATCCTCAAAGCATAACATGGTGTTTGCCACAGGTCAGATTTAATAAATATGTTGACTATATGGACTGAAGTTGCACTAGAAGAGCTATTCTAATGGGATTTCCCAGATTGGGCTAGATTTTTCATATTGGGCAAGGGGGACAGGGTACCTTCATGTTTAGTGACTGTGATGATCCTCTCAAGGTCCTCTGATCCTCCGATCGGAGTGTTACAAGATACAGTGGAGTCAACTGTCTAGGTCCCACTCAGCTCTTCTTTCCTGAGTCAGCACATACATCACTCACAGCTGATGGGAATATGGAATGCTAACAGATTAGAGATGGACATTTCTCCAGAAAGTTGCCACCTCCTTTGGAAATGCTGCCCCAGGGGTGGCCCAAGACCAACCAACAAGTGACTGATGCTGGGATACAAAAGCCTAGATCCCTTGCCTCAGGGTAGGACAGTTCTATGATGTTCATTGATGTTCCAGAGCTCCCTTTAGGTAGCATGCTGAAATAGACTTCAGCTGAAACCACATCTCTGCTTACCTCCTTTTAGTTTGCTCCCAAAAACACTCCTTCAACAAGTCACTCCTGCAACAATCCCTGTGCTTAGGAAACCTGAATTAAGCCATTGACACACCAGGAATGAAGATCAAGATCAACCTGTGTATATGTCCTTGTCAAGAAGGTGCTGGCCTTGTAAAGTAGTTAAATAACCTCTCAAAGGTATAGCTGAAGTGCTGGCTGGAGAGGCCACCTGCAAGCAGGGGGCAATAACTTCCGGATGCAGAATTCACCTTGACCCAACTCTACATTGCTGGGCTCCCACTAGTAAAAATATTTCACTTGCGTCTGGAAACCAAGATTGGGGAAGTAGGGATGCTCCTCAAGGTGGGATAACTCTGATACTTCCATAATCCTGTGCTCCTTGTAGAAAGAAGTCTGAGCTACAACTTCAGTTAAAAATCACATCTCTGAACTTCTGTCCTCCTTCCCTCACTTCACATATAGGTTTGCCCTTTGGGCATGCCCTCATTTTCATGATCCACTCTGGATCTGCTCCTAGGAAACCCAACTTAGGGTTAAGACAAGGCCCCTCAATCCAAGCAATGCAGAGATCATTTCATCCTCCACACTCCTTCTATAGATACAAGAGAATCTGGTGCTTTGTTGGCCAGGTAAGGAAATGGAGATCTTGAGAGAGGAAGTTACCAGTGATCCCTTAATTGGACGCAAAGCTGATCTTTAATCTGCATTGGACTTTAAAGGCCTCTTTGTGCTGCAGCATTTCCTCCTGGTTGCTCAGGCTGTAGGTTAATACCCAGGGACTCACAGTACTTTCCTGCAGGGTCTCACTGCCTCTTAGCCTCCACCTCCTGGCCTGGCTGGTCAGGGAGGGCAGCATAAGACAATCATCCACAGTGTCTTGGATGGGTCACAGTAAGCTAAAAATACCACACTGGAAACGTCCCTTCAGGCCCAGGCTGTCCACAGCTATGAGCTAGAGTTTTCTTTTTAGAACTAGGCCTGTCAGGCTGGTGCTCAGATATTCCTAGCTGTGTCTCGGTGCCAAAGATATGGTGAAGCATTTCTCATCTTATCTGTGGACCATTCCTTCAGAAAGTAAGTTTGGGTCCACTTCATTAAAGTCACAGTTCCCTTGGCAGCCATCACTCTAGAGCTAGTCAAAGTGAGCTATTTGCATGTCTTGAAATGCCAAGTCTATGTGGATTTACTTTGTTCCAGTCTTCTGAAATGGACCCAGAGGGGAAATAGTCAATAGCTCATGTACTGACGGGGGAGGCCCTGACCTGTTAGTGCAATTCTGGAGTAAGCATGTGTGCTGATACCCACTCCATTCCACATCAAAGTCCAATGACCAGACCAGCTTTTAGGCCCCATATGGCAGATCTTGAAGCCAAAGGGACTGGGCTTCATGTGCATGGGCTACTCTAACCCTGGGAGACCTAATTACGAAGTCTGAGGCAGGAAAAGGTTTAAAAGACCCATTTGGTAATGAATATAAAGAAATAAGTAAAAGTACTTAGGGACATTCTCTGCTGTCAAGTCACAGCAGGTCTGTGTATCAGACTGAAATTACATGAACAGTCCAATCCCCTGGAATTATTGCTTGTTACTCTCTAAGTCTTGACCAACAGCCCTGAGACCCACTGGATGTCGACCAGTCCCTTGTCCTGGAACCATCAGGGCTTCCAATCCAGGCTGGCCAGTTACATGCTTGGAATTCTGGGCTTCTTCAGCCACTTCAAAGAATGAAACCTCATACCTCAGGGCATGGGCTCTTGCACCCCAAGTAGCTGAAAAGGGAGCAAGGAAATAAAACTCTTGCAAGGCAGATTTTTTTTTTTTTTTAAAGATTTTATTTATTTATTTCACAGAGGGAGAGAGATCACAAGGAGGCAGAGAGGCAGGCAGAGAGAGAGGGGGAAGCAGGCTCCCCGGTGAGCAGGGAGCCCGATGCGGGCCTCGATCCCAGGACCCTGAGATCATGACCTGAGCCGAAAGCAGAGGCATTAACCCACTGAGCCACCCAGGCGCCCGCAAGGCAGATTTTAACCAAAAGGAAACAGGATGTGGGAGATAGCTGGAGGGATAAAATATCTTCTCTGCTATGAAGTATTCTCAGGGGCAATTTCTCCTTGGGGCCTCTCTGGCGAAGTCTCCTGTGCTGTTACAAGCACATCTGGCAAGCAGTAGGCTGTCTCTTTAGTTTATCACAAAGTCATGTCACCTCTCTTCAATCCTTCCTTGTCTCCCTTCTTTTCTCCTCATCCTTGCATCCTTGGTGTGGCATCCCTTAAATAAATCCTCAATACTTTAATCCTTTCCTCAGGTTCTGCTTTCCTCTGTTCCAGAGAACACTGGCTCACTTTTGATTTGGTGAATTTCCTGCCAGTCCTTCATAACTCATTTCTGGAGTCTCTGCATGAAGATTCCTCTGACAATGACCACCCTCTTCCCTGCCTACCGAATCAGACATCCTTCTATATGCTAGAACTTCAGACATCCATTTCTCCCAGCACTTCTGTTTATCACCTTTTGTATCTAATAAAGTGTGAAATCTCCTACCTTCTAACTAACCGCACTCACCCAATCAAGTTGCCCCTAGTGGCAAGAGGTTTGATAATTTTCTATTTTTGCAGGCACCAGCCACAGTGATTTTCATAGCTCAGGTCTCAATAAATATTCATAGAATAAATGTGGAGAAAGAAAGAATAGAACCAGTTAGTCATCTTGCTAGCTCGTGGAAACACAGTTTGCCATATAAGGGAGCTCAAAGTTGTATGTCATTAGGGCAGCTGGTTCACGTACAGGGAGAATCAAACAGGTTCTGAGATGGGAAGGAACAGGAGGCTCAGAGCATCAGCCAAGAGAGGCCCCTGGGGAGGCACTGTGTATATGGTTCCATAGGAATTCAGCTGACCTTATAGGGTGGGAGAGCAGTGTGTCTCAGATAACCCTGTTCAGACTTTGGAGTCCTGTCTCTTCAGCATGAGGTTAAACAGGGGCTCTTAAACATTCATTGCCCTGAAGAAAGGTGAGTTTTTAATGGGCCATAATGAAATCTGCACAAGGGCATGGGTTCTCAGCTCTCAGAATCCCAAGAACCATGCATTTGGGGCTCAGTGATTATTGGAGCCGATGACTTGCAAAGACTCCACTGACCAATAAAATCTTAAAACGGTTTCCAACAAGCTTATTTGTATACCCAACTCCTAGTATAGTGCTTAATGCAACGGCCAGGGGCCTCTTACATGCATGGTCAGGTTTATTCCTTTCCCTAAAGGAATTTATAACAAAGTGGAAGAAGTGGACCTCTAAGGCTAAAACAGAGGGGTTGTGGATATTTGTACATTAACTATTCCCGTGTCACAGATTCATCCCTTCCTCCCTCATATGGGTACACTTCCCAGAAAAATTCAGTCTTACCACCTTGGTTCCTGGACACTTACTTTGCAGAATGAGGGTAATTAGTAAGGGAAAGAACTGCAAGCAGTTACGAGACCTGAACAGTAATTTACATTGGAGGGGGCAGACATTTTGTGGCAGAAGAGAAATTGATATATCCAGGTAGTAAGTCACAAAAGTGGGAGGCACTCAAGTCGAGGTTTAGAATTCAGGAAGTTTGGGAAGGGAAAGGACACTGCTCGACAACTGCTTTGCATGTGAGAGAAACGGGAAAAGAGCAGCTTAGGAAATACGGCAATATGCATGCGATCTTGCCCTTTTGCATTTTTGAACTAAGTCTAAAAATGTGAAGTCACTTTTTTAATGTGACGTTATTCTGGAGTTGGACCACTAGACCTCTTAATTCTATTTGATTTGTACCACATTTTAATCCCATCCAGGGAATTTGAAACCATGACTAGTGTTTTTGAGGTGCTTTTAACTAATATCCACTATTTCAGGAAAACCTACTGTAAAATACTGACATGGACATGTTTGTGCACATTTTCTAACTTTTTCTAAAATCAGCTAAAGTCCTCTTTTTTTTTTAGCATTGTAGTTAAAGTGACTACACACATGAATACAATGAAGGAATAATTCTTTTTGTGGATCTAATATGAACAAGGTTAGAATGACTTTTTGATGTGACTGTTTCCAATAATTATTAGAATACATTATAACTGCCCTTTGCTCCATGTGTCTTGTGATGTCTGTGGCCAAAAGCAATATAATTTTGACTGGAGCTGATTCAGCAGAAACATTTACTTAATCTTGTTAACATTCTCACTAATGAACCATCCAATGATCATTACCACAGCATGGGGCCAAGAGATCCAGGTGCCCCTCATCATGGGTCTGGCTGTTGACATTTTCCGTTTACTCTAATCCCGTGCCGCAACGTGAGCAGGCGAGGCTTGAATGTGGGAGCAATCTGCCCATCATTCACTGGTCACTGACTTCTCCTGACAACCAATTCAGAGGGAAAAATTTTTGACTTAAAGTCCAATTAGTCAGGGAGTTCCTCCTCTTTATGGGTTTAGAAAATGTGGAAACTAGTTTGGAAGATTTCTGTCCATTAATGCTTCCACCAGTGTGTAAGGAAAAAAGGGAGACAAACCAGAAATCTCAGCAATTCTAGATTCTGCAGCAATCCCTGGGCTCGGGAAGAAAAGTAATCAAGCATTTATAGTGCTGAGGTGGTGCGCTGCCTGGAAATGCTTAAAACCGTTGAGGTCATTGTGCCACGATGAATGAGGGCTCAGTGGCTTGCTGGATGAATTTCTTCTCTGGCCCTAAATTCTCTACCTTTAAAAGGAGAGGTTTGGAGATTTGTAAAGGAACAAACTTAACACTAAGGGGATGGCTTTTCGGATGATGGAGAAGACCTTCACGGGCCCAACCTTGCCCCCTAACAGAGCTTTTGAGCAATCTGGAATTGACAGAACAAGACTCTTACAGACCCAAGGTTTGATTTCTTCTGAGAGGACTTCAAACACCAGTATTCCTGGGGATCAGGAGAGAGCCACAGAAACCCATTCTGGAACTGTTTTGGAAATGTGGGCTCACACAGGCCATGGGGGCTTTAAAATATCTGTGTAGGATGTTGTATGGATGCTGATGGAAATGGAGCTGCTATTTTTTTTAAATTTTTTTAAAACCCCGAACATGCTCAAATGAACTTCAGATTAAAATCTCGAATGGCTGTTTTCTTAGTTCCTTTAAACTTTTTTTCCTTTTGGCATGTCAGTGACTAATAAATCGCAGTAAAGCCCGAGTTTATACTAGCTCATAGGTGATTACAGTGGACAAGTAGTTTTCCTCAAACCCAGGGCCCCTTGGAAAATGAAATAACCCACATATGGAAGGAATCAGCAGACAGAGGGGCCCCTACCTACCTACATTCTCTAGCTGCTGAAATGGTGTTTTGATAAGATAAGAGGAAACAGGGCAAGAAGGAACTCCAACTCCTAGAAGCTGAAATCTAAAGCTCCTTTTGCTGTGAAAGCAAAAGGGAAGGTCAGTTGGACCTGGACAACTGCGGCGAGACCGCCAAGCTCGGCCCTAACCTGGGTTCTTCTTTTGCTGCCTTTTGTCCTCTATCGACCCATTGTTCTAGAAACAGTGTTGCAGAAGTTCCAGGAGAATCTCAGTCCACATCGTTGTTGTCTTGACATGTTCATGACTGTTCACAGCCTTGTCAAACCAGCTGTTATGTCTTTGCCTTCAGCAGCATGGTCCTGGAATCACAAGTCAGAGGGCTGTTGCAGACCCCAAAGCCAATGGAGGCCAGTAGCCAGCAGAAATGATGCCCGTCCCCATGGGGCAGTTCATTACTAAAGCTCCCACTAGCCATGGCCTGGGAGAAGATAGGCCCGATCTTTTAAAACTTTTTGAACTTCTAAATGCTGATCACCAGATTTTCATGTGAAATAGCCTACTTTAAAAAAAAGTTACAACTAACCTGCCCTGAAAAAGAATGAGTATGCTAAGAAACAAAAAATACAAAAGCCCATTTGTCTATAGGCTCATTGACCACAGCCTGCAAGATTCCTTCCATCTTTCCCTAAATTCTCCATGGTTTATCCTGTCTGTCCGTGGATGTTCCCCATGTATCCTTTCACCAGTTCCTCCAACATCATGTGAGCTAGCTGAGACTTGTCTTGTTGAATTTGAGGGCACAGAGGCGCAGATGCTAATTTGTCTTTGCTTACACAACTCAGAAAAGTTCCAGGTTTTGAAAAGTGTTCTTTTGGACCCCAATGTCCCTGTTATTTTTTTCCCCTGTTATAGCACTAATTATGCATCCCATCCCATTTTTTAAGAAACTACCATAATAGACCCCAAAAAATCTATTAAAGGGAAATAAAAATTTTAACATAAGACAATTTAGCTATTAAAAATAGGGTGTTTGGGGTAAACAGCATCAAGAAGCAAAAGTCAAAGGGAGTAAGACATTAAGTCACACTCCTAGTGGTTAAGTAGATAGATGACTTCATCTAATAATTAAACAAAAACATGAAAACTTTTTTCTTTTTTGTAAATCTGAGTATAGTTGACTCACAAGGTTACATGAGGTGTACAGCAGGCACTCAGCTTCTCTAGATGTTATGCTATGACAAGGGTAGCTACCTTCTGTCACCATATAATGCTATTACAGTATCTCTGACCATATTCCCTATACTGTGCCCTTAAGGACTAAGAATATTTAAATATTCAAATTGAGTTGTTGATGCTGTACTGTGAGACCCTTTCTATTGTCCTACCACTCAGTAAGTCTGGTGCTGCACAGCAGGTATCAGTGGTGGTCAGGGTAAAGACAGGACCATGTCCCATAGAAAAGGAACCCCCTATATGGACAGCTAGGTGATGGATAAAATGGTCTAATTCATTAAAATTGGGAACTCCTCACCATGGCCGTTTTAACCTAGAATTCCAAAGAGATTAATTGGGCAGTGAGTTTATCATCTTGTGAGATGGGAGTCAAGTGAAAATACTTTCATATCTTAAAGAGCAGGGTGAGTCCTCTTGTGTCTTCATTATTCCTGGAAATAGATATAAGAAAAGGTCTCCATAACCATCCCCCTGATGACAAGCAAAGCAAATTGCTACAGCATGTGTGCTCACATTATACTTTGTTATAACCTGCCTTGAACTGTGACTGTGTAATCCTGGTGGAAAAGTCTACACCCTCAGCCCCACACCTCTAGTACCTATCACGACAGGCACAAAGATGCACACTTGATAGGTCAAGATTTTTAAAATCCCACAATCTCCAAATTAGGAGCTGTATATGATGTGTCACTTCCATCAGTTGTGTTTACACTTAGTATTCCTTTGTAACCCTGAGTTTAATTTTCCAGAAGGTACTAATTTTATTGCTTCCAAAGTAGTCAATTATTTTTCTGTTTATATAGCATTTTATGTTTCAATTTTCCCTTAAACCCGTTTGCAGACACCCGGTTGGGATACACACTTGGTAACGTAAACCCAAATTAATTTGCACAGTTTTGCTTGACTGGGCTTTTTTTTTTTCTTGGAGTCACGCTCCATGAAAAATTCTAACCAGGTGAGCCTTGGCGAAGCAGCTGTTCCTCCTGTGGTCTGTAGGGAGGAACCATCAAGGCATGAGCTAAGGAGAGGCAGGTAATTGCCTTGCCTATTTGGGGTCTTTGTCTAATATTGACTTTTAATTATGAAGGCCAAATGTTTATTTTCTTAAGGGATCCATTTCTACCCCTTGGTTATTGACACAGTTGGAATATGAAGCATGTTTACTTTTTTTTAACATGGAGGTGGATGGGTACGTTTACATTACCGTAATATATTCTGAGTGTCAACTCTGTCAACTCTGACCACATGTCTGTCTTGTATGTCCTGATCAATTTTAGATCTTTATACTCCATAAACTAACTAAAAACAACAGCAACAACAAAAAACATTAAAGATGTATCCCCTATTCTGAAAAACACTTCAGAAATGTATACCAATACTGTAGTTTGTGTTTATTGAACATTGGGGCTGGCACATCAGAGGGCCTCAATTAGTCAAGTCCTAGGAATTAAATAAGGATCAAAAAGCCTGAGCTCCCACCCCCTACCCCCAGGGACTTGTATCTTGGGGCTGATGGACAGTGGGCTAAGTGCTGTCATAGCAACAAGTGGGGGCTATTTGGACCCAAAAACCGTACTTCTAGAAATCTTTCCTAAAGAAATGGTCTGCAGTGCAGAAATAGCTTACAGAGCTTGTTCCTACCGTGGGCATTGTTATCGACAACCCATTCATGCTGCTAATTCACACAGCGAATTAAATAGTGGAAAAACTATGGAAACAGTGGGAATTATAATTTGCCAACTAGGATAAAAATAACACAATGTGCTAGCTATTTTGAGTCAGGCAAGGTCCAAAACAATCTGAATTAACATTCTCAACACTATGAAGGTATTGCTATTTTCACTGTTTGATGTATAAGAAAATGGACACAAAAAGTTAGCTTGTCCAAGGTTACTTAACATGCAGTGTAGCCCTAGAGCCTACCTTACAACTATTAAAAATGTTTATATACTTGAGAATGAGAGGGAGACAGGCTTATGATATTTACATAGAGTTGGACACACACTGCCAATCTGAGCCTTGGGTTCTTCTAGAAAACATAGCCTAAGGGCTTGTAATCATATAACTTAGGGGAAGTTTTTTCAGGAAAGAGCAGTATAGGGCTGGAAGGAGTGAGACAGGAAAAGTGGGAAAGCCAGTACAAGGATGTTATGGAGCTTGTCACCCTATAAGCAAGGAGGGGCCTCTGTCCCACTAGGACCCTCTGAAGAGCTATAGAGAATATGCTTCAGAATCCTTCGCTGAATGGATGGGGGAGGGGGCTATGTTCCCCAACTCCATTCCTTGTTGGCCAAGGCTAACCCATCGGTGGCCTTCCTCTACATCAAGGGCGGCATGAGCATGAGTGTGAGTGAGCTCCTGTGGACCTCACATTCTGGGGGGTTAGGGAAGACATAGGACAAAGAGTGAGAGACAGGAGGTATTGAAAAATGTATGCATGTGTGAGGCTGGTGCAGCATCAACGGGGGAGAGGATGGGAGGGCTGAAGGACAGGCGCCAGAGCACCAGAGGTGCGTGAGATAGCCCGTTCTTGACCCTAGTCCTGCCGGTCACCATCTCTGCCCCATTGCGAGATTGCTCAGTGCAGTCTCCTTCCATGAGCGTGGCTCCCCGCAGCATCTGCTGGAGTCCAGACAGGTGGGTGAACGGGACAAGCTCCAGCCGCACGAGCGCAGGTAGCCCCCAGCTTGTAACTGACCAACTTCTCTCCCCTCTGTCACCCATTCGGGCTTCCTCCCTCGCTCAGCCTGTGCCTGAGCAGGCCTTGGGTGCTGCCTAGTAGAGCGATTCAGACTGTCACTGAAGAACCCAGGCCTGCCTCAAAGGGATCCGTGTCCCTTCTGAACACTGCAGGTTCAGCCCTGGGGAAGAGGATCTTGACCTAGAAGACCTACCCTTCCAGGGTGGGCTCTAACCCAGAGCCTTTAACGATGGGCTGGGATTTAAGTGGGAGAGATCTTTTCCTTATTCTTCGGGGACCCCACGGAAGGGCAGCGGCTGCTCTCTGTATCGCTGGCACATCCTCGAAGCTCTCGGCACCCCTCAGCAGGTTCCCCTCCTGCATCTGTGAGCCTTGGTCCCTTCCCTCTTCCGGCCTGTGGTTGCTGATGTTGCCATTGTGCACTTGCCATGGGCATGGAATCTCGAAGAGCGTGTCCCACAGCAGTGGGGATAGGAAAGAAGAGGAGTATTACTGAATTATACTCCTTAAAAAAAATGGCTCAAGTGACATGTTTTGGTTTATATACTTGACCACAATAAGCTATTAAAAATATATATATACCCGACATACTGCTTATAGGTAGTTTTTGTTCCTTTTAAATCTAGCATTTATATAATGCCCACCTTTACTTCTTACACACTTACATACATGCAATACTGCTGACAGTTACTGCTAGTAAGTAAAAAAAAAAAAAGTCACTTTTTCTTCCTTATACCTCTGGATAGTACCCAAACTTTCTCTAGTGTTTCTACAATGAGATTAATTAGCTCTAAAATTCCAAAGTCCTCTGAAGGAGAGCACGTAGGTGTTAAGAAATGGCACCTGACCTTCAGAACCTAAAAAATGTTTCTGGTATTTCCATTTTCCCCTCCTATAGGTGCTCATCTTAGTTAAAGCATTTTAGGAAGAATTCAAAGATAGAAAAAGTGGGTCCATGGACCCCGAACTGGAGGGGCCTAAAACTGTGTCCTAGCCATGATCTGCCCCCTCATCTTGCCTTCTGACATGTGCAGACCCAGAGAAGACTGGCTTGGCTCCCCTGATCTTGGACTCCGGTTTCTGAATCCTCTGCTGCTCCTCCAGAGGGGCTTGCAGAGAGCATCGGGAGGGGAAGCAGCTGCTCCTCATCCCTTAGGTCCCTGGAGGGCTTGCCTTGCTGCGGAGCCTGCCTGGAGCTCATGCCACTGTCCTATTACCTTCTGCTCTGGGGCTTTTGGTTCCTGGCTGAGCTACCATGGGATTAGCTTCCTATCATTACCTGCAGTTGTTCCGCCTAGAAGCTCCAGAGAGCGGATACTCCATGGGGTGATCCCTGACTGGAGGCACAGGGGAGTAGGTGGACAAATATTTGCTTCCAGAAAGATGATCTGGAGACCCAGCAGCTTCCTGGAGCCACTCTAAAAGTGCCTGGAAGTGTGGGGAGCAGGTGTGTTGGCAGGCTGTGATAGCACAGATAGCAGTTGTCTTCACTCTCCCCGTCTCCTGCCTCCTTGAGATGTTACTCTTCAGCAAAGTCTTCACAGAAACTTTAGGCTCGGGCTTCTTTTCTAGAAGAACTGGGTCAAAAGTCGACCCATACATCTTTGGGCTCTGTGTGTGACTTAAAGCAAATCACTTAAAATCACTTTATATAAAAGGTAACTCGAAGATTTAACCAAGCTTAACAATTGAGTGAGACGGTTATATATAGGGGTTGGGTGTTTTTTAGTGTAAAAAGCATCTAGCATATTTCCTGACCTAAACAATAGCAAAGAAAAATCATTTTGCCCTTGGCTGTCTCCTAGCTTTGTCTGTGTTGAATCTGCTGGTGTGTTTGGTGACCCATAACCTAGGAGGCTGTGTAGTAAGGTGAATCAAAGTGAAAATTGTCAGCACAAGAGCCTAGTAGTGTGTTGGTGATTTCATGTGGCTCGGCTGCATACTACCTAACGAAGCAACCATATAACCCACCACAAAACACACTTGACCTCATGAATCCATACTACGTGAGGCAAAAATGAGTGTGGGAGCATATTCTGGGAGATAAGCTAGGTCAGCACTTTGCCCGGTGTTCCTCTTTACAGGATTGGGATAAGAACAGGATTTCCTTTCTCCTCATCTTTGCTTCCCACAAGTATTCTAAGTCACCTTTGCTAACCTTCTCCGTTCCAAACAAGCTCACCCAGAAAGGCTCTGTGTGTTTTTAAAGGGTTAGATTTGTGTGTGTTACAGTCAGCCCTACTTCTTGGGCCATAGGATCAAGCAGACCCTGTGATGTTGGAAATATCAGTACTGGAAAAAGATTCATGTGGAATTTGTGGCAGATCCCACAGGCACAATCACAACACAGGCCTCTGAGGGTCTGTGTGGTTTGTTTGTTTGTTTGGTTGGTTGGCTTTTTGTTTTTTTTAACCACAGAAGGACATGTCGTCTTCAATGGATATGGATCCGTCTTTATTATACCAACTCAGAACATCTCTTTTAAAAGGAATTGACTTAAGTAAAATACTAAAATGATAATTCCTCAACGTTATTGCAGTCTCCATTATTTCTCAGCTCCCTTAGTAATCCCTTGATCTACAGTTTCAAGAAGAAAAAAAGGCAGAATTCTGCAAAGTTGGGGCATATTTTCATCTGCTTATGGTCTGTTGCTCTATGGTGACTTAAAAATGTTTCCACATCAAATCTACAAGTTTTATGTTTCTTAATATGTGTTCTTCTGAACCTAGAAAAATTAGTTTACTTATATTTAGTTTATCTTATGATGGCATAAACCTAAAATTAGGTGAAAAACCAATACTTTAGAACTGTTCTTTTTGATAGAGAAAATAGAATAGATGTTTGGTATTTCTGCTTTTTTTTTTACTCTATCATCAAAGTACTTCACCCCCACCCAATGGTAAATATGGTATAATATTTCTTGTTCGTCTTTTGCTGATCAGAGTTCTTAGTGGCTACTGGAAAAATAAGCTAACTTGGAAACTTTACCTCTTGGGCATTATTTTTTAAAACAACTGTTCTAGTACTGGGTCCTGGTAGAGTTGGGGATGCTGATACCTGGTGACCATGTACCTACAGCTGCCTGTGGTGAACTGACTCTGGCAGACCCATTGGATCCTAAGATCAGATGGGCCCAGAAAAACTTCAAAGATGGAAATGGTCCATTAAAGAGCTAATGTAGGCAGAACAAGACATTAGTTTTAATGAACAGACAGCTCAGACCCACCATTGATGTACCAATACCCTTCCCTCAGTCCATGCTAAGAACCATGGCTTTGGCCAAGTCAGGCTGGAGAAAACTAAGGGAAGATAGTCAGTGGACTCTGGAGCTTGAGGAAGTTTGTCAGATACCTTCAGTGATCTACAGCAAGGCTTTTCTGAAGTTCCTCACAGTTAACATTCCTAAGTTGACTTCTGTCCATGTTATGACTCAGGGTCACTAAAGGCCAAGGTGGCAGATATCAATGAGGATCTCGCTAACTGCTGTAAGTTCCATCCTTCAACTGTGACCTAATGCCTCCTGATTAGGACGTGGTCTGAGACCACTGACCCTTGGCAAATGGCCTTGGGTTCACCTCCTCAGCTACTCCCTTTGCCTCCCAGATAATACTTGAAGTTCACTCACCTCTTCCATGACCCCAAACCTGGCTTGTTCTCTCTACCCTGAAGTTATTGCACTGCTTGGTTTTCCTCGTGGAGTGACTGGGTCATGGCTTCTTTCAAAGACTGAAAAAAGCCAAGCATTTTATCACTTCCCACAACTCCAATAAGTGAAGAGTAATCAAAAATATCTCTTGAAAATTTGTTTAAACTCTCTGCTACAGATGTTTATCTGTTCCTCATTTCTGTATACATAAAAACAAGCATAGACAGGGCTCCTTCAGTCAAGTACTATGCTGTGAGTGGAAAAAAATAAATAGCAGATACTCCCAATATTATACAAAGCATAGTAGTCAGAGCTACCTATAGAGCAAAGGGCTCACTCCAGAAGTGGAGGTTTCTATCCTTGGAAGTAGTTGGACAAATAGGATAGGCAATCGATGCAGGAATATTTTACAGATAATGTAAGCATTATATTTGGGCACCAGTCCAGGTAGCAGATAGGAACTAAATTAAAGTCTTTGGTTCTAGATATACAGGCCATTATCAGAAGGGACTTGCCTGGCATAGGAACCACAGAGTGACTCAGAGAGCCTGGCCCAAGTCCTCATGCTGGCATGGGAGCCCACCCTGCACATGGTGAGCCCCCAGGAAAGAGTTTGTGGTCTGTTTCCCCTTGTGCATGATCTCACTCCAAAAACCATTTGCTTCAACCCACCTTGTATTCCACTACTGGCTCAACATACAAGTGTCTACTACATGTTTGTCACTATCCTGGGCATATTCTGAGATTGAGTAGGAAAGATGCTTCCCTTAAGTCTGGTGGAGAAGTCCCAAGTAAACAGACATATAAACAAAAACCTTTATGAAGTACCACAAATGAAACAAGAAGCTACAACTTTAGTTGTTGCCCAACCTGTGACTGGAGCTTAATACAAATTGGATCAATGAATCCAACTCAAGTTTGCCTTGACTTCTGTTTATTGGCTCAAATCCCTAAAACCATATGCAAAATGGCTTGTACATATTTAGGTTATGGGGATTTTGCTGCCTCCCTCTTTTATTGAACCATCACTATGATAGTTTGTGTCTCACATTCTTTGTAATTCCATACGCTCAACAGATTGGAAATGAAATTTAGACAATCAGTTCCAGAACTCCTGAACCCTTACCTAGATCCATGGGCACAAGAAAGCCCAAGGATGCAGGTAAATGAAGGGTTTGTGGAGAGTTCTTACTGTCTGGGAGAACCTACCTCCACCTAAGATGGGAACAGTGGTGGTGAGGAGGCTAATTTCTTTACTTCCAGCCTAGTATCAAAGAGGCTTCCCTGGAAGCATTGGGATAATTTGACAAGCATTTCCTGAGTTTGAGGAGAGGTGGGGGGAGACAAGACTGAAGCAGGACGCACAATTGAGGAAGGTAAAGCAGCCTTGGCAGCAGGGTGGAGGGGTCCCAAGGTCAGTGTGCACCCTTTTATTGGGTGCAGAGGTTTATTGGGACTAGAGGTACAGGAGTGTTTCTGGGGCCAGAAGTGAGAGAGACCGCTGCCTGGAGGTGTTTTGAAACCTGCCCAAGAGTGCTTCTGCTCAAAGTCTAGTGAACTAAAGAGTAAGAATCTGAAATCTAGAGCCAAGGGAGAGGCTCAGCGACTGGCCACTAAAGAAAATGTGCCTGGCCCATCTCACAAGAAGTATAGTAAAACATGGTGCCCAGCAGGTAGCTCCAGGGCCCTATGGAAGAGCCCCGAGAAAAGTCCACTCCGAACATCTGCCCCAATCAGAGAGCAAGGCCAGTTCTAGTAAGAACTTTATGATTCCCTCACTGTCCTGACCCTGAGGACAGAAACTGCCACTCAAACCAGCCCAAAGCTGAAGGGGAAAAATTCACTCTCAATCAAGTTTGGAGTTAGGGTTAATTTCTTGGTTTAGGTATTCTCTCTTCTGAATTAAACATGCAGACCTAAGTGACCAAGGGAGAATCTTAAGAGTGAACAGAAACACCATGAACCTATTGGAGTTTGCATCTAGGTTGAAGGGAAAAAAAAATGCCCCCACTGATTTCACTGTACAGGGACCATGAGAAGCCAAAACTCAAAGTTTTAATGTTGTTAAGACATGAGTGACATTTACAAACTTTCTGAGCATCCAGCTTTTATCAGGTTTCCAAAGGAATGTGTGACAGAAGGTTAGGAATTAGCGTTTTTACTTTCCAGAGCAAGGAAATGAGCTGGAACAGGCTGATATGTAGAGAAGACATGAATAAATGCCTCTTGCTCTTGTCCAGGGTACTGAGTCCAAAACCTTAGGGTTTTAAACATCAGGTATAAACATACAATCTGTATCTAAAAAGATCAGATTTTATGCATGATCACATTTTTCTCCTAATGAGCACTCACAGGGCTATTGACAAATTTGATGCCTGGGGAGGGGGGGCAGTGAGGGAAAGGCTCCATAATGAGACTCTACTGGTTTCTTAGCCATGGTCCCACTTGCACTGACCACATCTGTCTGCATATGTGATGGACTGCAGACTTCATTTGTCCTGGCAGCACCGATTACCATTGACAGGGTCACAAACCCCAATGCCCTTGGGTTCATGGAGGCAGTAGTAGACTGCCTAGGGGAGCTGTGTCCTGTGCTTTACTGGCCTTGCTGAAGGCTGGGGACAGAAACCATATATGGATGCATATGTCTCTGGCAACCATCCTGTTCATGGTGGTAGAAGGGGGAAGATTATGCTGGAGCAGGGTGGGGTAGAAACCTAGTTCCAGAGTTGACTGTTCACTTCTTCATTGGAAAAGGAGAAATAACCAGTGGTGCAAATGATCATGACTATACTTTTTAATAGAAAAGGACTTAACAGCATGGTGTCTTGCATCTTTTCCACTTGCTCTTTGAATAAGTCCCATCATACTTGGCTTGTGGCAAGTGCCCAGTAAATTTTTGCTGAAAGTTTGTCTTTCCTGGAGACAGTTGAGCACTATATAAAAGAGGTTGGGCTACAGACACAAATTGAAATACAGTCCTCCTCTAGGGATCACACATAAGTAAACAGATGTGTGTAAAATAGGGCATGAGTGTGGAGTGATGGGGAAGCATGGGCAGAAAGCACCCAGCCCGGATGGACAGTCAGGACAGCCTCTGCAAGAAAGGGAAATGGCTGTTTACGCCTAAAGAAAGAGGGAGAGTGAGCTCGCCAGGCCAGTTGCAGGAAGAAAGGATCTTTCAGGGGACACAAGCATGAGCTGGGATGCATCCCAGGAAAGAACCAAGTGTGCAGTGAGATTGGGACAAGTCAGGTAGAGGCTGAAAGGGCATTGGGGCTCCAACTTCAGGAAGGGAAGTATGTACTGAATGGTATGGTGCTTTGGTTTATATGTTAGCTTTCTCTATACCTGCTGCTTTGCCTTCTCCCTTATCACAGAGCTTAGAAGTCTGGGAACTACATTTCCCAAACTCTATGGCCACCAGCGTTCTGTGAGATTTAGGTGGCAAAATGAGGCAAAATCCTATTCTTCAGCAGTTGATGATGGATACAGGGTTTGAGCAGGTGTGGATTTTTGTAGCAAACTGGGGGCTCCCATGGCAGGAAGACACCATTCCTCCTGGAGACTGTGGAGGAACTGAAAATTCAGCCAACCTGGGATAAAGGCAAGAAGAAAATAAGGAAGTTTACAAGTGTAGTCCAACTGAGGAAGAGGAGGTACTGAGTGAGTACAGTGGACATGGGAAGAGTGGAGAGGGCAGATGCATGGTTCATATGAGTTATTGGGTCTAAAAGTGAAGACACGGAGAAACACTATCCACAGAAGAATACAATTAGTATGGCCCTCGTAAGAGCAGTATTTGGTAAGATGATCAAACAAATTAAGAGTCAGCTTTGAATTATTTCCCCTACATCTAAGTCCAAGAGCTGCTGGCTAAATCTTTTGGAAGAAGTGCAATAAATTTCTTTGATTCTCAAGGGATGAGTATGCTTTGGATAACCTTTTTCATCCTTCTTTCACCTTTAGCAAGCTTCTATTGTATCTCTTCTATGTACAAGGTGCTCTGCTAGATGTTTGTACATGTATTACATGAGGTATAGGCATTGTCAGCCACCTTCCTGGAGAATACAAGAACTGGCCCCAGGTGGCCCAGTTAGAAGATGACCAATGAAACCAGAATCTCGTGATGCCAAAGAGAAACAAGTACTCTTTCCACTCTTCCATATTGCTTCCAAGTAAGAGTGTCACAGGAATTTTCACAGGTTAGATGTGTGTGGATTGTTCCAGGTAGATCAGTCTGGATTGGAAGGTGTAGAGAGTGGAGAGGCTCATTGGGGTGTCCCAGTAGAAAGTACCTGCACCGTTCTTGTAGGAAAACTACTCACTCTCCTCCACAGAAGCTCTGGTCTATCCTATCTGAAGTTCTGCCCTTAGAAACGTATTTCTTTGGGCAACTTATTTTTTTTTGGGGGGGGGGCTACTTATTTTTATAGAGAGCTCTTACAAGTCAATATGACAAAGGCCAGTAAGGTAACAGAAAAACGTGCAAAGATCATGAACAGATATTTTGCATTGACCAAAGCACAAGGGAGATCATAGATGTGGTCGACCTCAGTCAACCTGGAATGCAGGGTGGAAAATGGATTTAGAAGAGTACCTGGATGATACCCAGTGGTTCCTTTTTAATCCTGCAGATTCCTTCTAGATAAGTCTTTTCATTAAACTCTCCTTAATTCCTCCTTTATATGTACTGGGACAAGACGAATACATCCACATACAAAACATTTTTTTCCCCAATAAATATCCTGAACCTCCTTTCCAGTAGGTTTAAAATTTAAATCATGGTGAAATATACATAAAATTTGCCGTGTTATCCATTCTTAAGTGTATGGTTGCATTCCATTCACATGGTTGTGCAGCCATTCCCACTACCCAGCCACAAAATCCTTTTCATCTTGCAAAGCTGGAACTTTGTAGCTGTTACATCATTCTCCATTCCTTTATCCCTCCAACCCTTGGTCTTTAACCATTCTACCCTCTGTATCTGAATCTGACTCCTCTAGAATCTCCTGTAAGTGGAATCATATAGTAACTACTCCTGGGTGACTGACTTATTAGCACACTGTGTTCAAGGTTCATCCATGTTGTAGCCAGTGTCAGAATTCTTTCCTTTTCAAGGCTGAGTGATGTTCCATTGTATATATAATAGCACAGTTTCTTCATTTATCCATTCATAGACATATTGTTTTCACTTTTTGGCTATTTAGAATAATGCTTTCATAAGCATGGGTGTGCAAATATGTATTCAAAACACTGATGGCAGTTCTTTTGGGTTTATACCCAGAAATGGAATTGCTGGATCATATGGTAATTGTTCTTAATTGTTGGGGAACCACTATACTGTTTTCCATAGTGGCTGCAGTATTGACATTCCCACAAACAGTGCATGAGGGTTCAGATTTTTTTCACATCCTTGCCAACACTTGTCTTTTTTTTTTTTTCTTTTTTGTGATAGCAGCCATCCTATCAGGTATGAGATGGTGTCTCCTGGTGGTTTTGATTACATTTCCCAAATGGTTAGTGAAGTTGAAGGAAATAACAGAGATAAGAGCAAAAATGGATAGAAAAGCAATAGAATGAAACTAGAGCTGGTTTTTTGAAAAGATAAAAAGAATTAACAAACCTTTAGCTGGACTAAAAGAAGACTCAGAATCAAAAATGAAAGAAGGAAAATTTGAAAACAAAGGAAAATTTTGATTAATAACACAAATACTCAGGATAATAAAAAACAAAACAAAACTATGAGCAGTTACATGCCAATAAATTAGTTAACCTACCAGAAATGGGTAGATTTCTCAAAATGTAATTTACCAAGACCTGAATCATGATGAAATAGAAAATCTGAACAGACCACCAGTAAGGAGACTGAATCAGTAACAAAAAAATCTCCCAACCAAGAAAAGTCCAGGATCAGATTGCTTTACTGGTAAATTCCATCAAGCATTTAGAGGGCAATTAACACCAATCTTTCTCTAACTTTCCCAAAAAATAGAGTATGGTACACTTCCAAACTTACTTTACATGGCCAGCATTTCCCTGATACCAAACATAAAATTTCAGGCCAATATCCCAATGAATATAGTTGCAAAAATTCTGTGGTCCCTTTCAGTATAATATCATTATCAGAAGAAGTCTGATTAACATCCAAGAAGAATTTAAAAGCTAATTTAAATCTTCAGTGTAGTCTCCTGAGCAATGCTGAGTGAGGATCCCATTCACAGCACACCACAAATCATCATAAAACTTGTTCTCCAGTTAGCTTATCTACATTTTTCCCACAGCCCCACACCCAACCAGCAGCTGTGCCCAATCTTCCTTTATTCTGTCAAACTTTCCCAAAATAGTCTTGTAAATCTCTACCTGTGACATTTCCTCTGTTGTCCCCAACCCCCACCATACCTTCTCACCTACCTCTGACTTTTCAAGAACTCGTCCTTCCTCTCTGGGCCCAAGCCCATCTATAAGATGGAACTAACTCATGTTCTTCCTTATTTCCCACAGTTTTTCAAGATGAAACAAGAGAACATATGGGAAAAGTCCTTGTCAATTGAAAAATGCTACAAAAGTAATTTAGTATAAGATTTCATAGTTTTAGGACATACAGTTATCCATTCCAAGTTTAACTTATAAGGGAAAACACAATAACATCCAACACTTGAAATAAGTGCATTATGGTATTCAAAAATATATTTTGTGATCCAAAAACACATGAACATTCTGATACAGCTGGGCTCCTGACCAAGGGCCATGTGTTTACCACCAAGCTCAAGAGATCTACCTAGTACCTCTAAGTGGTGTGCTCTGGAAAAGTGTACATCTCTAAATCCCCCTCAGACATTTTAATCAGAGCTCTGGCTCACAGACCAAAGAAAAACTGTCTTACATTGAGTGTCTGAAACACTGAAATGAGGCAAATCTGTCTCAAAGGGAAAATAGCTTTGGGTGGTCAAGGGGACAAACGGAAGAACTTGAATTCTTATAGCAGACATGGAGTCTATTTTTCTAAACATCTTAACTCATCTAAACATTACACAACTTGAAGCTTCTCCATTTTACTGAAGATGAAACAGAGGCTTCAAGAGCTAAAATAATTTTTCAAGGACACGGGGCTGGTAAATGGTAGAGTAGGATATTTAAGTTGAATCTATCTGTTCTGAAAAGCATGGTCTTAAGTTCTGTCCCCTTCCTGTTAGGGAAGAACAAATGGTCTCTTTTCCCTCCTGCCCTTTGTCCCCCTGACCCAGGAACCCTCATGATTCTGAAGAGGGCAATTTTCCTAATAGGAAGAGTTCTCAGGCTGAGCTTTGTCAGTGACTCCAAGTATCTCTGAGCTCATAGGCACATCATACAGCCTCTTAGAGCCTCAGCTTCCTTATCTGTAAAATGGATATAGGTTTGTGATATAAAAACCATAGGCCATATTTATTAAGCCTATGGGGAAACCTTTGTGGTGTTAAATTTTTAAATAAGGTTAGAGAAAATGCTTTTAACATGTGAAAAGAATTATCCTTTAACACTCTGGTGCAAAAATTATACTTTATTTAGATATGAAAATAGCCTCATTTTTCCTGGTTAGGTAACTAATAAAAGCCCATGTCTTTAAATTTGTCACAGGATATTTAGTTGTTTAGGAAAATATATAAATATTATGGACTTGCTAGTAATAAATCCCAGAGTTAGGATTCAGTTCCCGTATACACTAGCTATTGATTTTAGGTAACTTACATAACTGTAAATCTGAAAAACAAGCTCAAATGAGATTTTATGTACTAAAGCTTCCAGTCCAGAACTTGGCACACAGTAGGTGCTTACTAGTGAACTTAAATGGGTAGTTTATTCCAAAAACCCAGTGATCAACCAACCATTCCAACACCTGGATCTAAGATTACAAAGGGATGGCTTGTGTTCTTAGGCATATAAAAAGGTCCTGTTAATCATACACCCAACTATTCTATCACATCTCTTTACTTTTCTTTGTTATTTCTGCCAGTGCTATAATCCAATCAACTAATGCTTCTAGACTAGTGCATTTTGAGTCTTCTACCAGTCTTCTTGTTCCACTCTAACCCCCCCCCAAACAAGTTGTAGTAGGCAGCCTCCAAAATGACCCCCATGATCCTTGTGTCCTGATATCAATACTCTTGTATGGTCTCCGTCCACACTACATCAGAGCTGAAACCAGCTTGTATCACCAGGAGACTATGATGGCAGTGATAGTGTGTGACTTCCCTGCTAGGTGATAAGGACATCGCAGCTTCTACCTGGGTCTCTTGAATTGGCTACACTCTGGTGCAGAGCATTTGCCATGTTGTTTGTTTACCCAAGCAGGATGGTGGACACTCAGGTGTAAAGGAACAGAAGCCTCCCATGGATAGCCAGTGTCAACTAACTGGCCATGAGAGTGAGGAGAATAACCAGTCCTTCCTGCTTTCCTGAGACTTTCCTGGATGTAGCCCTGGAAGGTCTATGTCCTTGGAAACCACTCCATCCCATGCAAAGCAGAATGATTGCTTTTACCCTATGCATGAGTCCCCTTGGAAGTAGATCCAACAGCCTCCCCTGACCTCTTCTTAACCCTGCTGAGAAACCCTGAGACAGAACTGCCTGGCCAAACGACTTCCGAATTTCTGATCCTTGAACTGTGAGAAATGATAAATATTTGTTTTATGCCACTAGGTATTGGAGTAATGTGTTATGCAGAAATAAGAAACTAATAAACAAGTCTCATTTTTGGAACAAGTTGAATATAACTCAAATCCATTACCTGTCATTGGGCATTGCACAGAGGCCAACAGGGTCCTGGAGTTGAAAGGTATTTAGTCTCACTTGTTCTGAAATTTTATATTGTGGCCCTTCTTACAAAATATTATTAACACACACCTTTCATTCCATTAAAATCCTTAAACTCACAGTTTACTTGGGTGTGTGTGGGATTATAGTACGAAAGCCTATAATCTCTTCTGCCTAGGAGTCTTGTGATTTTGCAGAGATGGGAGTTCTCTGAGAGCTTCTCTGGCCTTACCCAAGTCTTGAAAGGTAAAGGAGTTAGATGGAAGGCATCCCATGTTGGGGGGACACCAGGAATACAAGGGTAAAGATGAAAAATGACACTAAATTCCTGGAAACTGGGAGGCGGGCAATGCACGGAAGTGCGGTCAGGCAGGATCTGCACCCAGCAGCTGCCAAACAATGTGTTCTCACAACACTGACCCCCGATTTCTCCGGCTACTGGTAGCCTTTCCTTTAGCTGCTGTTGGGAACAATTTTCTAGTGTGGATGTGCGTGTATGTATGAGAACTGTACACATTTGTGGCTTGTTTGAGTCTTGCCTAAGTAGCTGAGCCTCGGACCTCTGTTTGATCATGATTTTCACATTGCCCAGCAGCCTAGATATCCTGAGGGTGTGCTATAGAAACTGCAAAGATGGGGCACCTGGGTGGCTCAGTCGGTTAAGCATCTGCCTTCAGCCCAGGTCATGATCCCAGGGTCCTGGGACCGAGACCCGCATCGGGCTCCTTGCTCAGTGGGGAGCCTGCTTCTTCCTCTCCCTCTCTTGCTCCCCATGCTTGTGCTCTCTCTCTCTCTAATAAAATATTTAAAAAAAGAAAAAGAAAACAACTGCAAAGATGAACATGGAAAAAAAAAGATCTGCTTGGCTCCCAGGTCAGACTAGATTTCATAATGGGTATGGAAACCAGGTCCCAATCAAGGGGTCCAATCTCCAGACCAGGTGATGAGATACTGACACGTGCTTCGTGGCAGTACACTTAGAACCGATTCAGTGCCCACGCTATTCTAAGACCACTCTAGGTGCCTTGCGTGTACCATCTCAAGCCCCCCTGGGTAGTGGAAGGAACTGCATTTGGAATGGTTGCCCTGTTACTAATGAACTGTGTGGCCCGGGGTGTGAGTGGTGCAAACAGAAAGCACCTTGGTTGGAGGTGAAAATTTAATACACGTAAAGAGTTTTACCCACATTCACTTTGCAGATGCCGGCTCGTGGTAGAATCACATTATATTGATTTAGGTCTATAGCCAATGTTATAATGGTGATAACCTTTTGACTTCCCACTGCATTAAAAACAGCAACAAACAAACCAAAAACAACCTGTTTCTCCACCAATGTTATATCTCCAGCTTAAAAACAAAACCACTTCTTCGTCAACCATCTGCCTCAACCAAAAAGAAGCCAACAAATGCAGTCTCTTAGCTAGAACGAAATCTGCGTTCTCACCAGGTGGAAGGGAAAATGAGAGAAGCAACTAGCAGTTTCTACTGCTGTGGATGAGGTTAAAGATACTTTCAACAACAATGTTTAATATTTTGTGATCTTTCAGGAGTAAAGCGTGGTGGTCTCAAAGTTGCTATTTCCGGTAGTGAGCATGTGACTGGTATCCAAGTAAAAATAACATTTTTGGAGAACTAGAGGAATTTGTCTATGAAATGAACATGTGCATTCATGGCTGTGGATTTCTCCTAGAATGGCCACTGCACAAACTTCGGTACAGAGTTGTAATGAGCCAGTCTATGCCCACCCAATCCTATTCCTGTATGTAAGAGCACACAGAATAACCACACTGTGGTATGAATGGCCTCAGATCTCCTAAGGACTGATCCGGTGATGTGCACGGCTCTGCCCTCCGCCTAGCAAGGCCACTGGCAAGTAGTGAGTGCTCGACAAGTACATGTTGAACTAAATGTCCATTTTGTCTCCTGAACTAGGGTTTTGTTATTGGCCAGCACTGTGCCTGGCACAAAGTCAAGTACTTAGGGAATAAGCAAATGAATGAATCAGGGTGAAACTACATGAAAAAAGAAGTAAACAAAACCAACAAATACCCTTTTATGTTGGGATCATCATAACTTCACAGATATTGACCCTGAGAAAAGTGAAAGTTTTCCCTAACAAATGCTCTCAGCTGGCAAGTGATAGGATTAAGATTTAAACCCAAGACTGACTGGCTTTAAATGTCATGCCCTTGACTCTGAAGATTTTTTTGGCTGAGTTCTTAAGACCCTAAAACGTGGATTCTAAACATGTTTTTTTTTTTTCTTTGTAAGAACATATCATAAGTTTAAAAGCCCCTTGACTAGTCTAATACTTGCTCAATTTCCAGTATCTGCCTTGGGAAACTTTCCAGCTAGAAAGGGAGTTGAAATTCTTTTGTGTAGAGCAAGGCTATTTAGTAACAGAAAGATGCAATTAACAGAATGTTACACTCTTCTTGCAATTGCCCCAGCATGTGCCCCTCCCCCCAGGAAAAACTGGTGCAGCAGTTACTATGATTGAAGGATCTATCCTCACTCTCTCTAGAGCCCAGGGGCAATGGAGTTATTTTCTGCAAGAGCACAGATGATTCCTTTATGCTTGTCCTGTGAGCCAAGCAGACCAACCATTCACAATATCAAGTTCAGGGGCCCCTTACAGTGACCTTTGAGTACCAAGGTCAACACATGCTTCCTGTGAATGCATTTATTATGGTGGGTGCTGCAATTTACAAGGTCTCTCAAAGGCCCTGATTTCAGAGCATATGTCTCTGCCATCCTTGGAACTTGAGGTCCTTCAGCATCATTAAGGATCCTGGGATAGCCAAAATATAATGGGTTGCTGGGAAGCTTACACTATGAGGCCATCTGGAATGTGTTTGGAGCCAGGACCCACCTGTGATGCATTAGGCCCCAACCCCAGAACTGGCTCAGAGGAGAGGAGCTGCTGGGGCCTGCTCACTGAGGAACCTGGGGGAGTGTAATTGGAGAAGGGTGATTTTGGAGCTCAGAACTTGCCAGGATCTTTGCGTCTCCTGAGAGCCTGCAGGCAGGCTGTCTGCCGAAAGGGTTTAAATTTTCCACATTGTGGAAGGAGAAAATGGCTACACATAGAGATGGTTTGCCTTTCCCCAGACAATATGGTGATAGAATCACGTTTCAAATACACCACTGAGTGAAAGGTGGTGGAGCCATGTTGGACCTGAGGATTGGAGGTCAAGTAGCCTGAGTTCTTGGCTCTGATTGTAGGGTGATCCTCAGTTTCCTTATCTGGTTTAGAATAGCCACTGTCTTAGTCTGCTCCGGCTGCTATAACAAATACTCCAGACCGAGCAGCAAATGGCAGATGTTTATTTCTCATAGTTCTGGAGGCTGGGAAGTCTAAGATCAAGGTGCTGGCAGATTTGGTTCTTTGTGAGAACCTGCTTTCTGACTTACAGATGGTGCCTTCTTGCTGCGTCCTCAAATGGGAATTTGAGTGTGGGGCTGGGAGAGAGACCTCTAGTCTCACTAATCTTATCATGGGGGCCCCACTTTTATGACCTCATCTAATCCTAAGCAGAAGAAAAACTTGCAAATAGCTAAATAATGCCAGTTTTCTATCCTTGTGCTATTGCAAACAGAAATCATTTGAAGCTCCTATTTTTAATTGGATAAATATGTATTCTGTACTGGAACCAAATAAGTGAGGATACCTTGAAACATCTAAATTTGATACAAATAATCATAGACCACCTATATGGTAAATTTTATCTTCTAAAGGTATATCAAATATTTTCAAAGTGGGGGCAAATGATATTACCCATAAAAATATTTGGACTAGATTTTAATATACCCAAAAATTACCATTGTAAATCTAGTGCCTCAGTGGCTCAGTCAGTTAAGCCTCCAACTCTTAATTTAAGCTCAGGTCATAATCTCAGGGTGCTGAGGTCAAATCTCATGTCAGGCTCCACACTGGGCATGAAGCCTGCTTAAGAATCTCTCTCTTTCCCTCTGCACCCCTCATCCATTCACTCCAAACAAACAAAAAGGAAAGTGCTAACTTAGAGCTTTATGTCAGTTGCAGTGTAAGCCAAAGGAGGCAGAAATTAATTCTGGCGGGGGAAGAGGGGGATCAGTTGTGGTGACCTTAACTGGGGCTTGTGGGGTTTCCACAGAGGAGACAAGGTGTTTAGGACAGTGTAGGAGAAAAGGCAGAGAAAGAGCACCACACAGCCGGTACCCACAAAATCAAGCGCTGGGTGGAGAAATGTGTTGTTCAAACCTGTTCTTGCAGGGGTCCAGTTGGGGCATGGTGTTATCCGAGCTCTTGTTCCCAGGATCCTGAAAGGGAGATCGAGAGCAGGAATGTGTACATCTGACCTTCACTTTAGCCTGCTGGAAAGCCCATAAGAAAGATCTAGATGGGCAAGGTGCTGCAGGCATCTTGCAGGCCACCTTAAGACCGAACGGACAACAGTGGTATTGGGAAATAGAAGTTTCTCTCCCCTTTAGGAAGAACACTCCTGTATCTATTTTCTCTATCTCATCACCTCCAAAAAGAATGATCTATCTTGCCCCAACTGGACCACTTACCAGCATGTAGTAGTAGTCCAATAATTGGCTCTTCTTGGAACAGAAAATAAGGAGTGCTTAGAATCTAAAACTTAAAGAAGGGACTTCAGTTTCTCTTTATCCACTCTATTTACTTGAGCATGAGATCAATGTGTGATAAGAGAGCTGTATTCTCAGAACTTTGGCTTTTTCATACTATTAACAAAAGGTTTCTATTCTCTTACTCATATTTGAAAAATAGGTAAGGTTTATAGTTGGAGGTTCTTAAATGCCCTTCTAAAGTGTTTGTATTTCCATATTGCCTATAGTGTCAAATTCAAAGATTTATCATGAGTAGCATCATTCAATTTATGTCTTCGGTGGCAGTATGAGTAATTGGAGAAACGGTATTACTACAATTGGTTAATCAGGAAAGTGATTAAAAAGTCACCTAATGATTCACCAATATCCGTCTCTATCAAGGCAGTAGACTACCAGACTCAAACTTTTTGGAAAGTCAAATAGGAATAGATAGTAATTGGTCTAGAATGTCATGGGAAGGTTAGAGTCAAGGATGGTAGAGAAACTTCTAACTGGCTTATATGGATGAATAGTGGTAACAACATCAAATCCCTGTTTAGAGGGAAAAAAGAGATGGGCTCTGGGGATGAAGAGGTATTGTGGATTTTGTTTGCACCAAACTGAGCTTAGACCTGGTGGACTGACCTCCAGAGTGGAACAATCCAGCAGGTATTTAGGTACATGGATCTAAAACCCATAGGGGTGATGGGGATACTAGTTGGAGCCACGTGAGAAGGAGAACTATCTCCTTTATTCTATCAACAGCTAAAACTGCTTTTCATCCAGAAATATGGCCGGCATCCTAGAGAAAATTTGGTAATGTGTTGGACATTATCTTTAGATGCCCAGAAGAGAAGACAATGTGAAAATGCCAGTGAAAGAAGTTCTAAGCCTTGTTCTTACAAGATTTTATGCACTAGCTGTCCTTGACTTTGCAAAACCTTGTATTAATGTTTGTCTGTTCTTTCTCTTGATAAAGGCAATTATATTTTAATGCATTAGGTTGGAATACTACCCCAAAATGTGGGCAATGATGTGCAACTCCAACTAAAAATATGCAGCCCCCACCTGGGCAAAACAACCCTGCCAGGGACCACCCATTCACAGCAAGGGTTCATGTTTTCCACCCATTGTCCCAGTGATCTAGGGAAAGGATGCACCAGGTCAGGTGGAAACCTGGACATTATTTAGGGAGGTGAGGAGGAAAAACAGGATATGTCATGTTGAGATTGAAACACAAGGATGGAATTTGGAAACTCCAGACTCTAGTTTGTTCCTGGCGAGATCTAAAGGGTAGCCAATTCTTTTAGCCCACAGCTCCTTCAACATCTCCGGCCACTGTAGGATCTGTGCCTGCCAGGGGCTGGCTTTGGCTGAGTTAACATTTAAAGAAGACATTTGAGTAACATCAGGGTAGTTTTAGGTGCTTGGAATATTAGTTAAGTTTCTTTTGGTTGCAAACCAACTAGCACTGGCTTAAGTTTAAAGGCAGCAGCTTCCCACCCCCCCCCCCTTTTTTTTTTAAATTCTGGAATATCCGACGGAATCCAAGAGAAATTAAGAAAGTAGCAGCATGGGGTAAGAACAAGGATTTTTCCAGGGACCAGCAGGACTTCCTAGACCTTTTCTGGAAGCTCTTCAGTGAAACTGGCTCCCAATTTCTAGGCTCCAGGCCCTGGGTGAAATTCTCAAAGGAGAGAATTTGGCACCTTTTGACTAGCTATGGACAAAAGTGATAGGGAGATAAAATATCAGTATGGCTTTCCATGGCCCTAACCTGTGGATCTGTAACCTCTTCTGTAGTGTAGGAAATTAACTGGGCAAACATTCTACTCAGTATCTACCACACTGGGGTAGTGGCATTAGCTGGAGTACTCAGGATCAAGGCTTATCAGTCACGTTATCCCATGACAACAAACAAGATTGCAATGATACAAAACTTATTTTTCACTCATAGTATGTGCTGACTTCAGATAGGCTGTGGCTCCATTCTGAGTCATGTTTTGGGTCAGCTGAAACTGCTTTGTATGTCTTTTTTATTCTGGAATTGAGACTAAAGAAGCAGACCCTCTCTGGGACATGCCATTCTTGGAAGGTTGAACCACAGAATAGCTCTTCAAGTTTCTGCATGGACAGGAGTATGTCCCTTTCTCTCACATTCTGTTGGCTAAATCGAATTGCAGAGCCATGCGTGATGTCTGTGTTACAGGGAATTACACTCCTCCCACTAGGGAAACATTGTATATCCCTGGCAACAGGTAGATCTGTATAACCGTAGATATGCATAATCCCTTACTAGGAGGGGGGTGAGTAACTGGGCTCAAGGATACCATCTAACATAAGTATTTGAGGTCTTCAGTATCAAGTCAGTCTAGCTGCAGAGCTGGTCCACAAGATGTGCCCTGATCACTAAGCCACCTTCCTGGCCTGTGCCCAGGTCTCCTGATGCTCTCATTGTTGTCTGGTTGCAGTATATGTTACTGACCAGATAATATATCTGGTAGCCCTATTTATCTCCACTATGTGCATTTAGACCCAACTGACCCTCTTGTGTTACACAAGTGGCAGCTAATAAAAGGAAATGCCAAGTAGGTTCATCACATTATTTAAATGGTTTCTATCTTTACCAATTTCTGTCCAGTTGTTACATCAATTATTGAGAGACGAGTTTTGAAATCTCTGCAATGGTTACTTTTATATATGAACTTAACTGGTCCATGGAGTGCCCAGGCATTTGGCCAAATGTTATGGGTGTGTCTGCAAGAGTGTTTTTGGACCAAATCAACATTTGAGTTGCTAACCTGAGTAGATTGCTCTCCCTGATGTGAGTGGGACTCATCTAATCAATTGAAGACCTATACAGAACAAAAAAAATGAGGGAGTAGAAACTTTGCCTCCCTGACTGTTCCACTGGGACATTACTCCTGACCTTGGACTTCAACTTTATACCATCAGCTATCCTGATTCTCAGTCTTCAGACTTGGACTGGAACTGCACCACCAGCTCTCCTGGGTCTCCAACTTAACAGCTATAGACCTTGAGACTTCTCAGCCTCCACAATTTTGGGAGCCAATTCTTTATAATAAATTATAATTATAATATTTTTAGAGTGTATGTATATAATATGTGCACACACACACATATACACACACTTCCTATTACTTTTCTCTGGAAGACCCTAATTCATCTCCAACTATAATTGTTCAGTTGTCTTTCTCCTTTCATTCAATTTACTCAATTTTGAAATGTATTTTGGAGTTCTGTTTTTAGGTGCATACACATTTATAACTTATATTTTCCTGACCTATTGATGCTTTTATCATTTTGAAAAACCTCTTTGTCCCTAGTATATTTTTTGTCTCTGTTTTGAGATTAATAAAACTACTCCAACTCTCCTATGATTACTGCCTGTATGGTTTGTCTTTTAAAAAAATGTTCATCTTATTGGTGTCTATAAATTCAAGATTTAAGGATGAATCTTGCTTTTTCATCCCTTCTGAGAATGTATGCCTTTGATTAAAATATTTTATCTATTTACATTTAATGCCCTTTTTTTTTTTTAAAGATTTATTTATTTATTTATTTGACACAGAGAGAGAGATTACAAATAGGCAGAGAGAGAGGAGAGAGGAGGAAGCAGGCTCCCTGCTGAGCAGAGAGCCCGATGTGGGCCTCGATCCCAGGACCCTGGGATCATGACCTGAGCCGAAGGCAGCGGCTTTAACCCACTGAGCCACCCAGGCGCCCATTAATGCCCTTTTTGATGGGAATCTGCCACTTTGCTATTTTCCATTTGACTTTTTGTTCCTTTCTCTTCATTTCCTTGTGTTATACAAATATTCTGAGTGTATCATTTTAATTACTCTTATAGTTTAAATGTACTTTTGAGGTATTTTTCAGGGCTGCTTTAGAGATTCCAATATTGACCTTTAGTTTATCACAATCTAACTCAAGTTAATGCTAATTTTATTCCTACAAAAGATAGTTGCTAGTTGGATCAATATAGCTCCATTTCCTTCCCTCTTTTTTGTGCTAGTGTTCTCATAGATATTACAACTACAGAGGCTATAAACATGATAATATTGAATTATAGCTATTGCTTATGTTATTTAAAGAAAAAAAAATGGTGGATATTCTGGTGCACTCCATTCCTTACCATGGATCCAAGTTACCACACGATGTCATCTCCTTTCAACCTGAAGGACATTTAGTATTTCTTGTACGGGGAGTATGCTGGCAATGAATTCCCTCAGTTTTTGTTTATTTAGAAAGTGTCTTTATTTTACTTTCATTGTTGAAGGATGGTTTTGCTGGGTATAGAATTCTTGATTTTTTTTTCTTTCAACACTTTGAATGTCTCATTTCACTGCCAATTGGATTTTTTTTCCTTGCCTATATATAATGAGTTTTCTTTCAAGTAAGATTTCTCTTTGCTTTGGTTTTCAGCAATTTGACTACATGTCTAGGTGTGATTATCTTTGTTTTCCTGTTTGCATTTCACTAAACTTGGATCTTAAATTAATGGTTTTCATCAAATTTGAGAAGTACAGACCATTATATCTCCAAATACTTTCTTCCATCTTTTTCTATCTCTAACTTCCTAACGCCATTATACATGTATTGGAATACCTGACATTTTTGTATAAAAGTCTGACACTTTGATGATTTTTTTCTTCAACTTCTTTTCCTGTTCTATTGGAATAATTTATATGCATCTTCAAATTCATTGATTATTAAGCACATCTGGTGAGTTTTTCATTTCAATTTTATTTTGCAAGTTAGCATTTCCATTTGGCTCTTTCTAAAATGTATTTTCAATTTCTTAGGTTCCCTATTGATTTATTAAGATATTTTACTTTAATTTATTAAACATAGCTTACATATTTATAATGGCTGCTTTGGAGTTTTTATCTGGGAACTCTAACATCTGGATTCTCTCACCCACTGTCAGTTCTGTATGGGTTGGGGAATGCATTTAAAGTTTCAGGCAATTCTCAAGTGTACCTTGGCTTTAAATTTTTACCAGGCTCCTTGGTCTCCCCTGTGCATATGTAGTTTTCTAGACAGCAGAAAAGTGTGGAAAAGCTTATCTCAGCTTTTACACGACTGTCTCCTTTCCACAATCTCTCCATAAAATTTCTGAATGGTCTGTCACTCATTCCAAGTTGGAATGGCAACCTTGGTCCTGCACAGCTGTGGGTTTTCCCCATCCATTTCCAATTAAGTCTGCCATTTTAGCTGGCAAAGCCAAAAGTTTTTGCTTCCTGTCCCTACTTGAATTAATTGCTTCTGGCAGTAAAGCTGTTGGATTTTGCAGTCAATCCCAGGCTGACAAAGCTACTGTTCTTCCTACTAATCTGGTATGAGGAAGGGAGGAAGGGAGCAAGGAGCAGACCCAGGCAAGAGACCTCAAGAATAAATGCTTCTCAATTTTTTGTCTGCCTTTAGTCAACACCTTGTGAAATGAAATGATTGGTTTTGACAATTTTGTCCAATTGTATAGCTCTTTGTTGTAGAAAGGAAACCCCAACCTCTTCAGCTACCATTATTGAAAGTCATCCTCTGTTTCCTTCTCTTCAAATGCAAGATAGAAATACCTACCTCAGATTTCTGAGTGTGAAATAAGATCACCTATGCCAATACTATAATGTTTCATGACTACTCTGACTTACTACACTGAGAATGAAGGCATAATATTTCAGACCTAAAAGAAAAATTGTATCTTCTTTCGGACAAATTAATCCATTCAAAGATGGTTGCTGCTAAAACAAAAACAAAAACAAAACAAAAACAAAACAAAAAACAAACAAACAAACAAAAACTCTTGAAGTTACCTGTCAGGGTTTCTAATACCAAACTTGACCGAATATTGACTATAAGAATCTTTATTCAGTATCTGAGAGAATGGATATATGGCTGTGAACGTTCTCAAAGTGGATATAAAGGAAATGCTCTTTTGACATCTTAGAAAAACTTTATCATAGATAAAGTTCTCATAGTAATGAGAATGATGCATAGCTGCAACTATGTTTATATTTTTCCAAAATTATTCTTTGGATCAAAATTTCAACCTGTGTACTAGCTTAAACAGACATTACAGAAATGGGAATGGGACAAAATAGAGCAAAATGCAGTTAGCAAGTGAATGTTCTGAATTATATCTTTAATGAAAATGTCCATGGTGTATGGTTAGGGAAAATTTTTAAATAAAATTAGACTTTGAATAACTCAGTAAAATTGATAGGTAGTGATTAGAAGTGTTCATTGAAAAGTGAAAAAGCAGTGGATGTCTTCAGCATTGAAAGTTTTATTTTATGGCAAACTTTATCAATTCTTAAATTATTTACATTTTAAAGTTAAAATATAATTAAACATAAATTTAAAAATCCATGTGATTACTAATCAGCCTGGGCAATTTCGGCCATAGGATCAGTGTTAGATGCAGCCTATGTTTTCAACATCTCTGTATTTGAACTTCAATTCGAGGGAGCTTCTACCAGCTTGATAGTGATGTTACAAACTTTACACTTACTTTGGGGCCTAAGATGTGCTATTTCCTTTCTTTCAGAATCTCAATCTCTCAGAGACAAAAATTCACAAAAATGATTAGTGTAAAACCAACCCAAGGAAAATATCACTAGTTGGAAAAAAACAAAAACAAAAACATCGTTTACCCTCTAAAACCCAGTATCTGGACTTCTATCCACTTTTTTGAGAATGGTTCCTTTCTTTTCACCTCATTTTATTATAGCATGTATCCTGTATTGATTCCCCCCCCCACACACACACACACAAACACTAGACAAGGTGCAATTCAAGAGTTGGTATTATTCTATGTATATAATGGTCTAGAACCTTCTATAGCACCAGATAAAGGAGAGATGCTTCATAATTCATAAATGTTAAATGCCTAATTCATTCCTTTTAGAAGCTCTGATTCTGGCAACATTAAGAACTACAATAACACAAACGCTCACTAAAATTTGTAGAAACTGGATTAAGAATGAAAACCAGTTTTATTTCATAAGAGAAAAATCCTATGTCAGAAACAAAAATTATAAAAATCACTGATTATGTAATTAGGGCATTTAACACCAGGAGTTAATTGCCATGGGGGTTGAGGGGGTGGGGATGGAGAAGGTGAAAAGTGTTGGAACCAAGACCTCTGCATAAAAGTGAGCCTTGAAAAGCTGCAACATTAGTTTAAAAATGCTGTAAAAGTAGTATGCCTACCAAAAAAGGGAGAGGGCGAGGATGCTTGCTTCCCCTACCTGGACTCTGAATGGGAAATATTCTCCCTGAAAATTTTAGAACACTAGGCCTGTCTAGCTCTTGTTCAGAGTCAGAATTATAATTAGTCATGGGGCTTAGGAATCCTTACAACAATCAAGTAACATAAAAATGATCTCGGCCAGTAATACACTTGGAATTTATGGCAGAAGGAAATGAACAAATGAAACAAATATACTGGGCTGGGAATATCCTCTGAAAAACAACAGAATTCCCTCAAGTAGCGGGAAAGAGTGAAAGATGAGCTTATAATAGAAAATGTAAAAACAAAGAAGAAATGATTATGAAACAAGAGTTAACAAAAAAGATCTCATCTGAATTAGAGATAATTAAAATTTTTTGTACACGAGAACGAGTAATAGAATGTGATTTGTGTTTTTGTATAATTTAAACAAGAAAAGAAAGGAAGAAAGAAAGTTAAGGCAGGCTTTGGCATTGTGTACCAGTATCTGGTTCTTCCTTCCTACTCTCCAGGAAGAATATATTTCCTAGCCTCATTAGAGGTGGGTGGAAAAATGACTTGTTTTGGCCAATAGTCTGTTATGAGAAGCAATGCATGTCACTTCTGGGCCAAAGCACTTTAAAGCTAGCGCCTGACTTTCATGTTATATTGGTCACCTCAGGCTGCCATAACAAAATACCATAGAATGGATGGCATAAACCACAGAAATGTGTTTTCTCACAGTTCTGGAAGCAGAAAAGTCCAAGATCAAGGTGCAGGCAGATGCAATTCCCTGGCAGGAGCCTGCTTTCTAGCTTCCAAATGCTGCCTTCTTGCTGTGCCCCTCCTGGGACAAAGAGAAAGAATGCCAGCCCTCTGGTGTCCCTTATAAGGACACTAATTCCATCATGCAGACCCAATATTCATGACCTCATCTAACTCTTATTGCCAAAGTCCCTGTTTCCAAAAACCATCACACTGGGGGATGGGCTTTAACATGTGAACTTGGGGAGACACAAACATTCAGTTCATAGCACGTGCTTGCTTTCTCTGCCATGGTTGACTGTTGCTGTTTCAGTTGATGCAAAAACAAAATGTCACTTCAAAATCAGTCTGGATTTGTGAGGGGCTCTGTGGAGCGGAGTGTCTTACCACTTCTTTTCGGGGCATTTAGCATACAGAGTAGAATTCTGTTTTAAGCCATGAACAGTCTGAGATTGTTATTGCAGAAATGACCTAGCAAAATCTAATCTAAGACACTACAGAAGGAAAGGCCAATATGGAAGAGAATCAAGAGAATCAAAGAATGAAATATGAGGTTATAAACACAATGAACAATGTGGAAAAGATGCAAATGAAGAACTAGTAAACTGAAAATCTGACCATTTTATACACAGCACACAGATTGTACTAAAGGTCCTGGCCACATCAATAAGTCAATAAAAACATTTAAAAAATCAAGGATGGGGAGAATAAATAAAACTGCATCATGTACAGAGATAATCATCTACTTGAAAAATTTAAGAGCAGCCACAGAAAAACCAGGAGTTTTTAATAGTTTCAGGTTGCTGTATTAAGCAAAATTCAGTTGTTATAAATCTGTAAATCTCCAACAACTTAAAAATGATGAGTACCTTTTAGAGTAACCAAAGTAGAAGGCACAGAGGCATAAATCACTTAAAACCTATGTTGGCATCTGTTAACATCATTATAGAGTAAATTATAAAACTTTATTGAACATAAAAAAATCTAAATAAATGGAGAGAAAAATCATGCTCATATTTGGGAAAACAATCATATTATATTTTCTCTGAATATTAAAATCCCTATAATTCAAATTCTAAATTTCTACAATGGGTCTCTTTTTAATTGAAGTCAAGATGTTGATGCCAAATTTTTACAAGAAAAAGTAAAGGGTCAAGAATAGCTTATCCAATGAGGGGAGAGATCTACTTTATCAGGTATAATAACTAAAACAGTATGGTATTGACACAGGGGTAGACAAGCCATAAAAATATTTAGAAATGTATCTACACATATGAGAAATTGTGAATATGAGAAAGGGCATTCAAAGCTGGTGGAAAAGGAAGGACTAATTGCCAAATGACACTACAATAATTGGCTGTCTATGTAGGGAGGAAAATTAGGATTAGATCTTCAAGTTTCATGAAAAAACAAGATTCGGGAAGTTTAAAGCCATAAAGGTGAAAACAAATCTTAAACTATTAGAAAGCAACAGAAAATACTTAGTGACGTCAGTGCAGGGAAAGATTTTCTTCATCAAACCACAAAAAGTAAATCTAAAAGGAGAGACTAATAAAAAAATCTTTAAAAATAAAGATTTGTTGGACAAAACCAATATATTTAAACTGGCAAGACAAGTCAATGATAGGGAGAGGATATTTGTCATGCAGATGAAGTAACAGGTTTAAAAATGTTTGGAACCCTAGCAAATTTAGGAGAGCTTTGATCCCTGAAGCGAGCAGGCTGGAGGTATCCATGTTAATTGTGCAAACAGAAAGAGATGCAGCACACTTTGCAGATTGGTGACTATTAAATGAGGAATGATGGACATTCCTGGACATCTGTTCTCTTCTTATTCGGAATATTTTGTAATGAAAGAAAAACCTCCTAAGTCTATAATCACACCTACCTTTTTGCTGCTCTGTATCTGGCCACTCTGTTGTTACCTTTGCTTAGGTGGACACAGAAAGGAGAAGAAACTGAAACTCGGTCCTTAAATTGCTTACAGTAGGCAGAATTTCCCATTCCTTTTATAAGTACTTGTTATACAGCAGGTGCTCATAAATGCTTGTTGAATTAAAATAATAGATCTCTGCAGTTCCCAGGATTCCCTGTGTTTCCCCTCAGATTCAATATCCCCAAAGTTCTCTGTGCTTTCCCATCCCACCAGTTACTCATGAGACTGGACTGGACTTATTCAGTTAATGTCTGCTTAGTTCTGTGAGGGCAAGAAGAGTGAGTACGAGCTATGGTAGCCCCAGGTGACAGCACAGTAACTTGATACTTACTAACAGAACTTAATTTGGTAATAACCCCACAGCATAAAGTTCATGCTACCTGTTCTTTACTGGTAACTAGCCAGGATTAGCCCATTCCCTCCACACCAGATAGGGAACGTGAACTGGGCTCGCCTTGCCACTTGACTTCTAGAGCAATATTGAAGGTCTGCTGCTTCCCCACTTCCTCCCATTAAACTTCACCTGACTGAAAACCGATGTAGGAAAGACGTTAGGATTGGATGCTGATGGCCAAGAAAGAATTCTTGAGATGTCTTTGGTGCAAAAAGGTGGTTTTATCAAAGCACCATGGGACAGGAGCCATGGGCAGAAAGAGCTGCCCTGCGGTCATGAGGAGTGGCCCATTATATTACTTTCAAGTTGGAAGGGGGTTAAAGATAGTTTAAGCCTCCCAGGTATTTTTGGAAACAAGGTTTCCAGGATCTGGAGGGGGCTAGTTATTGTTGGGAAAGGTCATTTATTACTGTTTAGTTAAAACTCAGTTATGAGACCCTTCAGACCTATGTTGGTGGGTCATATGCTTGGAGGATGATTGCCAGCATGTATCTTGGGCAGTAGAGAGAGAAAGGAAGTTTCCAAAGGAATTGTTATGTTAAAGTAGACTTTACAGGGTCCTGTGGGTTGGGCTAGGATTGCCTTTTGCCCTTAGCAAAGTATCAATATGGAGGCAGCTGAGTCCCTGGAGGAATGCCACTCTGCCTGTTTCCAGCACTTGCCAATGGGCTGTAGGTAGTAAATAAACAATAATTTTTCTTCTGCCTTTGTTTCCCACATCAAAGACCACCTTTGTATACTGTACTCAGGCTAACTCCCAACTTTGGTGATCCACCTCTGTACCTAATTCCTCAGCCCTCAGTCTCAGACCTCCTGGTATCTCTGTCCTCCTCCCCTTGCCTTCGGGCACCCAGGCAGAATCACTTGGCTCTAGGGTAGGTTTGTGCCTGGTTGATTTTACTATTGGGCCACCTGGATTTGGCAACCTGACTACAAGGTAATGATCATCCAGAGCACTTAACTAGCAGGTCCTACTCATAGGTGCACCAAGAAAACACTCAGAGTCCCTCTAACTCAAATCAAGCCTAAATGACCCCCATGGAAGCTTCCTGACCTCGTCCCCAGGAGCCAGGACCTGGGCAGGGACAATCTTGTGGCAGTCACAGAGCAACCACAAGGCAAGGTTTAACCCTGGTTGCTCGTGCTAAGACTCCTGTACTGGGCTGGCGGGCTGGGCTTGGTGAAGTATGCCTGGATAGCTCTCTCTAGAAATGGATCAGATTGGGTGCTTGTTTTGTTTTCTTTTCAGTAGCTGAGGTTCAGACACTCCCATCTCCTAGCACTTAACATTCCTACCCTGGGCAGCACTGCTGCAGTATATCACTTACACTCCCTGCTGACATTTTATGGGGATTTTAAAGCAGCAGGTGCGTGAGATAGAAGCCATTGTCAATCATTGCATTAAAGTGCTCCACCCTTTCAAATGCCTAATGGGGAGGCTTGATGGGTTGCAGCTGACTGCTAACCAGCCAGGATTTGAAGCTTTCAAGCCAAGTGGCAGCACCCCGCTTTGGGAAGGGGGCCTGTGGGAGGCTGGGGAAAGGGGCAGCTGAGAAGGCCAAGGCACTACAGTGTCATGGTGAAAGTGGTGGGAGTGCTCACCACACAAAGGGAAGTCAGGCTAGCATGGGCAGCCTCCCCTCCTTTCGAGTATTATCTGCATGGTCTCCATGCCCAAAGGGCCCTTTCAGACAGAAGCAGCCCTGTGCAGTGACCTGTTCCCTATTCAGATAACCTGGAGGACTCATCTCCGAAGGTCTTGATGAGCCTTTGGTTTCCTCCTTGGAGCTGGAGCCAATTTAATGAAAGACCAGGAACGACCCACTTCACATTAGGGTCCAGAGATGCCGTGGGATGGCTAAGTTGGCCTGTTGACTCATTCAGTTTGTACAGACACCTTCTCTTTTTTACTTTTTGGCAGAGATTTTGGCAACAGTTCTCTAAGCAATGCCTGTGGCAATAAGTCCTTGGCCCTTATCAATGTCAGTGGTCATTTTAACAGTTCTCATGGCCTTAATCTTTTATAAAAGCTCTCCAAATGTACTTCATGTATCCCCTCCTGATCCAGACTGCAGTCCCAAACTCTCCTTATTTGTGGATCTGACTATTGCACCAAAATTAAGGCACCATGCGGTTAGGCTAAGGAGCATGGGGGTGGGAGGGTGTGGCTTTGGTCCTTTGTAACCATCATAGAATGTCTGCCTGCCACTTCCTGGAGACCTACTGAATAAATGTGAGTCCCTGTTAACCCTGTTTTGGGACTTGCCTCTCAGACCTTGGTTCTCCATTCTGTCATCTTGGACTTCCTGTCTTCTGTCAACTGTGCTTCTCCTCAGGGTGTCCACTTAGACAATTCTGTGCATGTTCACTGGTGACCTGCCTGCCTTCTTATGAACCAGCCTCTGACCTCAAGTGCATACCCTTTTTTTAATTTTTTAAACATTTTAAATTTAAATTCAATTAAGTTTTTTCTTTATTCAAATTCAATGACCCATGATATAGTACATGATCAGTTTTTGATATAATGCTCAATGACTCATTAGTTGTGTATAACACCCAGTGGTCATCAGATCACATGCCCTCCTTAATGCTCATCACCCAGTTACCCCAGCCCTCCACTCACTTCCCCTCAGTTTGTTTCCTAAAATTAGGAGTCTCTTATGGTTTGTCTCCCTCCCTGCTTTTGTCTGGTTTTATTTTTCTTCTCTTCCCCTATGATACTCTGTTTTGTTTCTTAAATTCCACATATGAGTGAGATCATGTGATAATTATATTTCTCTGATGTATTTTGGTTAGCATAATACCCTCTATTTCAATCTACCTCCTTGCAAATGGCAAGGTTTCACTTTTTGATGGATGTGTAATATTCCTCTCTCTCTCTCCATACACACACACACACACACACACACATGTCTACACATGCACACATACACACACACACACACACGCTCTACATCTTTATTGATTCATCTGTTGATGGATATTTGGGCTCTTTCTATAATTTGGCTATTGTGGACATTGCTGCTATAAACATTGGGGTGCAAATGTGGAATATAATTATACAAGTGAGCAGAATAGAACAATATGCTGGATTTTGTGTGTATTTTGGTCTGTTTTAGAAATTAGATCCCAAAATTGTAAAGAATGAAACTTATATATGTACAAACATTAAATACAATGAAAGAATAGAATGTAACTGTAAAAATACAAATTTAAAGACTAGAGGGCGCCTGGGTGGCTCATTGGCTTAAAGCCTCTGCTTTCAGCTCAGGTCATGATCTCAGGGTCCTGGGATCCAGGCCCGCATCAGGCTCCCTGCTCAGCGGGGAGCCTGCTTCCCCCTCTCTCTCTCTGCCTGCCTCTCTGCCTCCTTGTGATCTCTCTCCCGCTGTGAAATAAATAAATAAAATCTTAAAAAAAAAATACTAGAAAAAAATGAGAGGAAAAAAACCCCACAAACCAACAACAACAAAAGAAGGTATATAAACAGGTAGAAAGCACAAAACAATACACTATGTCCTGAGCATATTTTGGTCAGTTTGTTAGAAGAAACTACATTCCGAAATTATAAAGAAAGGAAAACTTAAATATACAAAATATTAAATATATTGAAAGGATAGAATGTAACTATAAAGTGAAAATTTAAAAAGACTTTAACAAAATAAAAAGAAGGAAAAAACAGAATATGATCAGACAAGTGAATAGAATTAGAGCCAGACACTAGATTCTGAGTGGTTTTTGGTCTGTTAGAAGAAACTATATCCCGAAATTATAAAGAAAAACTTACATGTATACAAAAACAAGATTAAGTACAACAAAGGGATAAAATATAACTATAAAAATGAAAATTAAAGATTTTGAAAGAGTTGATGCAATAAATGGACTGAAAAGGAAATAATTTTTTTTTTAAGTTTAAAGACTAAAGAATCATGGGGGGAAATATATGAGTTCTATGTGTTGTATTCCCCCAGTGCTGGAGTTTTGCAGTTCTCATTGATCTGTAAACTTGGTCTTTGCTGGATGTTCATGCTGATCTTCTGGGGGAGAGGGGCCTGTTGCAGTGATTCTCAAATGTCTTTGCCGGAGAGGGAACTGTACTGCCCTTGCCAGGGGCCAGGCTAACAAATCTGCTCAGGTTTGCTCTCTGTAACTTTTGTTTCCTGAAGGCTTTCAGCACAGCTTTAGAGGATGAACTTGACAATGGCGACCTCCCAGTCTCTGGGCCTGGAGCTCCCGTCCTCACTCTCAGGGCCCCATTCCTCAGTGCACCCTCAGAGAAAAGCAATCACTCCTGTTTCCCTGGTCTCCAGCCACCCTCTCTGCTCACCTGGCCTGTGACTGAGTATTTCTATCTCTGGCACATGATGCTGTTTGGAGTCTCCAAACCCAAAAGACTCCTGCGTTGTGCACCTGTTCCGCTCCTCTCAGGGAGAAAGGGGGGTCTCCTCAGTTCTGCCACTTGTTGGGCCCCTGCTTAGAAAGCAGCTGCTGGACTGTGCCATGGTGCATGGTTTATGGCAACCCTGAGCTGAAAGCCACTCCTCGGCTCACTCTTTGCAGCCAGCCTCCTTGCTCCCATATCTGGGAGCTCTGCTGCACTCAGGCACCCCCGGTCTTTCTGTGACCCTGAGGGTCCTGAGACCACGCTGTCCCCCACCCCAGCTGCCAAAGTGACATCCCTCACCGGACCAGACTTCTAGAAGTTCTGATTTTTGTGCTCCTGTGCTCTGTCACTTGCAGGTAGCCAGCTGATAGAGGCTTCCTCCTCACTCAGTCTATCTTCCCATATATCGCCTCAGATTCATTTCTCTGTACCACCAACCTTGCAGAAAGGGGTTGCTCTGAATGGTTTGATAGTTATCTAGCTGAATTCCTGGGACTAGAGGAAATTAAGGTCTCCACTCTTATCTCAGACTATTCTGTCTCCCTTTTCCATTTTTGAACATGCTCTGGTGTCTCAGGGGAATTTTCTTATTAATCTTTCATCCCCTCCTCCACCCAGTAGCTTCTGGAAGGTATGGACTATTTTATAGCCATACTTTATCTGTACTAATGCAAATACAGAGTGCCCCCCTCTGCATTCTCAGTGCTTCAACCTCTATTATAGCGTTTATCACACCAGATCCAGCTTGAGGGAGCATGCAATCTGGTGGGAGAGCAAGGTAAGTAAGCATGTCTTAAGGAACTACATAAAAAGATGCCACGAAGGGCAGAAGAAAGGGACCACCAAAACACAAAGATCCATAGCAGTATGACGTAGGAAGAGATTAATTTTCACATGGAGAGCCAAGAGAACAGGTGATATTCATCAAATACTATGAAGACTAGTCAAGTGTTCACTCTCCAAAGAGCTAGTGAATCCAGGTGAAACCTCAGCTGTGTGGACCCTCAACACCAATAGAAGGACTGGGACGAAAGAAGATACCACCATAGAACACACAACTTCAGTCTTCTCCCCTGAGTCTGTTCAAACTCCATCTGATTGGCTATGTCTCTGCCCATCGGGTGAAAAATCAGGGCAATGTCCTTTGACCCTTCTGCCCTCCCTTTTTCATCTCAGTAAGGGACAAAAACCAACCCTGAGGGATAGTCAGAAATTCCAAATTTCACTGAAAGTTAAAACTTCTTTCACAGATTTGAGGGGTTAGCATCTTCTCTATGTTTGTGTCCTACCTCTCCTTTTCTCCCCAGCTGGCTAGCTCAGGTGTAGGGAGGTGTGTGCAGAGTCACAGCAGGATGAATGAGGGGGGAAAAAAGGCCTTCCTAGATTGGAACTGTTGTGGTCTTCCATTGGTGTCCTCAGGGATTGATAAATGTTCAAAACCAACCTTTTTCCTCTAATGGGCTGCTTCTGTGACTCCTTCAGTGATCGCCTTTCGGAAACATTGATTATAATTCTCGCAATCTAGCACCACAGATGTATAAATAAAATACCCTAAAACTTAGCAGCTTAAAACAATCATTTTTACATCACGTGGTTCTTACATTTGAGAATCTAGGAGCAGCTTGGCTGTGTGCTTCTGGTTCCAGGTTCCTCAAGAGGCTGCTGTTAAGCCCTTGGCCAGGGAATAAGTCATCTGAAGGCTTGACTAGGGTTGAATGTTCCCAAAATGGCCTAATCCAAATGGCTGTTGATTTGAGGCCTCTGTTCTTAGCTCTGTGAATTTCCCTTTAGGGAAAAGTCCTCATGACACGGCAGCTGGCCTCTTTACAACCCCCACCACCAGCCTTAGCCTGAAGTCCTCTTGGGGTTTTAAAACAGTCCCCCATCTGGTTACTCCAAAAGAGGGCTGATCCTGGAGTGCCTGGCTGGCTTAGTCAGGAGACCATGTGACTCTTGATCTCAGGGTTGTGAGTTTAAGCCCCACATTGGGTATAGAGCTTTAATCAAAAAACCGAAACAAAAGGCTGACCCAGCTTATGACCCCACAGAAGTACAGTTGCTCCCCAAGTAGCCACTTCTCTTTGCTCCACCATTGGGGACATACCAAAACCTCTTGTTCTTTTTTTTTTTTTTTTTAAAANTTTTTTTTTTTTTTTTAAAAAACAACAAAAAAAAACCTCTTGTGTCTCACCCACATCTGAGAAGTCTTAAGAACAAGGTCCAGGAACACAGACCTGTCTCTTGGATGGACTCTTTGTAGTCCTCTCACTAGTCTTGAAATGAGAAACCATCCACTGGGGAGTCAGAGCAGAGAAAAGACCATATCATTGCAAAAGACTTTCTTTTCACCACAATTCACAAGTCAAGGGTGTAGAAATGGTGGTCGTTGAACAGGCCAGAGTCCTACAACCCCATGGATCACCCCCTTTGCAAACACTGCATGAAGTTTTGGCCGCACATTTTGTATCTGCTATCGAAAACTTCATCCCAAACTGAGAGGGCCCATTCTGCTTTAACATTTTGTTATTCTAGGGCAATAATTTCATTAATGCACGTGTCAAGCCAGCTCTCTGCATTTTGGAAGTCATTTGTCTCCAGGGCACCCCGAAGTAAACCCTAAGATGAGGATTTGAGTGCAAATGGTGTATTTCAGAAGCAATGTCAGTAGATACTTCTAGGAAAGTGGGAGAAAGAGGGGACAAAGAAGGGAGCAAATAAATGTATTAACAGATCAGTTACTGTTACAGACAACTAGAGATTAATTCTGCTGAGGAACTCCTGATAACAGCAGAAAACACCTACTTTTATCCCCTACCAAAGGACCAAAAAAGTGAATATTTATCCATCAACTTCCTGTTCATCAGTATTTGAGGGCTGCATTGCTTGAGGACTTGATGTACGGACACGAGAATGGACTACTGTGAGTTAGCACCCCAGTTTCCAGACTGGACTTGGAGCCACTTAGAAATTTTTTCTCAGTCACAAGGGCCACAGAAGGGGGCATAGGGGGCCCTAGATGTGAGAGTCAGAACAGGCTGTGTTAGAAAGCCCCTTCTGAATATACATTCTGCAGTGTGGAGAAAAAAGATGGCATAGTTCCACTCCAAGTGAAGGGGGCATGCTCTATGAAACCACTCTGCCTAACATCCGAAGCCCTCTTGCTCTGACTCCAGGCAACTTTTCCAGTCTTCTCTCCGGCTATCCTCTTCCTTGAAGCCTACTTTTCAGGCCAACCTAATTTTATGCTTCTCATTGATCACATCTGAAATTATATCTTTCCCATGTTTTCTGTCTTCTGCTAAAATCAACCTCCTCTCTTCCCTGAATGAGATGAGGCAGCATAGCATACTGGCTGGGATTCCTGCAGTCTGAGAACAAGGGGCAAGGTGGGGGTGGAGTGGGAAGGTATAATCTAGAGACCTGAACGCAGTCTCCTGCAAGGAGGCTTACACACTACGGGACTTTACAAACAGAACGACATTAACCTCTCTCTGGGCCTCAGTTTCCTCATCTGTGAAATATAAAGAGCCCTCCCTACCTGGCAGGGCAACCACAAGATAGTGATGGCAAAGTGCTTTGCAAATGGTGAAGCAATCCCTTTTGCGTGTGTTTGCTTGTGCAAACTTAAGGGATTGTCATTAGTATTCAGGATCTTCCTAGCTGATGTGTTTTTGGAAGAGTTTGGCTAGAAACATGATTAAGATATGTCCCAGCTGAGTAGCTTCTTCCACTGCAGCTTCATCCTATAGCCACAAAGGGGATAGAATAGGCCTTTTGTGATTGTTTTTCACATAGTTGGAAGCATTTCAAAGCATCAGATCTTTTCTCTCTCTCTCTCTTTTTAAATGAACTCTGCTTTATTTGCCTTAAATCTACTTCATCAGTGCTGAAGAAGCTTTAGCTCCAAAGTTAATAGGATATGGATCTTTGAAACTATTAACTCTTCAAAATAAGATTCAGAATTTTCAAAGAATTCATATATCCCTGACAATACTGATGAATCACATTCAAAAGGAGAGTTGAGGAAACAATCTTGATTAAACATTACCAGCCTAGAAAAATTTCCTGAGGTGTAAAGCTTTCTTCCTGACTTTTAGAAAAATATAACTTAGATCCAGTCAATTAAGAAACCCATGAGCAAACAAAATAGAAATAAAAAAATAACCTTTAAGGAGAGCATTCTAAAGTGAAGAACACTGGAAAAGGAGCAAGTTGGGGGAGTATGAGGAATTCACTTGGAGTCTGTTGATTTCAAAGTGCTTTTGAAAGAAGCCATGTTGGAGTTCAGATATACAAAGCTAAAATGCAAAAGTGATGAGTGGGAGGTAAGACTCCAAAGTGGCAGGTATTGGAATTTAGATGGAGTGAAATCCTGAGCCTAGAGATGATGAGCTAAGGGGGAAAGTGCCAGCAGTTAGAGATCAGGACAAAGAATATGTAGCAAAGAAGGCTCAAGAGGGCAGTCAGAAAGGTGGTAGGAAAGTCAAGTGAAATGAGGTGTCATTGAGCCAAGGTAAGAGTAAATCAAGACAGAGGGTCAGCAGTCAGCAGTGATAAATGGTGCCCTTAAGTCTAATACCATGAAAATTCAGCGTGGTTTCATGGATGCAGTAACATGAAGGTAACTCTAGTGAGAACCATTTTGATGGAATTATAGGGCAGAATAAGATTGGAATGGGTTGGAAAATGAAAAATGAAGACAGAATGTAGACAGTGTTTTCAATAAATTTAGTAGTGAAGTGGGAAAAAAATAGCAGTACTTGGAGGGGAATGAGGACTCCAGAGAGTCTTTATAAATTGGAAGAGGCTGGGGCTTGCCCCATTATTGATAGAAGGGGTCCAATTGAGAGGGAGAAATTAATGACCCAGGGGAAAGACGCATAAGATTACATGTTTGCCAAGGCACAGATCAGGATCACCCATCCCACCTGTTGGTCAATGGCAGCTACCTGGAGAAGGTAACACCTGAGTTAAGCTACTTAAAGGATGAGTGAATTTCTCAGCAAGAGGAGTCCATGAAGAAAAATAGAGCATTCCCCAATCAGTGCGCTTCCCAATTTCACCACCGGGGCCTCTCAGACTTGCCTGGGCTGAATGAAGAAAGTGCTTTCGAGTCATATTTGGTGGGGCTGTAATTTTTCTCAACTCATTTTTATAAATAAAACGTGGGTTTGCTTACACAAGGCTTATATTGTATGTCTCTACCCAAGGTACATTTCTCCTCTGGGTTATTTCCTTTAGAAAATGTGCAGCCAATAGTAGTGAGTCTTAACTCCCATGCATCTGCAACTATTTATATCATGCAATGGGTTGCCTTACTCCCTATCACATTTCCTCTGTATTTCATAAGTGAATAATTTCCTTATAATCATGATGCTGCCTAATTAGAGCCTGTCCATCTCAGCTGAAAGGGAGAACTTGGCCTTTTTAAGTGGTCGGTCAGGTTTGAACTCACTTGATGAAAGACGTATTTTTTAGTGATGAGAAGTGGGGGGGCTGGGTCTGGATTGGGAAGGAGGCTTAAGATGTAGCAAATTCTGTGGGACACACTATTCACAAGGAGGGTCAGCTATTTAAAAACAGTTTTCAAAGCTGATTATTATACACTAACAAAAACTGAGTAAACATGACAAAGTCAATTCACAAATAATACATGGAGTGTTAAACTCTGTAGTAACTTAAGAAGTGGTCATTAAATTAACATTTTCACCACTAGCAATAATTTCTTTTAAAATACAAGTAAGTAAAACTAGTGAATATATGGTAAAATGTAGTACCTTTGATTGTTCTTGATATTGGGGTAGATTAAGGTAATTCTTTTGGAAAATGATCTGGAATCTTGAAACAAGAGATATAAAAATGTTGATTTGTCTTGACCCAGAAATTATTCTTCAGGAATTTTTCTTAAAAAAAAATGACCTAAGGATGGATATGAACTTTAGCTCACTTATATAGGGTATAAGAGGTACCCTAGTGTCCTATAACTCAATTTCTGACTCTGAAATCCATTTCTTTCATCATCTTGGAAAGTCGAAGATCACTTTTTGGAGGTTTTCCTGAATCCAGAGTCATGTACAGGGTTCCAGGATCATACACGATGCTGAAGACTCATGACATTGGGAGGAGATTAGTGTTCGGTTATCCATCGTCACACCCCCAAGGTTCCCTGGAGCTCAGCCTCTGTTGCTTCGGCCTCTTGTGGAAGGAAGGCAAAGGCATCACTGAGAAAGCTCAGAACTATGTCTCCATACTCCCACACCATCAATAACTCTTTTGATGGGGCCTTGCTATCTTCCCAGTTCTTCTGCCAGGAGGAAGACCTTGGATTCCTGCTTTATTAATGTTCTTGGCCATGTAGTTCTCTCTCTCTCTCTCTCTCTCTCTCTCTCTCTCTCTCTCTCTCTCTCTCTCTCTCTTTTTCTACTTCTCAGCCCAGGGGGCTTGGCAGGGGATGTCCCCCAGCAGCACCTCCCAACAAGGAGAGGAGAAGGAATCATATCTTCCTTCTGTTTCCCAAGGCCCTCTGCCTCTCCCCAGATCCCCTGGCTCCCCTCTCCCTTTATCCTTCCTCAACCCACTCTTCCACCTCAAGTCTTTGAAAATAAAAGCAAGAGAAGAATTATGTAGTAGGCTGTGCTTTTAGCCCAATCCTGGGCATCCTCTAGGCCAGAGTAAGAACAGTTTATGTGTGTTTGGATGAGGGGCCAGGGACACAGAGGGAAAAAAATTCAAAATACTATCCTGGTGAAGGGATTGGAAACAAAACAAATATCCAACAGCTGGGGACACAATCACACAATCATAACCAGAGAAGACTCATTCTCTCAAAGATTACCTGAATTTAATCTTTGTAATAATCTTTTGAATATCATATACTCATTAGAAATAATTTTGAAGATAAGGCATCAACCTAGAATGTTCTGTTAATAGTCTGATTGTGCACAAACATATTTTATACCATTGCAAAAACCAAAAGCCACCAGCAATGATGAAAATGTCTGCAAGTGTTTGGGTGGCAGGATTTTGTGTGAATTGTTTTCATAGTAAGGATTGTATAACAATGTTGAAAGAAATAGAAACTAGAGGAGAAAATACTTCTTTCCAGATTTGGAATGAGAAAGAAGAAATCCTTGTGGATTTTTCCTCAGAGGGTATCAGTAAGATGTAGTTCCAAGAATTCCATGCTATTTCAGCTGCTGCCATTGTTAATGAGTTGGGATGGCAAAGACCACTTTTTTCTCTTGTTTTAAATTTCTCTGATTCACTAAGGCCTACTCTCTGCCTCTCTGGATCCCATCCATCTTTTAGATACTGAAGAAGTTTCGAATAAGAATTTGGAAAGAAATAGTTGATAAGTCATCTGGTAAGAGCTGAGCAATGTCTGGCCCATATGATAGAGCATTTGTTTCCAAGCAAGTGGAAATCACACTTGTCGGACACCTTCTACGTTCCAGATGCGAGGGTGTAGAGACTTCACTGTTATTACATAATCACATTTACTAGATTCTGTGGGTTCTATTTTACTGATGTGGAAACCAGGGCCCAGAAAGGTTAAGTGATTTGTCAAGTGCTACTCAGTGACTGAATCAGAATTCAGACTCCAATCTGGCTGAGCTCAAAGCCCAAGTTACTATCCATGACACTGTGTTCCCTCTCCTCGAAGTGGCCTCTCCTGGGAAAGTCCATTCTGTCTGCCTAAGGTAAAATTTTAAAGACCTAAAAAGTTTCATCTTCATTAAAAACTAATAGAAATATCAAGTTGTGCATTATTACTGAAAAGTAGTATCACCGTAGGCTAGCAATTCTCAAAACTATATAGTCCATGAAGTGCTTCTTGGTATATTAGATAGAAATAGTCCATGGCCAAAAAGCATGGACAGATACTATATCTATGGGCTCCTTTTGGAGATTCACCATCCACTAAAGGTTCTGCATAGTTGGGGAAAATACTCCCTCTTTTTAAATTTAGTGTTGCTCAAACTGAGGTAGTCCTAGAACCGTTTCCATCGGAACACACTACCGTCCCCTGGCTCAGTTGTACAAACCTGTATCAGAGACCATGGAGGGGTCTCCAGGGAGAAGTGAGAGGGCAGTATTTTTCTGGGAAATGAGGGTATTCTGTAGGACACTGGAAACAACCTGGACTCGGTGACCTAGTAGGAGAAAACGATATTCTCCTCAACTCTGAGCAGAAACAAAGACCTCGGCACAGTGAAGACTCCAGATTGGCATAGCAAGAGCCTGTCGCCTTGGGGACATCAGGACTCTGGCAGCACCAGGGTATGGCCAGTGGGACTCAGCAGTGATGAGAGGTCCTCCAGTGGCTTCTAACACACACTTCAGTGAGGGCAGTTAGAACAGGACCAGAAGCCCTGTACCTGGCCCAGAGCAGGCACTCAATGTTAAACGGCACAGTGGAAGGTTTACTTGAATTTACTCAAGTTTCCCCTGGGATTCCAGGAAGTACCTGAGTTTATTATCTTGGGCTTGGCAGGAAAGAGATGGCAAACTCATCAGGGTTTAACTGCACATGAATTTCATGAAGGGACTTTTTACAGAGACACAGAGGCTTAAGGAAATCAACAAAGGGTGGAGAGGCACCCAGAGACCAGCAACTGCAGGAAACTTTTCCAGCCCTGAGTCTGAAGGGAGACGAGAAGAAAGCCATGTTGTCAGAGCCTAGTGAGAATGAGAGCCATGGAAATGGCCCCATCTGACAGGCATGTGGCAGGAAGTGAAGAGCCGACCCAGCAGTAAGACATTTGGGATGGGCTACCAAGACCACAGAGGCAGATGGGGGAGAACTGCCAATAGACTGTGTGTAATTATTATCAAGAGGCCACAGTGTGTGTCCACAGACTAGCGAGGCCTGGAGAGGCTAGAACTACCCTGAGAAATTCCAAATCTAATAAGCTCAGAATTTTAGAATTTTAAAATACAGGAACTCATGGTTAACCTGAAAAAAATAATTGGGTGAAATTGAGGCTCCTGTCCCATTTCTGTGGCCCAGCGACTGCCTCCTGCTCATTTATGCAAAGCATGAGGAGTTAATTTATGAATGTTGCCTCCTTTTCAACCTTTGTCAGATGGGACACTTGGAAACTGTGGTTGGCACGTTTATTTGCTTATAGCTTTCCTGTAGATGAACCCACACACCGTATCTGGGGAAAGGTTTATGCCTTGGGAGGAACTCTTCCACCCCAATTAAGTAGAATGAGACTATCAGCCCACCCCCAGGAGCCATTCCAGAAACACCCAAGGAACTATTGGTCTTTGGGGCTTGGGTCCCCATGTCCTTCCCAAAAATGTGCTTGGAAACCACAGGGATGCCTGGATAATGGCCCAGAATGTGTGGAACGTAAGGCCCAGGATTCTGCTGACCAAAAATGGATGAATATAATCAGACTCGTCTCAAGGAGTAGGCTCTGTATAAGGAAGCGATGAAACAGTGGCGAGGGGAGGGAGGATGGGGCAACTCTGATACTAGCTCTGCCAGGAAGCCTCTACCACCTGTAGGACTAGAGACACAGAGGGAGGAAACACTGTTTCCTTGTCTTGAACCTCAGTGGGCCTGTGCAGTGGGAGCTTGGGCTACAAAGAGAAAGAACTATCCACTGGTAGCCATGGGTAGGTCCATGGGGTGGATGCAGTCCCTGCTGGAGATGTTACTCAAGCAGAGAATGTGTGGAAGAAATACTCTGGCTTGTCTTCTATCCTCCAGTGTCCTGCCAAGGTCTCTCATAAACTCAATCTGGTCTGAAGTTTGGCAGTTGGCAGAGCATGTTAGAAACTTGTGTTTCTCTGCGGTGCAGAACAGCATGAGGAAAAGGGATGGAATGGATATAGGATCAAACAGGCAAATGACCACGTGCTATTGTATGCAGATGTTCACCCCGACACCTCTGAACTGCTCTTGTCAATGTTACCCGTGACCTTCACTTTGCCAAATACTATGCTAAATGCTCATTTCTTAACTCTCAACAACACTAGAACTCCTTTAGTATCACTTCCTTCTTTTTTAAGTAGATTCTTCCCTTAGCTTCTGTTTTTTCTCCTGTATTACTTGCTGCAAATTTTTTGGCCCTTTTGCTGGTTCCTCCCCATCTTCCCATCATTGATGTTGGAGTGCTTCAGGATTTTTTCTTTTGTTATTTCCTATTTTCTCTTTTACTCCTTTGCTGCTCTCATCTGGTCCCATGGATTTCAATGCCACCTATTTGGACAATCACCTTGAAATTTCTAAGTGCAGCCCCGTTCCTCTACCTCTGTGCTGTTCGGTATAGCCACGGGACTGGGAGAGTTCCAGCTGGAGGCAAGTGGGCATCTCAAATGTGTCATAAATTTATTTTTCTTTCACAAATCTATTGTTTTCCCATTTCAAAGCTTAGTTCTGTGCCCATGGTAGATGTGGAATGTACATATACTTTAATGAATATTGTAAATATATTCTCCATAATCATTATGAAGTATTTTAAAAGCCTCTCATTGAGCAAATACTGGAAGAATGCCTGAGAGGTGCTAGACCCTGGGCTAAGTACTGAGTAAACAAAAGTGAAACAGGCATGGTACCTGACTTCAAGGGAGAAATACATGTCATCTATGCCACTTGCACATGTATTGTGTATATAATCAGATCTTCCACCTGGTTTAGGTTCCTTGATGACTAGTGTGTTATTACTGTTCCTTGAGTTGAAATAGAGGCTAGTTTGAGCATGAAGCAGGATCCTGGGGTCTGTTCCAGAAGCCTGGGAAGGTAGAATAATCAAACCACAAAAAAGTCAGGGAGCTCAGCAGGAGTTTGTAGACTTTTTTCTAGAATGTTATAATAATAAGACTCAGCTCCAACTCACACTGGCATTAGAACAATAGAATCACAAAGTGTAAAAATGACAATGGTCATGTCTACGAACCCCAGGATCATGTATTTAATAATATAGTGCCATTGTAATGATCAGGGAACATAACGTACATGAAATACAGGACATGCTTGGCTGTAGTAAGAAAAGCTACCATTGAATGGGTGCTCACTATTCTTGTCTTTATTATTTACTCCAGCTCCTCATCTTTTATGTGGTTGGAAAATCAAGCCCAGGGGAAAGCAACTTAATGTCAGCTACAAGTTCGACAGGCACAGAGGGACCAGAGCGATGGCCACCAAATTGCCAAGCCAGCGCTGTCGTCCTGGCAGAGCTGTGTGTCTTCATAAGCGTGATTCTCTAAAACTTAAAGAATCCTAGAATCACCATATTTGAGGGAATCTTCGTGTTCATCAATGATTTGTCTTATATTCTACAACTAGGGACTGGACTGGACCTATTTATGAACCAATGAACTCCTTGTCAGAGCCCACTTAGAGACAACCATTTAGAAAGATCTATTTATACAAAACCCAAGTCTACCTCTCCCCAATCTCAGCCTTTTTTGTTTTGCCTTCAGAAGACATTCAGAACTCGAATCAATTTTTTTCGATGACCATTTTTGAGGTATTTAAAGAAAGATCTTATTTCACTGGGTTTTCCATTTTCCATTGTAAATGTTTCCATCCATCCTAAGACAGCCTTATCATCACCCAAGAGTCTGGTGTCTCTCTTCCCCTAGACTCTATTAAATACCAATCCTTTCAGTTCCATCACATTACTGTTTCTCAAACCACTCTCTCTGCCCTGTCTCTGCTGCCACTACTGTATTGACGTTTCTGGTCGCCTCGGAGCTAGGTTATTGCAATCACCTTTTAGCCTGGCCTCCATCCTATACTCCTATACTTTTAATTCATCTATACTTCTAGGATATTTTTCTTTAAAAATATAGTTAAAAATTCTATGTTATTTTTCTTAAAAACAAATCTGACAACATCATTTGGCTCCCCATTACTTACCAAATAAATTCTGAACTCCTGAGCATGGCCTATGAAGATCTTCATGTTCAGAGTCTCCCAATAGGTCTCCCCATTGCTATCCAATAATACTGGATATTGATCTCTTGAAGGCAGGGTGGGAAAGGCTCTTTTGACAATTGAAGAGGGAAAAGGAGAGAGGTCATAATGAGGACAGTGGGGTTAGAAATTAAAAACAGGGACTGGATTAAAGTAAACTCAAAAGAACATGGTTGATTCTCCTCTTTACCATTTAGAGATAACTGCCAGATTTCTGTTTTGATTGATAAACAAGATGCTGGTGTTATTCACTGAGACTAAGATAGAGGAGCAGGCTGTGGGAGCTTGGGAGCATAAGATGGTGAGTGCACTTTTCAATGCGATTGAAGGAACACACAGCTAATACAGAGGCAATGGACTGGGGGATCTAGACCCCTGGAAGCTGCTCATTAGTAATGCAGGCTGGTATGGAATCAGCTTCTTTGGTGGTCACAGGGCATGGTTGGTTCTTACCAAACTACAGATGGAGTAAATTCTGCAGATGAAAGAATGAAGTCTTGCCCCCTGTCTGACCTTGGAGTGGGAAGACAGCTTCAAAACAGCCATCGTGTGTGACTCTAGAAGGTTGTTTTTATTGTTGTAAAGAAACATTCTACTTTGCTTAAAAGATTTATTTATCCTTTCATCATGAAGGATGCCTCCAGCTGCTGTAACACTTTATAACTTACACTTTACTTTTCATCGCCCATGACTGGGAGGTCACTCATTCAGGGAGAAGAATGGATCTTGATTTGTCATAGGAAAGAGATCTAGGCAAGAATGATACCAATGTTTCCAAAAGCAGCAGATAACCAGATAATAATAATCTCACTAGCTGAGGTTAAAAAGTCAGTGATCCATTTAATAACTATGACTTTATTATAACTACTAATAGATGATCACTAATTATATAAAAATGTGTATTTCAAGTAAAGATACTGTGGTCTAGAGAAGTTCAATAATTTGTCTAAGGCCATACTTCTACTAGCAGTAGAAACAGACCTTGAATCTAAATCTGTCTCCTTGAATTTGTCTTCTTCATGTCCTTCAAGACAATAAACAAATCAAGGAGATCGTCTTGACTCAATAAGGAACTATGTGCAGAGACCTACAAATTGTCATGAGACCTGGCTTTGGGTGCAGAGACTTGGATTACCTTCTCTTAACTGTGTGACTTTTGAGCAATTCACATGAGAATATTTTCTCTCCTGTTTGCTTGATGATGTTGCTAGGGTGTTCAAGCAAGGTCAGCTAAATAGAAATGACTTATAAACTCTAAAGCTTTATACACATACAGATATTAATCATGATCGTAATTCCTGCTTATGATTGTGATTATTATAATAGCAGAACCATTTCCTTTTCCTCTGAACCCCAATTACCACATCCATGAAATGTTTGGGTTTCACCAAATGTTTTCTAGGTCCCTCCAAGGTCTATTAGCAAAGAATCATGAGAATGTTAAGTACAGAAAGCAAGGGACCAGGGTGTAAGGAATACTAGTGAGACCCTTTGGCTGAGACAATTGCAATGTAAACTTAAAACTGAGAGTGGTTGTCAAATTAAATGTTAACTGTCAAAAAAGAAACTTGATTAATATTCTAAGAATAAAATAATCAAAAATTTGTCTAGAAAACCAATTAGCAAGTGCTTTAGGGTCACTAAATAAGATCACGTTTGTGCGTGGTCAACCATGAGCGTGAAGCCGCAGATGCTGACTCTGGAGGTGCTCCCATGGAAGATTCTATTGTCTGAAAACCCTCTCTACCTCCTTCATCCACAAACACTTCTATTAGTTATATTCTGGAGCATTTTTTAAGACATTCTTCTTTCACAAAACACCTGTGTGGCCAATTTATCCCTTATGTCCTGCATCAGTGGTCTTAGTTCATCTTGACATTCTCATTTGAACATCAGGTAACCCCGTCAAGGATTCTGGCTGACAGGCTTGGAGGGTGGTTAGAGTCTAGACCCTGCTGTCTACTTGGCATGTGGGACCTTGGAAAAGTATGGTTTTAGTCCAGGATTCCTTTCAGGAGAACTTCTCTATGACTTTTAGGACTCACTTGAACTTCAGAACTGTGTACTGCTCCTGGAAGCTTCCCAGCCCTCCCTGAAGAAAGGATAAATCCAAAACCATTTCTTAGTCTATACCAGCTTCTCTGCGGACAGAGCAACTTGCAGACAATCTCCAAAGGCTGGCACCTCCGTAAGTACCAGGCACTCTGTTAGGTGCTGTGAATGCTATAGATGAAATGTTTGTGCCTTGAAATTCGTATGTGAAATCCTAACCTCCAATGTGATGGTATTTGGAGGTGAGGCCTTTGGGAGATGGCTAGGTCCTAATGGTAGAGCCCCATGAATGGGATTTGTGCCCTTATAAAAGAGACATCAGAGTGTTCCTTTGCCTCTTCTGCCACATGAAGACACAGCCATAAGACTGCCATCTTTGAACCAGGAAGCAGGCTCTCACCAGGGCACCAAGTCTGCTGGTATCTTGATATTGGGCTTCCACATTATACCAAATCCACCCCCCACCCAAGCTCAAAATCACTCCCCATTGAGAATGCTGTATCACACAATGCCCACCAAACAACTTGATGAATATTGTAACTATTACTGTGATTCTTATCACTGTGTTATAATTACGGTCTTCTTCCAAAGATGACATACAGATTTCTTTCCATCTTGTGGTGTCCTAGAGAGGAATTTAGCTTTCAAATTTCAAAAAAATAAAAATTCTAGTATCACAGAGTTGTGGGCTCCAGTTTCCCCTGGTGTTAAATGGTGGAGCTGCTTAGGCTGGTGAAGATTCTGTGAGCAAACCCAGATCGCACAGCCTGGAGCTGAGTAGGAGCTCAGTGACTGTCCTCTGAATACCCACTGTATGGAGAGTAGTGCTCTAAGAAGATCCCTAGTGTCTGGAGGAGAAGAGGTAGGTCACACACAGTCCTGGTCTCAGTAGACCACAGTTGTGTTTGATGAGCACTGCTGGGGGCAGCTGCTCCCATGGTTTCCTAGGGCTGAAGCCTTGCTCTGTGGATGAGTATTTTTGGCACCAGAATGGACACAGCTATGCCAACCTGGGTGTTTTACAGGCTCAAAGCAGGCCTAGCCTTGCCTACCCATCTGCAACCCTCTTCTGCTGTACTCTGATTAGGAAGTAAATTTACCTCCAGCCCCTCTGGCTAAAAGAAAATTTTCTCTGATTTTCCAGCTGACTTGAGGGGAATCCCAAGTAGGTATTGGTGTCAGACTGGCATGTAGTAGGTGTTCGACTTGTACATTTTAAATCCTTCAATTGTGCTAGTTTTATGCATACTGCTTTAGTTAATCTTTATAATAACTCTTTGGATTTAATATTAGTGGATTTTTCTGATGGAGAAATGAAGGCTCAGAAGTTATGTGGATTTTCTAAGAAAGCATAGTAAGCAAGCAAGTGGTGGTCCTTGGGTTTAACCAATCACTCTCTAACTCTGTTCCCTTCTCTCTAACATTGCACCTATAATGTAAGATTTGGGAAGAAAAATAAATTCAGTTATTTCCTGGAAAATCTGGGCATCTGAGCCTCATGAGAAACACACCTTGGCTTAAGCAGATGAAGAGATTGCCCACTCACACAGACCAAGTAACAGATAAAGTTTCTCTGACTTCACTAAGAGCAACTTCATATCTCTGAGAATTCAATGTCTCATTTATCCACACTTTGGCCAGGCAGGTAGAGTGTTTGAGGTGAAGAATTCTGATCTGAAAACCTAATGACTGATGGGGGTACACTTGCAGTCAATTCATAGCCCTCTAGGGTATCAGATCTAGATGTGAATGAGGAAACAGAAGTCCAGAGAAAGAATCAGGCTTGTTCAGGGCCACTGGAGTGAAAACTCCTTCGTAATTCCCGGAACAACCCTCTTTACCACTCTCACTTGGAGCCATGCCTATTTATCTCCTGCCTGGCCCAGATTCCCGGGGTCTCAAACCACGTGAGACCTAGGAGGGGGTATTAGTCATTTGTGTTACTCTCCGACCAGCATAGTTTCCTGGCCATGAAGCCTTCTGGCTCTGGAGCTGTGTAACATGTGCTCATTTCCCTCCAGGGTTCAGCTTCATTTAAGCTCAAACAAATGAGAAATGCTCCCAAAAAATGTACAGTCCTTGACCTCTGAGCTCTTCCACTTGGCTGATGGCCTTGGGTGAGTTCTTCCCCTGTGAATCAAAGTCAGGAGCCAAGCTGCATTATTGTAAGGACTTCAAGCTCAATACCTTTCCCTGTCTGGAATGCTCTTCCATTTCCCCCCAGTCCTACCAAGTCTTTGAGGCTTAGGCCAAGTGACATTGACTTTAGAAGCTGCCTCCGATCCCCACCTCTCCACCACATTTGGCCCATAGTTACTATTTCCCTCTCTGAATTTCTAACCTACTATCTCTACTGCACAGTCCACACCCAGCATATTTTAAACAGGAAATAGAGAAATATAAATGATGTCTTATAACCTCCCTGAAGGTTCTACACCCTGAAGTCTCCCTACCCCACCCCCCTGCCTTTTAGTCTTATTGGCCTCAGACCGGTGGCATATTGGCTTACTGCTCCTTGGGATGCTATTCCTACCTCCCCTTATGTGGCTCTCATATTGTTTTCCTTCTCTCCCTCCCTCTAGCCATTTCTCTGGCTTGCTGTGGGGCGTTAGTGGAGGCTGAATGCTTACCCAAGTTACCATGCAACCCAAGCTTCTGGATGAACTAGATGTCATCTGACCTTTACTGTGACCAAGTGATAAAGTTAGGCAGGCACAGCAGTACTGCATCATAAAATGCTATTTTCGGGATTGGGCTCCAACTAGCCCTGACAGCCTAAGTAAGTTACATGAAGTGGCCCAAATATCCATGGTTCCTTCCCCTGGCCTGTACCGATGCCTTGTGAGGAGTACCCTACCCACCAGGCCACACCATCATCTCCCCTCTAGGTGATTACGAAAGCCTCTGACCTTGTTCTCCTTCCTCCAGTCTCTTACCTCTAGAGCTTTCAGGGTACCTGATTAGAGCCCAAAGCACCCTCTGCGAGAGTCCTTTGAGGACTAATGGCTTCCCTAAGAATTATGCCAACTTGACCTTCTAGTCCATAATATTTCTGGATATTTTAATGTTACTTATGTTACATTTCCCTGTTCAGTTTGTTATTTCATGCAAATGCACTCTTTTTATCCTATAGTCCTTTATATATAGCATTGACATGCTCCCCATTCCTCTTCCATGTCTGCGTTCCCAAATTTGGACCCATGGTTCCCCCTCACATTTTTTTCTTTCATACTTCTGCTATCTCTTTGGCATGGTTCTGTGCCTGAGAAATTCAAAATCTAATGAAGGAAATTTCACACTCTCCTATGATGATATGCATGCATATCATCATAAATTATAAATAGTAACCAGTACTGGGCATTTGCAGGGTTAGCGTATTCTCAAGAGTATCCATTCCTTAGCCTGAAATCAAAAAATAAGTCATGACTGCATGCAATAATACTATTAACACAATATCAGCAGCTAAAAGTTATATAGTGCTTTCTCTGACCAAATTCTTTAGGACACTTCACAACTATCTTTAGTATTAAATAATAGTATTAGTAAAAAGAATAATAGTAATAGCAGCAGTGATCACAGTAACCACACACACATACAGACCTAGTCCATTAGAAGTTAAATGAGATTTAAGCATCTAAAACCACTTTGAAATCCTACCACGGACTAGTCCATTATGAGGCCATCCTGAACAACCTCTCCCTGAGCTCCACCTCCCTTTCCTACCCACAGGAGTTCAGGCAGAGGTCTCCCAAGATCCCTGTGGTTAAGTTTCAGTGAGAGTATGTTGAAGTTGGATCTGTGACTAGAAGAGCCATAGGCAAGAAGAAGGTGGAGTTTTAACCATGTTAGTTCTCTGATGGATGCTCAAAAAGCCATGGTCTGGCAGCCTTCAAACTTAAAAACCCTCTCTCAGAATGGAATTTGTGTTGTCGTTTCAGGAAAAGGCTCTGTTCTTGAAAGAATGTGAAGAAGCCCAGGTGTGGGGGACACTGTGTGCAGTCTTTGTGCTAGACTTTGGTATATAACTGTCCCCATGTATTCCTCACGATGTCCCTGAGTGGGAGTAAGACCATGGCTGTTTTACAGACAAGGACACTGGTGCTCAGAGACATTTAGCACCATACCCAAGGTCATACAGAAAGAAGCATGCAGTACCACCATTTGGAGTCCTACACATCAGGCCACAAAGATTATTTTTAAAGAATGTATGTGATAAGAAGAGGTTATATTTGTTACCAAGAATATAATGTTCCTATAAAACTTTAAATTTCCTAGTATTTCTTGAGCTGTCTCCTTTTTAAGTTTGAAGTCTCTAGTCCTTAGTATAAGACTGCTCCAATAGCATACAGCTTCCTCAGATCGGTAGAACTCAGAATTACCTTCATTGTCTTGTGTCTTTAGGTGAGATGGTCCCAGGCTTCAGTGGATGTTATGAGAGTGGTCAGATGTGTGCTTTCTAGGATCAGTCATTTCCAGAGCTGGAAAAAAAAAAAAAAAAAAAAGCAGGTGGCAGAGGGTGGATGCAGGAAGTAGCAATAGGAGAAAGTCCAATAGGTGGGAGACACCTCTGAGGGTCCAGCAGTAGGAAAAGGGAGCTCACCTTAGCTAAGTTCTCTCAATTAGTTGGAGGGAGATCAGTTAAACGGATGGGGATGGGGGTAGTTAAGATTGCAAATCTAAGATTGGGGGAAGGGGCAAACAAAGACTTCGGGCTTGGATTTCATAGGATTCCCAGAAAAGCTACTAATAAATGGTATCCAAACAAAACTTGAGCCTAATTATAGGAATATGAGCAGAATGATCAATGCAGAAGTAGGATGAACAGATCAGATGACTTGATGCAGAATCCTGTGAAGTACCAAACAAGAACTCCTAGGGTCCTGTGTCTGGGAATGGCACATGTAGGATTTTGCCAAATGCTAACATCAGAAAGGACATTAAAGGCAGAGGGAAGAGCATGAGCCAAAACATAAATACTGAATGTACGTGGTATTTTTGGAGCAATAGCAAATAATCTGAAGTGAGGGAAGTAACACTTAGAAAATGTTAGGGGGGAGCAGATTACGGAAGACCTTGAATGTCAACTTAAAGAGCCTAGAGCTTGTGGGGAGTCAACAAGTCTGGGTGATTCTAACTGGTGGAAGATAGAGGAGAAGAGGCCACAAGGCTCACGGTAGGTGTTTGGTAGGGGAGAAACTGATCATATATAGATTACTCCTATAAAATCACAAACAGCAAAGGAAGGAATGACAATATTCAAACTACAAGAGATTTTGAAGACTTTGTAATTTCCTTATTTTATAGCTAGGGAGACCAGCTTACAGAATAGAAATCACAGAGATCTGTGTGGAACTAGAAATAGTGCTTATTCCAGTCGGTTGTACTTCGAGATTGCCAAGATAATAGAACAATAGAGGGGTCCAAATTTTCCCGTTGTTGATTGTAAAAATAAGTGGGGGAAAAATCAGAAAACTGTGGTGGGAGCGAGGCTGAATAATTAAACTCAAAGCCAATTTTCTGACCTAAATTTGCAGAGTCCAAGGACTTGACCGTGGGTTGCCCTTGGCTCTTCTTGCCAGCTTCTAAAGGTGGGCTTCGTGTTTATTTGATCCCTTGGTCTGTCAGACTTTTAACTCATAAACTGCACAAAACGTAGCAAAGTCAGAAAAATACTTGCAGGAGATTTCTGGTTTGCGAACTTGGCCTGGAAATACAGTCTGATTCCAGGAAAGAGCCAGATACCAAACCTAGGAAAAGGCAAGATCAACATGAAGAGAAATCCAACCACATTACCAGCTATTGGCTGACATGTCTGCTTTCCTTTAACAGGGGCTTAAATGGAGGAGGGAAAACCCGTTTCATGGATGCACAGACATAAAAGAGACTATTGGGTAGAAGCAGGCAGATCAGCGGAAAATGGGGAGAATGAGAAAATGAGGAGATGAGGGTGTGGAGGAAGAAAAGCATTCCAGGCTCTTGCAAGGGCATTCAGGTATGGGAGACCCCGAGTGTCAGAAATGGTTCTGTGTTGCCAGAAGGAACAGAGAGGGAGATCCAGCTAGAAATGGGGAGGTCTCAGGCCCAGGAGGGCTAAGACTATCCTCTAAGGAATCTGGCTTTTATTCAGCAGGCAGTAATGGGGGGCCACTAACTGTCTGAGAAGGGGGTGACACCGTTCATTAAAACTGTGCTTTCGGGGAAAATGATTGGAAAATGAGAGAGAAAATGCTTTAAAATGTGTGCTCAGATAAGACGCTAAAAGGACGCAAACCTAGGGCCTTGTTAGTGCTATAGACCCGGTTCTACCAAAGACTCCCCCCAGGCTTCCCATCTGCACCAACATTGCCCGTGTCCAAACACCTTACTCCTAACATGACTCCTGGTCCTTGGACCTCTAACAACACCACTAACTATAGATTTTTGCCTCCCTTGTGCTGCGAATGGCTCTAAGGCACAAGTGGGATCTGAGTAACCTCTATCTCCAGCATACAGCAAAGAGTCAGCCCCGTGGGAGCATCTGTTGAATGAATGCAGGCTTGGATGCCGGAATAAATCAGCAGATGAATGGAAATAGGATGCAGCTGGGTGCCGCACCCACATACTTTCTTTCCCTGCCCCATGGCCCTCCTGGTCCCAACACCAGCTGGGTAAATAGGGCAAAGTTGTTTCCTCATTCATCGGTAGTACAATATTAATTACTTCTAGGTGCCACTTGTTACCACTCAAACAGGAAATGTGAGGGCAAAGATAACCAGTTTGCTGGGTGACAGTGGGATGTGCTCTATCCTATGACCAGGACACCACGAATGCCTCCCACACCATCTGTCAGTTCTGCCTATACAGACCCATACACACCCGTACCCTGGGAGCCAAGACCCATGGGATACTGAATGTGGCGACTAAAGGATGGGCACACGTGGGTCTTTAAGACCCACGTGTACCCATCCCAAGGACCTAGACACAGGTCCTTCCAGACAAGGAACTGTGCTGGGTGGTAATCACTGGCCTTTCACATCTAGTGTCTATCTTTACTAGCCCATATGACGGCACTACAAAGTGGGTCTTATTGTCCCCAAGTGACAGATGACGGACCCAGAGCCTAAGGTGGTTAAATCAGTGGTTTGCAACCCTCCTGCCATGGACAGTCACCTGGGGAGTTGTAAGTGATTCAGAGGACCAGGCCCCAGCCCAGGCTGCCCCAGTCAGTTTCTGGGATGAGACTCAGACATTCGAGTACAAGGTGACATGACTGGTGAACAGAAACCCCAGGACAGGAACTCAGGGTCCCCCAGCCTTAGGAGCTTTCCAAAGCTCCATTGGCGTTAAGTAATATTCTTCTCTAGACCTGTCCTGAGGGACTTTCAGTCCAGCGCAAACAGCAGCTGGGGTGGGAGTGGGGGGCGGGGGGGATGCAGGTAAGGTGGTAAACTGGGAACAGGCTTCTTATCAGTCTGTCAGTTCCTATGCTATCTGCTTTTGATCGCAAACCAAAGGATTTTTTTTTTTAAGATTTTATTTGACAGAGGAACAGTGAGAGAGGGAACACAAGCCAGAGGAGAGGGAGAGGAAGAAGCTGGCTTCCCACTGAGCAGGGAGCCCCATGTGGGGCTCGATCCCAGGACCCAGGCATCATGACCTGAGCCAGACGCTTAATGCTGGAGCCACCCAGGTGCCCCAAACTGAAGGATTTACTTGTGGCTTCGATGGTGTGTTAACTATGCAGGCTCCTCACACCCATCCTACTCCCAACACAGCCTCTCTCCTGTCCAGTGGGGCCTTCCTGGCACAGAGGCCCGGGCTCTGCCTCTTCTTTGATTGGGGAAAAGCAAAGGGCAGCTTTGGCAGCTTTAATGGGTTGCCTTTCAGGCTGCTGACACAGCTGCCTGCTGGGTGGCCTGCTGCACCGTGCTGCTGGGGCCCTGTCCCCAAGGCCACCAAAGGTGACTTCTTTTTATGAGAAGATATGTGTTAGCTCATGAATTGCAGAGTAGCCATGCTGGAAAGAACCTCAAGTTAGTCTAGTTTACTACCTGCATGATCGTCACTCCCTAGACACTTTTCTGATGGGAAAATGGAAGCTTATTTGATAATTAAGTAGGAATAACCATGAAGTCCAACATAGCAAAACACTTCAATACCAATAAATTATAAAAATGGATGTTTATTTTGCATCTACTCCATGCCAGAGATTTTGCATACATAACCTTCATTAGTTCTAAAGGCCACTGCATTGCACATATCCAGTGGTCATCCATCGTCTCAGAGTACACGTGACCTTGCTGGGATGTTCATGGATCTCCTAGAATAGCGCTACTCATAACTTGTGCGGCCATTCCTCGTGGCCCTCTTAAAACTGAGGACAGGGCGCCTGGATGGCTCAGTGGGTTAAAGCCTCTGCCTTTGGCTCAGGTCATGATCTCAGGGTCCTGGGATCGAGGCCCGCATCGGGCTCTCTGCTCGGCAGGGAGCCTGCTTCCTCCTCTCTCTCTGCCTGCCTCTCTGCCTACTTGTAATCTCTCTCTGTGTCAAATAAATAAATAAAATCTTTTAAAAAAATAAAAAATAATAAAACTGAGGACAACCTCATGAGGAAGCTGTTATTCCTGTAGCGGTTCAGGGTATGACCCACACAGCCCCTTTCCTTCTGGAGCACGAATGGCTCACCACACAAAGATTACCGGCCAAATGGGAAACAAGTGATCACTTTTTAAGTCTGTGTGATCACCGCGTGTAGCAGGGAACTCTTGCTACTTAGGGTCACTCCAAAACTTGAAGGGTTTGAAACAAGGACCGTGTGTTATTGCTCACAGGTTTACAGGTCGATGCTGATCTGGGCTTGGCTAACCTTGGTTGAGCTCCTTGATATATGTGCATCAACCAGTGGGTGTGCTGACAATGGCTGGTCAGTGACAGGCTTGGCTAGGCTGGCTTGGTTGACAGGGATCTCTCTCACTCTCTCTCTCGGTCTCCTTTCATTCAGAAATTTAGTCTAGGCTGTGCATGGAGGGCATGGACTTTCAAAAGAGTGAAGGAGAGTACGTAAGAGCTCTTGAGGCCAGAACCCAGGCCTCATGCAATCACGTCTCCTGCTCTACTTGGAGGGTCTCCTACTCTACTTGGAGGCCTGTCCAATTACAGGGGTAGAGAAATTAACTCCACCTCTCAAAGAGAGGAGGTACAAAAACTTGTGACCACTTTTTCTTGTCTACCATACCCTTTAACTCAAGGTCACGGGTTATCTCTGTTAGAGAGCCTACCTCAGGTGTCCACCTGAAAGCAGCTGACCCATACTCCCCTTGTGATAAGCCCACTTATAGGTGGAGTATTAGGAACACAAAACTGAAGATGGAGGTTTTTGTTCAAGGCAGTGACCCCACCTACTACATGGGGGTTAGAGTTTGACCTCCACTGGTATTGAGCTCATTAGACACTCCTTTTCAGTGAGAAGTGCAGCTGAGGGGCACCTGGGTGGCTCAGTGGGTTAAGCCGCTGCCTTTGGCTCAGGTCATGATCTCAGGGTCCTGGGATCGAGCCCCACATAGGGCTCTCTGCTCAGCAGGGAGCCTGCTTCCCCCTCACTCTGCCTGCCTCTCTGCCTACTTGTGATCTCTCTCTCTGTCAAATAAATAAATAAAATCTTAAAAAAAAAAGAAGTGCAGCTGAGAGTGGAAGAGTCTACAGGGCTTCCGCTGAGCACTGAGAGAGGAAGAGAATGCACATTCTCTCCTCTGTCGGTCAAGGTGGGAATGTGGTAGAGAAGAATGTCCCTTCTTGATCAGCAGTCCCCAGATCCAGGTAAGGAAATGGAGGCTCAGAGAAATTGATATATGCCCAAGAATACATAGTAAAAAAGATAAGGCATGCTGCTCAAATTTTAATACCAAGGCCGTATTCAGATTCCCATCTTCTATTGCTACTAGCCCTTTGCTGAGTGAGCCAAACCAGGCTCTTAAATGTACTGGGCAGCTGGCTTGGTGCAAGCACTGTACTAAGCACCTTCATAAAAATTAGTGCAAAAATCGTCACCACTCCAAATGACTATTACTATCCTAATAATTAATGAGGAACAGTAGACTCAGAAATGATGAGATGTGTTCAAAGGGCTCCTGGATGTCTCAGTTGGTTAAGCAGCTGACTCCTGGTTTCAGCTCAGGTCACGATCTCAGGGTTGTGAGACAGAGCCCCATGTCAGGCTCTGTGCTTTGCGGGGTAGTCTGCTTCAGGATTCTCTCTCCCTCTGCCCTTCTTCTCACTTGAGCATGCTCATATGTTCTTTTTCCTTAAAAATAAATAAATAAATAAATAAATAATAAATAAATAAAATCTCTTAAAAAAAAAAGACGAGATGTGTTCAAGACTACAGTTAGTAAATGGAACATCATGGACCTAAATTTGAATTAAGGCTCTCCCCAGCTCCAAATGCTCTCCTTGGTAGAGGTACCCACTGGATCCCCTTGTCATGCATTGCATGCAGCAGGCAAACTGGGTTATTTTTCTCCCCTGAAGATTTTTCCTTATTCTTTTATTGACGTTATCCCTCTACAAGGAATGTATCAGAAACCACATTTTTGGTAATGTAACATTTCCCCTTCTCTCCCTGTATCTGTTGTCCTACGTGTAAGCTCTACCCTACCTATAAGACCTCTACTATCTTTGGGGCACTTGGGTGGCTCAGTGGGTTAAATGTCCAACTTCGGCTTAGGTCATGATATCAGGGTCTTCGCATCAAACTCCACGTTGGGCTCCCTGCCGAGCAGGGAGTCTGCTTCTCCCTCATTCTCCCCTTGCTCCTCCCCTGTTCATGCTCATGTGCACTCTGTCTCTCAAATCTTAACAAAACAAAACCAAACAAAAACCCAAACCACAACAAAATAAAACAAAAAACAAAAAACCCAAAACACCCTACCATCTTTAAAGGACCAGCTGAAATACCACTCCCTCCAAGATCCAAAATTAAGGTCTGTTCTTATCCTAACAAGAAGTCCTTTCTCCCTGCTTCCTCTGTGCTCCTACCTCCCGGCGCATACCACTTTTTGCCATATGCTGGTACTACTTGTTTCCTTTGTGTCCTATGCCGTGAAATCTTATTGAGCCACAGGGCTCATCACTGTAACCCCATTGCCCAGAATGGAGTCTTGTCATTGAGGAGACAAAGAAAAAAAGAAGAGTATGATTTCCATGCTTAGGTCATGGGAATTGAGTAAAATCCTCCTTTGCTGCTAGCAAACCTGGAAGACTGCCTGGAGGAAGCTGTGGGTCTGGGATCAGGAGCAATTTCTGACTCTCCTTGTTGCTTTCGGTCTTTCTCATCCCTTTGGTCTCTGATGTCTAAAAGGTGTTGAAAGAACTTTGGTAGAAATCAGTAGTTTGTCAGGCCTGGTTATGGCTGTTCTTGAAAAAGAGCAGGGGAAAAAAGTGTGCACAGACTGGTGTGGTAATAATTTAAGTTTCAGCCAAGTGAGATGTGGAGGCCTGCTTGAAGTGACACATTTCTGGCAGCTGATTGTCCCTGGAAAAGATAAAAGGGGGAATGAGAAGACAGCATTTTGTGGGAGTGCTTGCCATTTCTAAACGAAGTTGCTTTGTTTCTCATTCTCACAGAAAAGAAGGGATGGAAGTAGTGACTTTCTAAAGGTGAAGGAGACCAAGTCTTCACTCCCCATATGTCAGGCATGATAATTCCTAGCATGTGTACAGGGCTTTCTGCTGCATAGCCTTTCCCAGCTGCTCTCAGTCTCCAGCCCACGGAGGAGTGAAACCAGTGGAGAGCGAGATGAGAGGGAAGCTGGAACTCAGGGTGTCATGTAAATTTTTCGTTGTCTCTTTTAAAGACCCTTTTAGTATGGCACGTGTTTTCTTTTTGATGACCTTTGATTCTTCTTTCAAGACATGAAGACTGACTCTTTGAAGACCACTCTCCCCTGCCAGGCGATCTAATCCACAGGGAGCCTTCCAAGACCAAAGAACAAAAGGAGCCAGAGAAAGGCTTTACAGAAAGACTTTCCAGAAACACTTCTGGCCCCAGATCCCAGTCAGGGCTTGCCCATGACCCACTTCATGACCTTGAGCAAGATGCTTCGACTGTCTTACGTTTCCCTGGCAGAGAGTTCGCCATGCCCTCCCCTCTGCTCCCAATATATTCTCAACACCATATTATCACTTAGATTTTATAACATACTTACTGTTGGTCTGCGAGTCACCTCTTCAGGGATTCTCTCCCCAGTCCTCCCATGTAGAGCAGCTTCTTCCACCAAATTCTGTCTCAGCCCTGCAATGGTGACTTCAAAACCCCAATCACAATTGATCATCCTGTCTTGGTATCTCTGCTTCCTTGGAAGAGGTCCTGGTAGTCTCTCCAACTGCAAGGCCAGCTGTGTGAGGACAGGGCCAGGTCTGTTCTGTTCACCAACCTGTACCTCAGTGAAGTCAGGCCTCAAATACTGATGAGGTGGATGATGCCTCCTGCGGGAGATGGGGGGCGGGGGGGCTCTTTTAGTCCAGGATCTGGTGCAGAACTGGTGCTCAGTTAAGGTTGTGTTGATGACAGAGGCCTGTCTCTACCCCTTACCTCACACTCTAGCCTTGGCCCATGAAAGAGGGAGCATTGACTTCCATCCTTATGCTCCGGTTTTCCACCCCTTAGCAGGTTCTCCTGAGAGGACAAGGGATTGTCCACATGGTTGGACACACCCTGACTGTCCTTGACCCTGAACTGTGAGCGGGCAAGGACACTCTGTGGAAAGGCACCACACAGCTGCGAATGTACACTCTTCTGCTTCCTGAAGCATGAGGAACAGGATTCTGCTTGCTCTGTCTCTGGGGTAATACATGTGGCCTGTGTTGCCTGCTTTCTCTCTGCCTGCAAGAAGTGACCACCGGGCAGCCATGTCCCAAATGTTCTGCTGTTTGACTCCTGATGGGATGAGAGGGTCAGGCCGGCAATCCTTATTCATATGGTGGTTTGGGTAGGTGAACTTGGGCTTGGCTTCACCAACCCAGACATTTCACTTTGCACACCTGAGGCCGTAAAACCGAATCAGGTCCAGGGTGTAAGCAGAGTATATGCTTTGGTCTGGGCCACCTTCTCCAAGACAGCCTTACCAGCGCTTTGTCATGTGGCCTTCCGGGCTTGCTCAGACGTCAATATAATTTAGTACTGAATTTTCGGTGTCCTTATGGATTTGTGTACTGGGTATTTGGGAGACAAATGGATAACTCTGGGGATTCAAGTGTTACACTCTACCCCAAAACCTAAGAGTGTTTCACTTCTCAGCATTTAATTCTAGACCACCTGGATCCTCAAAAGGCAGAATGTGAGTGTCCAGTATCTACATGCAAGAACACTCCAGGTGATTCCTACACACTGAAAATTTGAAAACCATGTTCTTAAAGAGCTGCTGAATAAATGAAGGAGAATAAATTCCTGTGAGTTTGACAGATGGCCCCTGTAGATTGATGGAGCCGGCTCCGAGATTCTAGGTTTACTCTGTGACTCTTGAGAATTTGATTCTATATGAAGAGGTTGCTAGTAAAGGCTTATGGGCCTTGCTGTTAGACCCGTCTGAGCTAGGGTCACAGCTCCACCATTCCCCAGCTGTGCAACCTTAAGCTAGGCACCAAACTCTCTGAACATCAGTTTCTTCAATATATAAAATTGGAAGATTGTCATCCATTTCTTTTTTTCTTTTTTTAAGATTTTATTTGTCATGGGGGGTGTGGAAAGAGAGAACACAAGCAGGGGAAACAGCAGGCAGAGGGAAAAGCAGGCTCCCCGCTGAGCAAGAAGCCTGATGCCAGGCTCGATCCCAGGACTCTGGGATCATGACCTGAGCTGAAGGCAGACACTGAACTGACTGAGCCACCAGGCATCCCCTGTCATCCATTTCTTAAGGTAGCTATGAGGATTACTAACTTAACATGCGGTTTTTGGTGCATAGAGGCAGTTTGTGAATATGCTGCAAAAGAAAATAAGTATGTATAAATAAATAAATAAATAAATAAATAAATAAATAAATAAATAAATAAAACTTTAAACCCTGAAAGGCACAGAGTACAAGGATGGGATATGCCTGTGGTAAGGAATCGCTGAAGCTTTGAACTTGCATCTGGATTCTGGGGTCAATGTACACACACTCGCATTGTGCGCAGACACACTTGTGTCTGATTAGTCTCACTGCTGCAAAACAGAACACAGCCCGTTCCAGCCTGTGGGTGCATCTGAACCAAGTCTCTGTTTGCCCGCATCTGACCTCTGCCAAGTCCTTACAGTGGGCCCACCTCGTTTCAATAGGCTTGCTGATAACAAGTGTCCCATCTTCTCTAGAAGAAAATAAACATGCGAGGCCACACTGTTTTGTCTTAGAGCCTTCAGTTAATAGATACCAGTGAAACTAATAGGAGCTTATATGTTAGGTGAAGCGTTCTTGTCGGAAAATTATTCCTAAAACCCAGATCAGAAGGCCTGCCCTGGAAGCTACTGGTAAATGATTTTCAGATGGAAAAAGAAGGCTCAGAAAGAGGAAGTGACTACCCCCCAAGGTCAGCTATTTAGCCAATTTTTGGTTAGAACGTGGCAGACCACAGTAAGCCATGAGCTAGACCGAGGAATCCATGCATAGTGCTTCAAATAACACTTGTTTCCTTGGTCTGTATGGGAGAGAAGACTCTGCTCTTTGCCACACAGGGCCTCCGTGCTTTTCCCTTCCCACTTAGGACACCACAGCAGTGCCCTTTATCACTGGGGACAGAGGGCCTCAACAACGTCTTTGTCCAGAAGGTCAATTCCTAGGAAGCCACGTGCCAGGCCTATTGATTTAGGCTCCTCAACTAGCCCTAGATCTGGGTGTCCTCCTCTCCCTGGCTAACGGGGAAACTGAGAAGTGCCAAGCGGCCCTGAGACTCCAAATCACACAGCTCCAAGCTACCATACCCTGGTGAGAGGAGAACAGTCTAGTTTTTTAAGACCTTCTCTTCCCACCACACTCTGCTACCTCTGCTGCTTGTCTATCTGTCCCTCATAAAATCACCATATCTACTCCCTAGATCAGTTTCTTCGATGGAAAATATGCTTCATGGGAATCTTGTCTGTCGTCCTCTGGAGTATTTCTGTAGGCTTTGGGCGATGCCAAACATTCGAGAAGGAAGGGTGGGAAAGAGGAAAGGATTCTGCTTCTGCCCCCTGAGCCTCTATTCATTGTTCCAGAATCAGATCAAAATGATGACAAACCCTCAAAGGTACATAGTCTTCATATTCATACAGGTCTTTGTAGGGCTACTGGAAGGATCCAAAGAATGCAAAGTGGAAAGAAAAGGTATCTTTACCTCAGTTTTATGTGTCATCCTCTCCTGAGAACTACTGAGTCCTCATAGCTGGGAAGCCCACAGGGTGTGGTGGTTCCTTCATCTCCTGTCCCCTTCAGTGGGGCATTGCAGGCAATAATGGGTGGCCGTGGGGGTGTGCACAAGAGAAAGGGATCTGGAGGCCTTCCAGAGCCCTGTCCCCCTAAAGAGCAGATGCCTGATGGGAGATGGGGAAGAGCACATGCAGAAGGAATGGCACTTGCTAGGGACACACCTCTGAGAAAGGGCGATGTGTTCCGGGAATGATGTGGCTGGAACCCAGGGCATGGAGAAGAGCAGCTCCAGGTGCTGAAACTGGAACCACGCACAGGGACCAGACCTCGGGGAGGCCTGGAATGCTTGGACGTCAGCCTGGAGACAGTGACTGCTGATAGCTGTAGGCCTGAGTGTGGCCCCTTCTGAACCTCCTGTCAGTGTTATCTCTTTAAAGCCCTCTCCTAAGGGCAGAATGGAGCAGGACAAGCCTAAGGGTGGCCAGAATTGTTAGGAGGCTAGAAGGAACATTCTGGAGAGAGGGAACAGAGACTTCCCTGAGGCACTGGGCATTGCTGCCGAGGGCAGTAAGTAAGAGGAGACTCAGGCAGAGTCAAGGTTAGAGTGGGCTTTGCTCGCAGGAGGGCCTCAATCTGCCCAGGGTTTCCACAGCAAGTGGAGAGCAACCTAGGGCCTCTGTCTCCTAGGACAGTGTTCTTGCCCCCCATGGGGCAGGCACTGCCTCACATGCCCCTGGTGTGTGGCTGGGCCCCTGGCAATGTCCCGCACTCCCCAAGCCTCCAGCTCAGCCCCCTGCTCCTGGCCTGGCCATAGGTCTGTCTGCCTCTGTTTCCCATCAAAGAATTCCTCTACCTTGAGGGTTAAGCTGAGCCCTCCCCCCAGCCCCCACTGAATACCTCTGTTCACTCAGTCTCTCCTCAAACACTTCTTTTACACCAAGCATTGGGACCTACCTGGCCTCTCAGGACTTTGCCTCACTTTATCTTTGAAGGCTTCTTTAATGTTAAAATTCAAAGATTTTTGAATTCATCTAGGGTCAAGGTAAACCTCTGACTTGTCCAAGGCCCCAGCAAGTAAGTTGGCAGGTCAGGCCTCTCAACAGACTCCCAGCTCCATGGGATTTCCCCGACCTCTCAGCGGCCTAAGAAATTGGGACTTCGACTTTGGTCTCCTCAAACCTGAATGCTTTTCCTTATAGGAACAAGGCGCCAACAGGTGAATGCCGTTCCCTGGCCCCAGGTGAGGCAGGCACAGAGTGGGTTCCCAGCGTGGGGGAGCACGCCCGCCGGCAGGCTGACACATGCTGTTCTTCCTTCCCTCATTCTGAGGGGATGTGCTCGTTGATGAGCTGTGGAGCCTATCCAGAATGTTTTCAGAGCTGTTAGCTATTATGTCCCCCCAAAATAATAAATTGCACACTGCAGCTCTGTGTCTTTCTCTCTTTCTTTCAAAGCAACTGGAGAGCTAAAAATACCAAGCCTTCCTCCAGGGCCCTTCTCGTGTCCGAGTTACCACCAACGGGAAGGTCCCACCGGCCCTGGAGCCCTTGCTGACTTTGAAAAGCTCACTCAGCACCCACGGAGAGCCCTCTTGGCCTCCAGGTCTCGGGACGAGCCTTCCTGGGCTTCTCTGTGCAGACACAGACCGCAGGCTGCCCGTTGTTGGCTGAGTACGGAGCTGGGCCCCAAGCCTGCGGCCTGCCTGCTCCTCGGGCCACCACGTCTGCGTTTATTATTCCAGATGATAAAGCGTACTGTCCTGAGGAGTTCAAAGCCCCAAATAACGAGGCTGCCTCATGGGCAGGAAAGTGGTGGTGGATTTCCTAGAGCAGCGGCCAACCTCTTGCTCTCCCTCACCCCGACTTCTTTCCTTCGAAGGCCCTATTCTCCAACCTCTTCCCTTCTTTGTCTTTCCCTGGCTTGCTTGCTTTTTTTTTTTTTCCTCTCCCAAGAGCCCCTGAGTCAGCCCTGTAGAAAGCAGTTGGAATCCCCAGGGTTACTTGCTAAGGGCCTCTCTGGCACTGGTAGTTTATAAAAGCTATTCTTCTCCATTTTTGTCTGAGGCCACACATTTTGAGTGGGAGTTTCTAAGTCAGGCTGATAAATGCCCAGCTTGCAAGCCAGGGGCTAGGAATCCTGGGCCCAGCCTGCCTGGGATATTAGTATACTGAAAAGGCCCGTCAGAAGTGGGAATATCTATACGCAGCAGAATGGACCAGAAAATGAGATGACTCTGCAACATCCCTAGATCTGTCATCTTGAGAAAACTATATTTCTGTGGCCCTCTGTTTCTAATATGTCTAAAGGGGTTAGGAATCTTTGTCCTGCCCTCTCCGAGGAAGGACTGAAGCTTACCTAGGATCATAGATAGGAAAATCCTTTGGTGCCCGCGGGCTGCTGTAGTGATATTATGGGGTCTCTATGACCCATGGTTATTGTAAGAAGAAACAAGACTACGTATATAAACTCCCTCACATGCTATCAGGCACAAATAAACATTAGCTGCAATTATCACTTGCCACTGGCCAGGTCCCCCAAGTAGCAGGCCAAGATGGGCTGTGCATGCAGAGACTATCAAGGAATGTTCTCAGGATTCCCCACATCCTGAAAGAGAAGGGACAGTGGAAAGGCCAGGCAGAAGAAGATGTGGGTTACAGTGCAACCTCAACAGAGGTCTCAGCCAGCATTACAGAAAGCTCTAAAGTGGGGAGGGCCTTTCACTTACCCACAGTTGGGGGAAGGGAGCCAGGCATTTGTATCTCACCCCCGGGATTCACTCATTGGATGTGGGCTGCACTAAGAAGACCTCGTGATCTCAGGAGAGACTGTTCTCTTTAGCTGATGCAATCCTCAAAGGGAACTAAGAATTGAGGGCTATCTGCTGGCAGCCCTCCCAGCAGCTGGAGGAAGAATTCCTTAAGTGCAGAGACAAGGTCTGGACCATGCATCCCAGCGTCCTCTACATCATCATGATTATTACATAAATATAGGGATTTGTTTTGATTCTTCATGTGGTTGAAAAAATTCTGATATTGGCTAAGGAGTCTGTAATTAGAAATGGGGAGAAATGTCTACCTAACCCGCCAGTAAGTAACCACTGATCAGCAGCTGTTCAAAGGAACACGTCAGACTTAGCCATCCAATGGGCCCACAACAAAGAACCCTGATTTCCAAGACCACTCATGACTGCCTATTGATCTTCCAGCCTTGTACTCTCTGTCACCCCCTACTGGCCAATTCTGTGTACTGCCTCAATGGTACTTAGTCGACTGCTTATTCTATCACCCTATTGCTTAAACAAAACCAAGGGCTGGGGTGCCTGGGTGGCTCAATGGGTTAAAGCCTCTGCCTTCGGCTCAGGTCATGATCTCAGGGTCCTGGGATCGAGCCCCGCATCAGGCTCCCCGCTCAGCGCGGAGCCTACTTCCTTCTCTCTCTCTCTCTGCCTGCCTCTCTGCCTATTTGCAATCTCTCTGTCAAATAAAGAAATAAAATCTTTAAAAAACAAAAAACAAGGGCTTCCATCCCTAAGGAAACAGTCAAGACTCCTCTTCACAACTGTTTCACCTGCCCCTTAGCAGCCTCATTCCCTGCACCTCCCCCTGCCCCCCACCTCTTGACCCCCCAGCATCCCACATTCCAGGTACAGCACCATGTCCACACCTGGAATTCTCTCACCACGTTTTCCTCATGATGGATTCCTATGACGCCTTTGACGCCCGGCCCGAGTGCCCCCAATTGTGTGCGTTGCCTTCACCTATGGGAGAACATGTGCAGCACCACAATTGGGAGCTGGTTTGGCTTCATAGCCAGTCAGCCTCGCTTTGATTATAGTCTACCCTTTCCTGACTTAAAGCTGTTCTCCAAAGTCTCCTAAAGACTCTGAGGTGGTTTCATTATCTGTATGATCAGAATAACCAAAGGATTATTGCTCGCTTCAAAGGACTGTCGTGAAGATGAAATCAGGTGACATGTAAACTACCTGGCTGAGTGCGAGGCCTGGAATCCAAGCTACACTATGTTTTGGGGTTTGTGGGGAGCAGTGTCCATTTCTGTGTTCTCAGAGCACAGATTTGTCACAGCAGTGGTGCAGTGTCTCCTGTACTGGACTCGAAATTCCCGGAGGGCAGGGTCTGTTTCTTCTCACTCAGGATTCCGTTCCTAATGCCTAGCTCCATGCCTCAATCAATTTTTAAATTAAAAAGTATTCTGGGAATGTTGAAATCAATGAACTTGAACAGAATTCCAAAGGTTCTCTAACACAGAGGGCATCCATGTCATTTTTCGAGAAGAGGACAGTGCAATCCCAAACCTGGGGACCGGCCCTGGAGCCTTGGCAGCTAGACCGGAGGAGGAAGGACTAGGCTGCCATGATGACAAACAGCCTATCTTCCTTCCTTTCCCAGGCAGCTGCACTCCACAGTGACGCAGTCATTCTGGACAAGCTCAGACTAAACACAGAGACATCACTGTCTCCACGCGTGCTTCTCACGTGTCCACATCCAATCTGGGAGAAGGCTCCTGGGGACAGAAAATGGGACTGAGACCCCCTCAAAGTAATTTTGAACCTGTGAACCTGTCATCCTCCTGTCTCTCTTTCTGGAGCAGCCTCAGGACAAGTCCACGGGGCAGTGACTCAGTTTCCATCTGACCATACCACTCTTCCTTTGTGACCTGGGCCCAGGCCATCTCACCAGATCTTCCTTCTCTGAAAAGAGCAGATTGTGTGGCTGACCAGAATTCCACAGAGAAGAGATGGTCCCCTCTTGGCTGCTTTAATTGTTCTTCATAAGGAACATGTATGATATAATGATGGTGTTTGGAGGAACTCCCATTCAGATAGTAATTTGGGAGGGGGGGAAGCCTCATAAACACTAAAAAGAAGACCAAGGATATCAAAGAGAAGATGGCATTCTTCTCTTTCACTCGATATTGAGCAAATATTTATTAAATGTCCACCATGTGCTAGACATTTGTCTGTGCTCTGGAGGTCCGACGAGAGGAGACATCAGCTGTGCCCACAGGACACTCCCAGCTAACCAGGCAGGCAGTGCGATAAGCACGGTGGTCCGCTATGGATGCTGGCAGATCAGAGCCCCACTGTGGACTTGGAAAGGCTCCCAAGAACATGGTAATTAAGCTGAGTCCTAAGGGATCATCTCAGAATTACTCATGTGAGAACAGGCAGAAGGTAGAGGAGGAAAGAATGTGTTTCCGTCAGAGGAGATGGGGTGTAAGAAAGCACAGAGGTAAACAGAGCATCAGTCATTAAAAATGAGACCTCCAGTCACTGTGGGTGGAGCACTGAGTGTGCAGACAGAGGCGGAGATCCTACAGGAGAGGGACCTGGAAGTCATGTGGGGACAACCAGATCTTAGAGCACAAAGGAGCCTGTAAGCCCATGAAGCAAGATCCTAAAATCTAAACCAAAAGTGCTCTGTGGAGGACATACCTGCCACGTTCATCAGGTGGTTCTCCCCATGTCCATGTCCTATGCGGGCCCTGCGCTCACCCCGAATTACCACCTAAGCATAAGAAAACTTAAAGCTTTCTTTTAGAACTTGCACAAACCTGAGGAAATAGGAGAAATGAAGACGAATGGACTAGTGTGGTTAACTTTATGTGGCAATGGACTAGGCTAGGCTGCTCAATGGTTTGGTCAGATACTAATCTAGATGTTGCTCTAAAGGTCTTTTGTAGATACGACTAACAATTCTAGCCAGCTGATTTTGAGTAAAGCAGATTAGCCTCCATGATGTGAGTAGGTCTCATCCAATCAGTTAAGGCCTTGAGAGCAAACGCTGAATTTCCCCGAGAAGAGGGAATTCTGCCTCAAGACCGTAACACAGAAACCCTGCCTCAGTTTCCATTCCGTTGCCCGGTACTAAGGATTTCAGACTTTAGACTGCTTATCAACGTTTACCTGAATTTCCCGCCTGCCAGGCTGCCCTGCAGATTTCTGACCTATCAGCCTCTATAATTGCCTAGGCCAGTTCCTTAAGATTAATCTCTTGGGTGGAGATAGATGGCAGATGACAGACGAGCATGTGTGTACACATACGTACATACATACATACATGTGCGTGTGTATGCACACTTGTACTAGTTCAGTATCTCTGGAGAAACCTCCCTGATACAACCAGGAGTCAGATAACACACTCCACAACCTGTTCTTTCTTAATGAACTTCTGAGTTCAGTAACTCCTCAGCACAATGGAGACTAACCACTCCCTCCCAGTATGACTTTGAGAATTACCCGGAGACGTAAAGCCACTCAGCATATACTGGTTACCACATAGTAGGTCTCTCGGCTTGTTTCCTTCTCCCTTTTCTTGCTTGATTGATAGGACAGATCCATACCCAACGAAAGGGCATTTTTTTTTTCTGCTGACACAGGCTGGCCTGGATGAAATCTGATCTAGACTGGGAAGTGCTGAACAAATAGAAAAGAATTTACTCTCGGTAGTATTGCCACCATGATGGATGGCTGCTCCAAGGGCTATTTCTCAAGAATTCACAGTAGAGAAAAATGTTCGGGCTTGATTTTCTCTGTGTGTGGAAAATAAATCGTATGACAAGGGTGGCGACATTTGGACGCGGAGAGGGCTTAGCCGAGGAATTAAACATGTCAGGAGCCTCAGAATGAAAACAACATAGAAATGGAAGGTGAAAGGGGCATATTTGGAGAGCTTGACAAGTGGCACAATGGGAGGAAAGGTGGCATCTGGAAGGGGATGTCGGTCATTCCCTGCCACTACAGCCGTGGTCTGCCCTCAATAACTCAGCAAGGTGGGAAGGGGGAAAACGAGCCCAGGTTCTAAGGCTCTGTTATCACAACTGGCTTAAATTATTTTCCCTTGCTTAATTGACCACATAGCAAACAGAGGAAAGGCAGGCAGGCTGCTGCTTTTTTTTTTTTTTTTAATCTTTGGCTATTTCATCTCTCCAGTTCCNCTTTTTTTTTTTTTTTTTTTTTTAATCTTTGGCTATTTCATCTCTCCAGTTCCTGTCAGCAGACCTCCCAACATTAGCTCTATCTGAGACCCAGAGAGAGAGGAAGTGTCTGGAATAATGTCACACAGAACACAAGGGGGAAAGCCACGTCTACACCCCAGGTCTGTGTGAGTTCCCAACCACAGGGCTTCTGTAAGGAGCCAAGAGCGTTATCTAGGCAGGGATGGCAAAGGAGTTGCACTCCACACACTGACTCTGATGAATGATTGACCGCACTTAGCCGAGGAGCTTGAGAGCAAACGCAGGTTCGGCATGAAAGAGGGTCATAACTGACTAGTGATATCTGCCCTGGGAGACGGAGATTCTGCAGAGGGGCCAAATATTTGTCATTCCTTACCTGTCCAACTTTTCCTTCTTTTTCCCTACATCCTAGGTCAACAAAATATAGCCAAATGAGGCCCACTACCTGTCTATTTATAAATAAAGCTTTATTGGAGCACAGCTCTACTCATTTGCATATTCTCTGCAATGACTCTTGCTGTACAACCATAGAACAGATTTTGCAACAGAGACCATGTGGTTCACAAAACCTAAAATGTATACAAACTGTCCATTTATAGAAAATGTTTGCCAATCTGCTCTAGGGTACACTGGGACCCCAGCTGACTTGATTCCAGGATTCCAGTCAGATAATGAGGTCATTCCTTCATAATTCATCACATATTTACTGGATGTCTAATGTGTTCCAGATACTCTCTGATATATAACATAGCAATATATACTATGTAATATAACATAGTAATTTATACTAAGAAGGGAAACAGCCTAAGGATGACATGGGTATGTATATCTGGATATGTATGTCATCCCCAGGCTGTTTCCCTTCTTAGGCTCAGAATGGCTTCCAGGGACAATCCTGCCTGCTCATTAGAATCACTGGAAAGCTTTTAGAAAATAATTACATCTGGGCTCTTCTCCAGTCCAATTAAAAGCTCTAGAAAGAAGATTGAATCTTGGTGGTTTTTTTTGGAAAGTTCCCCAGGGGATTTGAATGTATAGCCTGTTGAGACCAGGGTTCTAAGCCATTCAAGTGGGAGTGAAGACAAGAGATTATCTGATCTAATTCTTTATTTTATGAGTAACCTGTGTTTTGTCCAATGTTACAGAGTTCACCCCATTTCCTTTCATTTCAGTGAGCTGTGTTTGGGTGTCCACTGTGTCAGGGACTGGGCTATGTAATGAGAAACCAAGGTGAGTGGAGGGGCCTCGCCATGGCATAGGAGGAAGAACGTAGATTCTGTAGTCAGACCAACGGGGCTCAGTTCCAGGCTCTGCCACCACGAAGTCTTGGCTCAATCATTTGAACAATGAGAGTCTTTCTAAACTCTGAGGAATGAAGGAAGGAATACATATCTCACAGAGGGGAGGAAGAGGTTCACTGTGAGAATGTACACATGGCCCACAGAGGCCCTAAGAGGCCCTTGGAAATTATTAACCCCTTTCCAAGCAGATTGGGGATGATTTCAAGCAGGTTGAGGATAGAAGAAGACTGGACTGGGCCATAATTGTGCATCAGAAACTGGGGGCCTTTAACAGGTGATCTCTGCTGGCCAGGAGCACGTCAATGCGCAGGGCGACAGTCCTGAAGGATTTCAGTTCAGGTTTTCATCACAAAATGACACCTCTTGCTGAGATGACTGATCCCAGAGGACAGCCCAGTCTAAATTTAGATGGTTTTGTAGTTCTCTCAGGAGTCCAGAAATGTGGGTGCCTAGGTGGCTCAGTGGGTTAAAGCCTCTACCTTCGGCTCAGGTCATGATCTCACGGTCCTGGGATCGAGGCCCACATCAGGCTCCCTGCTCAGCAAGGAGCCTGCTTCCTCCTCTCTCTCTGCCTGCCTCTCTGCCTACTTGTGATCTCACTCTCTGTGTCAAATAAATAAATAAAATCTTAAAAAAAAAAAAAAAGTCCAGAAATGTGATTGTTTCAGGCTCAGGGCTTCCAAGTATGTATGTAGTGGCCAAGTTGACCGTGGCTTCCCCACTCACTGCATTTTGAGTGGTGAGTCACAGTGTCTATATGGTCAGTTTGGGGACTGAGAAATCAATGCACTAGAGCCATCCAGCTTTCCTTGGTAATCAGCTGTCATTAGGAGGAGACATGAGTCATGAGGAGCACGCACACGTGTGTGTGCGTCAGTGCCAGGGACTCGCTCGTTCCTTCTACATGAATCACCAAAGGCAATCACAATGTCATGAGCAGCCTGGAGTGATGCCGCCAAGTGAGTATGAGCTGGGGGACCCCGGGCCTGACTCAGGACCATCAGCAATCTCTGCCAATAAGCGCACATCTTGCTCCCCTCATGACTTTCCCCAGGGGATCCCTTGCCTGAAGTTTCCAGGTCAGGAAAAATAATCTTCATCCACAGGGAGAAGATTCCAGCTCTTTGGCAGGAAAAAAAAAAGGCAGACTAAAAATGTGAAAACAGAAATGCTCTTCAAAAATGATACCTGGATTGAAAGTGACATTTGTCTGGAAGGGGATAGATACAGAGCGCTTCCCACGTGTCAGGCACAAAGATTTTAAATCTCAGTCATCAGAGTGAATTAATTCTCTGAGTGCTAATTTCTTCATCTCAAAGCTCCATTTTAAATATGTGTCTCCTAAGTTTTGAGTTATAAAAATATTCAATAATAACAGGAAACCTGTATGAATCACTGAGCTAGACATGGGATTAAATCTGTTATATATACTCCACCACCCCCATGAAGGAGGTAGAGCCTAGGGCCACGGCACAAACCAGGGACTCAAGGCCTCCAATTGAGGCTCATCTGTCAGATTTCACACAGAAGCAATAGAATCCATACTATAAGCCCTGGTGGCCTGACTCCAAATCTCTCTGCCCTTCAAGTAAATGAGGACACTGTGACACTTCAATTTTTCTGAATCTCACAGGGGCGCAAAATACAGTCTTGAACCTGGCATTTCCTGGCTCCTGGTCCACTACTATTTAAAACTTCTGCCTTAACAGGTCTCATAAAGTTAAAAGCAGGTCAAAGGACCAAAGGAGTTAACAAGTTCACCCATCTCCTCTGGTGAGCCACAGCCCACAGAGAAACAACTGAGGGCTCGCTGAGGGCCAACAATCCGGAGAGGAGGTCCTAGTATAATAAGAGATACTCAATATCTGGTAGCTGTGTCCCGGACACCCTAGCACACATCGTCATACACAGTCCTCAACACAAGTCTATGAATTAAGTAGAATTATCTCCACTTTACAGGAAGCGGAAACTTGCAAAATGAAATTACTTGTCCAAGGTCACTTAGCTGGGGTATGAAAGAGTTTCTATTAGAATCTTAATTTTCTTTACTACTGTACTGAAATTCCTTGAGGTCAGAATACATGTTGATAGTTTTATTAACTTACCATAGTGCCTGGAACAGAGCAGAGGCTCAATAATTAATATATTCTTCTTCGATGTTAATAATATTCAATAAGAATGTGCCTGGCATTGTGCTAAATGCTTTGTAACATTTTTTCAGTGTTCACAATAAGCCTGTGAGATAGATTTTGGATACCCTTCTTATAGGCTGGGGAAACATCCTAAGCGAGGCTAAAGTTGATCACACAGCAGATGCAGGATTCAAATTGAGGTTCATGCAACCCCTAGATTGTGTATCCTCCAAAATCATCCTTCTCTGCTTTGTGGAAGAAGAGCATTATGGCCAAGAGTCTGATTGCTGGAACTGCCTAGTCTCCACGTCCTCTGTGCCCTCAACAATCGGCCTCCAGTAGCACTGCTGGACCTTGCAAAGAGAACCTGGAGCCTCACTGGCAGAGAGTGGGTTTGCCAACATTTTCCAGCCATTTTGGGGTTTCTAAAGTCTGAAGTGCATATTATTGGAGCTTGGTGCTCCTTAGGAACTATTTTTATACCTGGAATGTGTTGGGAGCCAGTTAGCTGCTGCCACAGCTCAGATATCACCTGGTGCTTTTTTCTGGACGGGGTGAATAAATCACATGACCAGCTAAGCCAGACTGTGTCTGTCTGGGTCTGTATCTGATAAGAAGCTCTCAACAAGTGAGCTGTGTTCCACTTTCTGCAGAGCTGGCTACATAAAAGGCAGTGGACAAGTGGATAAGAATCACCAGATTTCAAAACGGGAAGGCCCATCCAACCCCCTTGCTTGAAGGTAGAGAAACTGAGACCCAGTGCCTTAGGCTGGTATATTGGGTTGCAAGACCTGGAAATCAATTCAACTCAATGGAGAGTGGTGTATCATAATTACAGAAGGGTGTTTTATTGAACCCACTTGTGGGACAGACAAACCAGATCACAAGACTTGGAAAGTCCTCCCCCTTGTGGCAGATAGATACAGGACACAGATACACCTTCTAGAAACAAACAAACAAACACTTGCCACATAGTTGGGGAGAGTGCCTGTCCCCAGGCAGCTTCCAGCTCTCCACTCCCCAGGGGTCTGCCTTAGCTATAGAGGTCAGCCTGCATCAAGGTCCTGCCCTTGCAGGAGTAGCCCACATTCCATGATTAAGCTAGGCAATGTCAAGGCCCAGTCATTCAGACCTACAAGGGACATCCCAACGGGCAAAATTTGTCCCAGAATACCCATTGTGTTGGCTAAAGCCTTGTTGGACCTCCATCACAGGTCAACCTCTCCCTCTCCTTTGTATGGTTTCCTCTCACTTCCTTTCACAGAGGTTGTTCCCTCATAAACACCTTGTAACCCAAACTCTAAGGATCTCCTTTGGAGAAGCCAACATGTAGCACCCTGACTTTCTGGGAAGAAAATGATATTTTCTTCCTGCGCTCCCCAGATTATCTATTCTATTTGACAACACCTTCCCCTATAAAGCATCCCTGGATTTTCTTCTTGCACATAACCCATCATGGCTGTGCTCCAAGTGATTGCCTCAGCACCTGTGGCAGATCCTATTTTCCAAATTAACTACCACAATATTTTCAGTCCTACATGTCCTCCCAGAAACTTGCCACTCTCCATGAGAGGCAGGAAGAGTCTGTTTTTCCCTCTGATGAAGCTGGGCAGGACTTTGTGACTGCCTTGGTAAGCCGAATGCATGTCATGAATGACATCGTGTGATATCTAAGACTAAGTCATAAAAGGCAATATGGCTTCCACCAGGCTTTCTCTCTGGGGACACTTAATCTTGGAACCTAATCACCACTTTGTGAGGGAGCCCAAACTAGCCCCTATGGTGAGAAAACATAGAAAGAAACCAAGGTCTGTAGCTGACAGCCAGATCAATAGCCAGGCATGTGAATGAATGAAGCCTGAGATGATTCCAGCCCTTCACCTTTGAATTTTCTAAGACCCCAGACATGGTAGACACCGTTGTTCCCACTGTATCCTGTGTGAGTTCCATAACATTAGAATCTATGAGCATGATTTGTCATATACCACTGATGTGATTTGTTTCACATTCTGGTAATTGAAACAGCCCCAAAGTTCCCAAGATACTCTGACTTGTTACCCATAGCCAACTGGCCCCTCCTCAAAGTCCCAATTCCAGATTCCTTAGACAGACCAGCTGTTTGGACCTGGATAGACTCCTGACCCAGATTAAGCCAATCAGCTGTGGCCATGTGACCAGAAAGGCAAGTCTTCAAATTTAAAAGCCTTTATTAAGAAATCAGAATGTACCACCTTTTTCTAAGGTAGCATGTCTCAGTGATAGAGACTACCAAGGGAACCTAATTTTTTGGAGAGTCAGTGTGGCCAGTGTGAAAAGGACTATTATATTTGCTTTATCCAGAGTCAGATTCAGCAAGCATTTATAGAGCATCTACGAAGGGTCTTAGGGGCTATGCCAAAGGACATTTATGTACAGATGATCCTGTATGATGAATATTTGAATCTCCCACTAGGCCTTAAACAACCTCGGTCCAAAGAGATGACAAAATTGCTTGAGTTTGAGCTCAGACCTGGATCACTGTCTACCCTTCTGATGATCTCCCCCTGACACCAGATGGCCTCATCCAGCATCCTTCAACATGGCTCAGAGTGAATGGAGTTTTGCCAGAGTCAGATAATGATACGTAAGTGCATGGACTCTGGAGACAGCCCAGGTTCTAATCCTAGCTCTACCACTTATTAGATACAACTAGTAAGGGGAAAATATGGGACAAGTTTAGCCTTTCTGAGCCTCAGTCTCCTGGTCTGTAAAATTGGGTATTAATAGTGTTGACAGTGGTGCCTGGGTGACTCCGTCATTAAGCATCTGCCTTCGCCTCAGGTTATGATCCCAGGGTCCTGGGATCAAGCCTTGAATCAGGCTCCCTGCTCAGTGGGAAGCCTGCTCCTTTCTCTCCTACTCCCCTTGCTTGTGTTCCCTCTCGCACTGTCTCCGTCTGTCAAAAGGATAAATAAAATCTTAAAAAAAAATAGTGCTGACCTTGTGGAGTTGTTGCAAGGATAAAAAGGGCTAAACCTTGCAACAAACTTAAACTACTCTCTGATACATGTAAGTGTTCAACATATGTTAGCTTTTAGGATCCAGTTTGAGAGTCTGGAGGAAGCGGAGAAGGGCCCTAAGCGTATGTGGATTTTTAACACCTAAAGTTAGGAAAAGAGATTTCCTGATAGAATTAGCTGTGGGAACAAAACTAGGGAAATTAGGATGCCAAGCAATCCTATTTCATGGAGCTTGAAGGAAATTTACCCACTTGTTTATCTTTTGCCTCTCCCATTAGCGTGTTAGCTTCCCAGGAGATAAAGGGCTTTGTTCCACCTAAAGTAGTGCCCAGGACACAGCAGGTGTGCAATAAAATTTTACTGACTAGGTTAATGAGGTATGTGCTGTGTGGTTTTGGGCAAGCTGGCTCTCCTCTCTGAGACTTAGCACCCTGCCTTCCCAGAAAGGGATAATGACATTCTTCTTCTTGGTCTGTTGAGAGACTTAAATGATACAATCATGCAAATCCTGACCTGGGGTAGGTGTTCCACACAGGTAATTCCCTTTCCTTGGAGTCGTGTATCCAGCAGGAGGTCAAAGCAGAGTGGGATCGACAATAAAAATGAAAAGAGGGAAGTGAAAAGTAGAATTGGGGCATACTAGGAAAAATAGGGATGACTTCCTGGAGGAAGCAGAACTAGAACTGGGCCTTGGAGGAGGGAGCTGATCTGTGCTTGCATCAGAGCCTCCAAGATGGACTCCAAGTTCACAGGGAGCTAGGGACGATGGGTATCTGCACGTGTCACGTGCTGGGCTCCCCAGGAAAGAGAACCTTCAGAGCAGAGATTCTGTGCCCCTGAGATGTGCCCTTCCCTCAAAGCTTATCGAGTTGTGAGCTCCTGGCGCCAGAAACTGACACCTCTTATTTAAGACACCAACTTGCTATGTGACCTGAGCAAGTCCCTAAACAAGCTGGATTTGGGTTACCCCATCTATAAGATAGGGGGTTTGATGGATGAGTGCCATGCTCCCCCCCAGCTCTGACACCCTCAAGTCCCCGTACAGACATCAGGCAGCCATCCCATAAATACATCAACAACTGCAGTTATGCAATCATTTGCACGTGTTATTCTTTTGTATTAAAATTTTCAAAACAAACCCCAAAGAAAGACCTAAAGCGGTTTGGTGGGAGACCTGTTTGGAGGCTCAAGAAACAGAGTTAATACAACAGTTGTGAGAGTAAACTGGCCCTTGGCTGTACAAATTCTCTCCCTTTCTCTGGGCCCTGAGCTTCCTTTCTATTTAAAGAGGGAGTTGGGTAGAGGATTGGAAGACATCTCTGGGCCTTTAGATCACCAAATTTTTATGATTCTCCTGGGATGAGATCCTTCGGGAATAGATGCCAGGAATGCTGATGGGTCCCTCAAGAGCCTGTCCACTTGGACAACCTGCAGGGCTGTGGAATCTGGAGCTGTTTGTGGCCACATCAGGATGGCCTCACCACTGATCTCATTCTCTGGCACACCCTCTGTTATGACAAAGGCCTTGGTGCTTCCAAAAGACCTGCCCTGGGTCAAGGGTGTAGTTGTAGCACATCCCAGCTAACAGAATGGCCTAAACCGCAGGAATCACTTCCTTAGGGGGCCTGCCCATGCCAGGAATAAGGGTGGATGGATAATAATAACTCATACAATCTGCCAAGGGCAGAAAGAGGGTTGCAAAGATTCCTGATTCTAGAGTCAGGAGACCTAGGGCCACACCCAAAGCTCTGTCCCAACCAGCTGTTTGTCCTTGGGCAGGTGCTTACCCCTTCTGAGTACCCCTTTCCACCTCTCAGAGTGGGGATGGGATCGTGCACGCCTCCCAGGGAGCTTGGGAAGAACCAGGGAGATTACAGATGTAGATCCTTGGAATATTATCGACCCACAAAGTTGAGACCATGTTGTCTCTGATGGCTGCGTCCACACAGTGCTTGAAAATTTATGGAGCACATTATTCTTAACACACGTTCACACCAATTATCTCACACTCCCCTCGACTGCCCTATAAGGAGAGAGAGTGAGCCTTGTTATCCCCTCAGTACTTATCAGCTCCACTCTTGGGGCACTTAGGACATTAAACCTTCAACTTTGTATTTTAGTTATTTATGCACATATCTAATCTCCCTACCTTGAACAGAAGCCAGAACAGACACAGGGTCTGACGGCCCTGGCTCCAGGCAGCCCCCATCCACGCACTGCCTTATACATGCTCCATCCTTAGTCAGCAATGGAAGTAAAGAGAGGGGTGGGAGGGGACAAAGAGAGGTGGGGGAAGTATGTCATTGGTCCTTGTCATAATTTGAATAGTATAAGGTAAGCTCTCTACTGTGGTAGCTACTAGCCACATGAGATTATTTAAATTTAAGTTAATTAAAATTATATAAAACTTAAAATCCAATTTCTTTGTTGCACTGGCCATATTTCAAATGCTCATTAGCCACAGATGGCTACTGCAGTCCTCAACATTTTCATCATTGTAGAATACTCCACTGGACAACACTGATCTAGAGGAAGGAGCATGAGCTCTGGAGTCAGACAGAACTGGGTTCCAATGCTTCCACTGGCTCATGCAAGCCAGCTTGCCTCTCTAAGCCTCAGTATCCATATTTATAAAATGAGGATCGATAACTATATCAATGTCCCTTTCACAGGATTGTGAGAGAAGTAAGCAAATGAATTCTGTGGGTTTTTTTTTTTTAAGATTTTATTTATTTGAGAGAGCACTTACAAGCAGGGGAGAGGGGCAAAGGGAGAGGGAGAAGCAGACTCCCTTCTACCACCCTGAGCAGGGAGCTAGATGCGGGGCTCGATCCCAGGACCCTGAGATCATGACCTGAGTGGAAGGCAGACACTTAAGTAACTGAACCACCCAGGTACCCCAAAACAAATTCTGTTTTAAAAATAAATGTGAGCAGTCTCTCTGCTCTGATGCCTCCACATGATGGTAAAGCCAATGGGTTGATCCAAAAGCTGGTTTTTACACCATGGGAAATTGCAAGGCTGAGTGGAGGGGACACAGGCAGGTGGACAGACAGAAGTATGAATCTTAGTTCTACTTGCCAGCTGTGTGATTTGAGGAAGATCATTCCACTTCTCCAGATCTCAAGGTCTTTTTTTTCCAGGTGGAAAAAAAAATCATTATCTTCAATTCTTTCAACATCCCTACATGTTAAATATATAAACATGTGAGGAAGATCATTCCACTTCTCCAGATCTCAAGGTCTTTTTTTTCCAGGTGGAAAAAAAAAAATCATTATCTTCAATTCTTTCAACATCCCTACATGTTAAATATATAAACACGTCAGTATCTGGCAATAGCCCACACTCAATAACTGGAAAATTACATTGTACTAATATAAAAAGCACATAGTTGAAATTGTTAGTATCTAATTGCTTTAGGTATGGTCACCATCTTTATCATTATATTACTACTAACTAGTTGGTTAAGAGTATGTACCTTAGGGGCGCCTGGGTGGCTCAGTGCGTTAAAGCCTCTGCCTTTGGCTCAGGTCATGATCTCAGGGTCCTGGGATCGAGGCCCGCATCGGGCTCCCTGCTCGGCGGGG